>CM035121.1:86086950-86686950 GCA_020205555.1 Panax stipuleanatus
ACAACTGCCTCTAACTCTAAGTCGTGAGTAGGGTATCGTTTTTCATAGTCCTTTAATTGTTGTGATGCATACGCGATGACCTTACCATGTTGCATGAGCACACAGCCAAGTCCCTTATGCGATGCATCACTATACACCACAAAACCTCCCGCATCGTCTGGTAGTGAAAACACAGGCGCTTAGCTTAGTCCCTTTTTCAGCTCTTGAAAACTTTCTTCACATTTGTCCGTCCATAAAAACTTTACCGTCTTCCTCGTCAGATTGGTCAATGAGGTTGCTACTTAGAAAAATCTTGGAAAAATCTTTGATAGTACCCAGCTAACCTAAGAAACTTCTTATCTCTGTTGGTGTTTTTGGCTGCTCCCAATTACTCACTGTTTCGACCTTTGCAGGGTCTACTGAGATTCCATTCTTATCCACCACGTGTCCTAAGAATTGAACTTTCTCCATCCAAAATTCAAACATAGAAAACTTCGCATACATCTGCTCTTCCTTAGTGCCTCCAGAACAATCTTCAGATGTTCGACGGGCTCTTCCTTTGTCTTCGAGTAGATCAAGATGTCATTGATGAAAACTACCATGAACTTATCCAAATATGGCTTGAAGACTCGGTTCATCAAGTCTATGAATGTTGCCGGAGTAGTAGTCAATCCAAATGACATTACCAAAAACTCGTAGTGTCCATAACGGGTTTGAAAAGCAGTCTTTGGTATGTCTTCCTCCCGTACCTTCAGTTGGTGATAACCTGTCCGTAGGTCTATCTTCGAGAAACCCTTCGCTCCCTTCAGTTGATCAAAAAGGTCTTCCATCCTTGGTAGTGGATATCTATTCTTGATCGTTACTCTGCTCAATTCTTGATAATCGATACAGAGCCTCATCGTTCCGTCCTTCTTTTTAACAAACAACACTGGTGCTTCCCAAGGAGACACACTCGGTCGTACGTAACCTTTATCTAATAACTCTTGCCATTGTATCGTCAATTCCTTCATTTCTACTGGTGCCATAGGGTATGGAGCTTTCGAAATCGGTGCCGTTCCCGGTGCTAAGTCTATTACAAATTTGATTTCTCTGTTTGGAGGAAGACCGGGCAGATCGTCCGAAAATATATTTTGGAATTCTCTCACTACGGATATATCCTTAATTTCTACTCCCTCTTTTCGAGTATCTACAATGTAAGCTAAGTAACCTACACATCCTTTCCTTAATAATTTCTTGGCCTGCATCATCGTAAGACAACACGATTGCTTAAGCGATGAGCTACCATAAAATACTACCTTAGACTTATTAAGAGTCTGAAGGTTCACACTTTTATTCTGACAATCAATTATCGCAGCATGGTTATACAACCAATCCATTCCCAATATCACGCCAAATTCTCCCAATCTAATCGGAATTAAGTCTACGCTCAGTTTATGATCTCTAATGTTTGCGCGATAATTTCGGTATATGAATTCTACAGGGATCACTTCTTTATTCGCAACTTCTATGTCTAAAGGATTTCCTAATCATTCTCTGGGTGAATTTAGTTGACTAGCAAATTCTTCAAATACAAAAGAACAGGTGGCACCCGAATCAAATAATACATATGCATTTATATCAATGATTGGGATAATACCTGACACCACGTCCTTCGCAGCCACTGCGTCCTGGACGATCATGTTCAAGGCCCTTGCCGTTGGGCGGTTGGATTGTGTCGGTCCACCGATCATTAATTTGCTGCCTCCCCCTGGTTGGCCACTTCCTTCCCCGCTTCCCTTCTTCGGGCAATCCTTGATCCGGTGCTGAGTTGTGCAGCAAGCGAAACACCCTTGGATCTTCTTTGGCTTCGGGAAGTTGGGCAAAATGTGTCCCTCCTGGCCTTAGTTGTAGCAAGTACTACACCTCTTCCAGCACTCGCTTTGATGATTCTTCCCACACTTCGGGCATCCCTCAGCCCTCATCTTAAAACCTCCACAAAAATTTCCCGACTGATTGTTTTTGTTGTTGTTGTTGTTTTTTTCCCATTTCCCTTTCCTAAGTTACTTCCTCCACTGCTGCTTCCTCCTCCATAGCTTTCTCCTCCCATATTCTTACCTTTCTTTTCCTTGATATACAGACTTAAGGTTTCATTGCCTCCTTCCGCAATGATTGCCTTTTTCAGCAATGTCACAAAAGAATCAATCTGTAGAACTGACACCTTATTAAACAACCAAGGCTTCAGTCCTTGCTCAAAACGTCTAGCTTTCCTCTCTTCATCCCCTACCTGGTGTTCTGCAAACCGCACTAGTTCATTGAACTTAGCCGCGTACTGCGCCCTCGTCATATCACCCAACTTCAGTTCTAAAAACTTAACCTCCATTATTTTCTTCATGCTTTTCGGGAAGTAGTTCTCAAAAAATAACGTCTTGAATCTCTCCCATGCTATTATCCCTTCTCCTGCTCTTTGTTGATTAGCCTCCCACCAGTAGTTTGCTTCGCCCCTGATCATATACGTAGCGAATACCGTCTTCTGATCTTCACCCACACAAGCGATGGTGAAAGCCTTTTCTATCTCTTTTATCCAGGTCTGCGCAATGATTGGACCAGTAGTACCTTCAAACTCTGGAGGTCCTATGCTCCTAAAGTCTTTGAAATTCGTGACTGGGGCTGCTTGAGGATTGGGGAGAACGGGTTCGTTGTTCCTTCCCCTAAGAGCCTCTCCTACCAAATCCACTAACTTCTGAATGGGATCTACTTGCTCTTTCTCATTGTTCATTGATTCCTCAGGTGCAGTTAATCTACGTTTGGCCGGCATTTTCTGCATCACAAAATTTTCACTTTTATTATAAAATTATATTACTTAAGTATTTCTTTAATGCTAAAAGAATAGAATTTATAACACGTTTCTGAAATAAGATCATTTATATTTATATGCCAAATCATTACATCAAAATGATCATCCCTAACATACTTCTATAAATGTCAACACATATCCCCTAATATCACAAAAACGGGGAAAACAATAACATACTACCCCTCTAACATAAGCCTACTTGGGGTTTACATAACTATCCCATATCTTACACAAAAGTTTGGGATTACATCAATATATACATCACATAAAAGAATCTACTAAAGCTACTAGTAGACTAACTAAGTGGTCTCATCCCAACATCCTGCGCTCCACAGCGCTCTTGTACTCTATCTGCGCTATGTACGCCATCAGTTCTCTGCTTATAGTGTGTCGGGTCTATCCCTGCTCTGTCGGGTAGTGGTATACACCATCGATCACCCTCTCAATAGCCGAGCAAAACACATAACCCATCTTGTTCACCTTCGTCTTTTTGCATCTAACCTCATCTTCTAGGTCGTCTGCTCTCTCATTAGTTGCTTCCCACTTCTCCTCGAAGTGGATCCTATCCATCACCTCCAACTCTAGCTGAGTACGGAGAGCCTCCTTCTCCGTCTTCTCACTTAATTCTCTCTGCTCCACCTCTTTCAGCTTTCCTGCCAAATCGACATTCCTAGACACTGACCTGTGAAACAAAGTTTCGATCTGGATCCCTGCCTCTCTACGGTAGGCAATCTCTATCTCCATCTCCTGCATCACTAGCTTCCTCTGGTGGTCCTCGTCCCTTAATTTCTGGAACTCGGACTCTCTCTCTTGAGCCTCATCCTCTAGCTCCTGAACTCTGCAGTCCAACTCTATGATCCGCTCCATGTACTCTCCCAGCATCTGCTCCTCGACAGTAACCTCGTCAGAGTCCTCTATGGGCTCATCCTCCATCGTCTCGTCCTCCATAGGCTCCTCCTCTAGATCAGACTCTGCCTCATTCCCGTCCTTGTCGTCGAACTCGGACGGTGGAACTACCTGCACAGGCACAGCCTATAGAGGTGCCTCATATACAACATGTATATCTCGGGGCTCCTCCTCTGCCACTCTACTAGGTCCTCCAACGTTTGTCATCCTACAACAACAAACATAAGACAACAAACAACAAACTCCATTAGAATGTTAAATAAAACATAAGTTCATTGTATAGAATGAAATTATATTCCATAACACATTAAGTCTCTCTAAGAAAACTCTACATGAGTCTCATTCATTTCAATCTTCTAAGTTTTCCTAAGGACTAATCTAAGGACTCTCGCTCCTAAGGCTTATAACTACAGCTCTGATACCAACCTGTGACACCCTTAAATTCAGTCCGCCACAGTCTCGAATTTGGTTCGTCGCGTTCTAACTATTTAATGACTAAATAATATCTCGCGCAACGGAATAACACATACGAATAGATTACATTTATTTAATATAACCATTTATGTCCCAAGGTTTCGTAACTTAAACATCTCTTATATATTAAACATAGCTTAAGCATATATAATCTTAACTAATACATAATAATATATAAACTTATTACAATCGTAATAGTTCTAATCAAGTACAAGCTACTCCGTAGCCTTGCCCTTGCCCTTGTCAGTGCCAGAGGGTCCGCCTTGCTCTATCCTAACTAAAATATTTTTAGGGAAAAGCAAGAATGAGCAACAAGTTTGCTCAGCAAGTAATATAGCAATAAGGGGACAATATAGTTTTCAATTCCCAAGGGTACGACAATAAAGAATAGTTCGAGAATAACAAGTATCAAAAATTCTCAATAACAGTCGCTATATCAATAAGATTCAATACTTAAACATTTTAAGATTTCAAAATAATGAATACTGAGAAGTCAGTAAGGACTATCTTCTACTATAATTAACAGTAATATGCTGACAATCCAATAAAACAAGTACAACAAGTGATCAGCCTAAAGTACCCTACGTTATGCATATCGTTTAATCGTACTCAAGTGCGCACGTCTGTCTCCCGACAATATATATTTTCCCCTTCAAAGAAGGTTGTTCATGTCAGTCAATACAAGATTCCGCACCAATCAATTGGTTTGGATCGTTTTCAAATTATAATTTAGGTATAGCCGAATCAAATGGCATTGACCGTTCTTTCAATGTATATAAGAACAATTATAAGTTCAATACTTGAAATCAAAGTTCGAAGAATATAAACAACTCTATCGTAACTATGAAGCATTATGTCATGAAACAAGAATCATACTTTCAATTGTTTACTTATACAACCAATAACAGTACAAGCTTAAGTAATGCTCAAGAAAGAGTAGGCTTAGGAAACTTGCCTTAAGTGTAGTTTATCAACCTTTAGCTTATCGATACTTTTCGAACCTAATTATAACATATTTACGTATATAGGATATTCATTAGCTACGTACATTCGATACATAAACTCGATATATAAGTTAAATATACACATACGATTCTAACTTAGTCGTATAACCCTATACGTACGTCATTACGTACTTATACATATGTAGCACGAAATCAGTTCATAAGATATTATGAAGTCAAGTAACATAGTTACGCGTATAAATATATCCATTAGTTACACAGTTTAAAACATACGTTATCTCATATAAGAAATACATACGTTAAGTCTTATCCTTGTTATACAATCATACCACGCATAGCATCATATTCAATCATAACACTTAATCGATTATGCCTTTATTATCTTTAGAATTCTCTTTTTCAAGTTAAACATCTTCACATTACATTATCATCCCATATGGATACATATCAATATCAATCATACTCTGCTTAACAGATTAGAGCAGCACTATAGGCAATTGACAAAATTAGAATTAAACAGAATGTCCAGATCAGATTGCAGGCTGGCGCAGCTGCGCCCTGGTTAGGCTTAAGGACGGCGCAGCTGCGCTGTCCCCTGGCCAGACCAGGGTTGAGCTTTTTCTCTCCTGATGTCAGTCTATATTTTAGCATAACAAGACATTAACAATTATCAGGCACACATGCTGGAGGATTTTACATACATGTATGACCATTCTAAGTTCATTTTTATACATCATGGTCTTAGTTTGGGATTTCTAAGGAAATAGGGCCAAATTGGGTCATGAAATCACAAGGCCTATCATATCAACCTTATATCTACACATAGAGATCACATAATCCGTAATACGCATGCTCACAAGTATTTTCATCATACACGCATAACTAGTATCATTCGTTGCTTTAAAATATGTCTAAATCATACTTAACTAACTTTCATAGAGTCTAACAAGGTGTGTGCACATATAGGCCTTCTTAGTGACATTAAGAGTACTAGTATGCATGACTAAAAATATGAGAATATAGTTACACCATATCTATGCAACTTAGTTTACAAAAAGTCAAAGTTTTGCTTTTGAAATCATTTTCAACTTAAACCAAGTGTACTAGTGTATACTCAACACTTTAGACTCACTTTTCATGCATATCTAGAGCATACAAACATGCTTACAAAGTCAGAACATAAACATCAATATTATATGTCAATGTCCATTTTAAAACTATAACTTTCATTTAGTAAACACATACTAACAAAGTAAAGAATGTTCATGCTATATCAAGAAACATATATACACGTGCTAAACCTGTTCTTCATGCATTGTTAAAGTGATACCAACATTATAGAACTTATCAGATTGAAATTGAATTTCAAAACTGGTGCATGGCGTAGCTGCGCTGTTCTAAGCCGTGGGGAGCGGCGCAGCTGCGCTGACCCGGGACAGGCTCAGAACAATCGGCACAGCTGCGCCATTTTTAACTTTAGGGAGAGCGCAGCTGCACCATACCCTGGACAGTCCAGAATGGCTTCTGCAACGGCAGAAAACAAACCCAACATCAAAATTCTTCACGTAACATGCTAATTTATAGCCACATTACATTCTTAACATGCTTACTAGCTTAGATAATAACTAACAATCACTTCTCAATCCAATTAACATACAATTCATGCATAATCAAGAATGTAGAATTTTCAAAAATGAAGAACAATGAGAGTTATACCTTTGCTAAATAGTTTTCTAAGCTTGCTGCTAATTGGACTTCTTGCAAATCACAGACTTCTCACTAATAGGCTATGCTCTCTCTCAATTCTCACTTAGCAAAAATCTCAGCAATTGAAAATAAGAAGGAGGGAGCTTCATTTATAGATAAATGAATACACAGACAATGCTATTGCCTTCCAATTCAAACTATTGGGAAGAAAAAGAATTCATTGGCTAAAGGAGAGTAGTTGGTTTAGTTGTTGAAGATCACTGTTAGAGCCACTCCCCTTTCATGATTGGCTAGAATGCTAAAAATTGATTTACGCAAGTAATAGGCTTAGGCTTTGAGTTATTCACGTGAGGAGAGAATGAGCCATTCATTTAGGGACAATTCATTCTCAGCAACATAGCAAGGTGAAATAATATTAACACTTAGTTTATTATTCATACACATATAATATACACTTAGGCTAAATACACATATATGTATACTTAGGTTTTAAATTCATTTGAGTGTACACATGAACTTTTAATGAGACAACATTATTACAAATTAGCAAGTTGGGGTACATGTATTCACATCGATATATAATCCATGTACATTTATAATACCGACTATAATCTCATTGGGTATTATCTTTCCATATTACCATAAACTATGTTATTTCAATTATACTGAATTATTGAAATAATCATTAAGTAACAATTGTTTATTTAGTTTTTTATAATATTCATGAGGTACATATTTAATGTAGTCACACATCACATATTGTCACATAAGTATAATTTATGTAACTTCCATAATTCATTAAATCTTACTATATAGTTTTATATATATAATATAGCCACATTAAAGTGTCACCCTACACTTTATATAATATAGATGTAACTACTATATATTATATATTTAATCATCACACATCCTTGCACATAGCAAGCATTGATCTATTATATAAATTAATTATTCATTCATTAATCTACTATCATTCATAGTAACAATTAATTAACAATAAAATATTAATTATTCATTTACTCAATAATATTCTATTACTCATAATAATAATTAATTAACAATATAATATTAATTAATTACTCACGTATTAATTCTTTCATCCTTTAATTAATGAAATCATCATTTTTTCCATACTCGTGCCACACAAAGCATTTTACGAGTTTATCGTAATTCTCCATATTTTCTCAATTATCATAAATTCAATTTGAAATTAATTGAATTACTCATCTCATAACACATAAACATTTATATTCAAATAAATATTTATTTTTTTATTATATCAATATTAATATTTATTAATGAAATTCACGGTTCTTACAGGTTTGTTGCCAACGGATTACACCATCGGGGTTATGCCGATGCCTTCATTGGTTTGTTTCTAATGGATTCCACCATCGGGGTTATGTCGATGCCTTCATATGTTTGTTGCCAATGGGTTACACCATCGGGGTTATGCCGAAGCCTTCACTGGTTTGTTACCCCCGGAATACATCATCGGGGTTATGCCGATGGCTGTGTTGGGTTGCTGCCAACGGATTACCTTATCGGGGCTGATCCGACATGCGTTGGGTCATTGCCAACTGATTACCTTATCGGGGCTAAGCCGACCTGCGTTGGATCATTGCCAACGGATTACCTTATCGGGGTTGATCCGACCTGCATTGGGTCATTACTAACGGATTACCTTATCGGGGCTGAGCCGACCTGCGTTGGGTCATTGCCAATAGATTACCTTATCGGGGCTGAGCCGACCTGCGTTAGGTCATTGCCAACAAATTACATCATTGGGGTTGAGCCGATACCCTCACTGGGGTTAATGCTGGTGGATTCTGATCAAGATTGAGCCCTCAGGCACTGGTGGTTATCAGGGTGGAGGTGATACATTTACTTATCTCCCGGATGTGAAGAAGATGCTTTATCGCCCAGACCTGTAGGGTATGCCTTATCGCTCAGACATGCAGGAGACGCCCACTCAAGGTGACTTTCCCCGGGTTGATCAGTTTGATGATTCTAGTACCTTTCTGGAGGATTTCGACATTGAGTTACAACCGTCGTATTAGTCATCAGGCATTTGACGCCCCAATATCCTGTACTTTTTATTTCTTATTTTTAACATATATCACAAGGATGACAATGATGCAAAAATTATGTATTTTGAAGATATCTATGTATGATGTTATTTTCTATTTATTTATTGTACATATTATATTATCACTTGTTGTGATGAATGCTTCATATATATTTAAATGATTTGATAGAGGTTGACCCCTGTGTGGTCTTTTTGACACATTTTTACAGATGGCTTCCTCGGCCGTTGCTCGCTTGGATCACTTTTCGCCTAGTCGAATTGCTACCAGTTTGAGGGTTTGCCATGACCGTTTCCCAGATTCTGACCGCATTGCAGTCGGTCGCATGCTAGGTCATTCCTTATCTCTGTTATCCTTTTAGGTTCCAGGGGGATTTGTTGATGGGATGCTTACATACTGGATTCCAGAGCACCATGTCTTCTGGTTTGGCTCTGATGAGCTGACTCCCACTTTAGAGGAGTACGGTCGCATCTCCAGATTATCGATGGAGGGGCCGTGTGCTCAGATGGAGTTAGGTCATATGCGCCGCCAGTTTATGACGGTTACAGGACTAAGGAGGGCAATCGTCCTGGCAGAGGTGGGTGGTAGCCACATCATTTCTATGGACTCCATGATAGGCCATTTTACATCTGCTGTTAGCTTCGCCGTTTATTATGGAGATTTTACGATTTCAGAGGAGAAATGGCACACTGCCCGAGTGGATGCCCTATTCATGTACCTCATATCATATTTATACATGCCATTTTATGCTGACCATCTAGATGTTGGGATGTCGATGGCTGTCAGGGCTCTCAGAGATGACTTCACCATACTCCCTCTCATCTTGGTAGAGACATTGATATCAGCATCCTTCTGCCGGACTGTTGGGGATCGGGAGTTTAGAGGTAGCCCCGTTCTCTTATATATCTAGTTCTTGACCCACCTCATACCGATCGATCGACTTCGTCGTCATGGGTTTTACTTTGGAAATGGCATGTCGCAGATCTACTCTTACTGCCTAACTTCCTGCATCAATGAGGCATCTTGGACTTTATTCTTGGGTGCCATAGAGGAGCCCTTCGAGATAGTCATGTGCTCTGGTTACTGCTCCTTTCTGAGTTTCACCACCCATGTAGCTGACATGGATTTCCTTCCGTTGGCTAGTTTGAGACGTGTGATGAACTATCATCCTCTGGCAGTGATGGGCCAATTTAATCAGTATCGGGAGGTCCATTCATTTGAGGGGACTGAGGATTATCGCTTCCCCGTTTGCTCAATCACCGAGGCTGATCTAGCACGCGTCTATAAATTTTGGTCTCATCGGTAGACAGCGGAGTTCAGAGACTGCCATCCGAGCAGATCTACAGAGTACTCAGCTTGGCTAGAGTCGAATTTATAACCAGATATAGGGGGCCAGGTTGATGCGGGGCCTTTATCTGATGATGATGGTTGGTCTACTGATGTTGAGGAGCCTATGGAGGATCCTATATCTTCGACCGAGGATGCTTTGTTCACGAAGTTGGCAGTTTCTTTAGTTAGTACTGTCCCGAGTTCGTCATCAGTTTCCATTGAGGTGATGGACATAGAGCTTCATCTGGTGACCTTTGAGAGAGATCAGGCTCGGTCCATGATGTTGACCACCCTAGCTAGTCGGGATGCTGCTATTACTGAGACAGACACAGCTTTTGTTTCCAGAGACCAGGCCCTCGTTGATAGAGATGCTGCCCAGACTTTTGTATATGGACTCACTGGTCACGTTCAGGGTATAGTGCAGAGTCAGGAGGATATTTATCGAATGGCAGTAGAGCTGCTGAGACGCGTCGATCTACTGGAGCGTGAGCTCAGGGATGCTCCTCAGACTGCAGAGACGACTGGATATTTGGCTATGTTGATTAGTCTTACGGCCAATTTATACCCCTGTTTCATTTTCCTGTACAGACTTTGTTATTATCTTTTGTCACATGCTAGAATCAACTTTTGTATTCTAAATAGTTGTATAAAAAGAAACAAGTTTAGTTCACTTCCCTTGTCTGAGCATGTCTAGCCTTGTATACTTTTACCATTCTTGCTTCATGATTTATTATGTCGACATAGAACTGGTCTCGTAATACTTGCGCCAGATTCGGCAAGGTTATGCTGAGATGTCGTTAGGTCCTCTCCAAATGAGCCTTCGATTTGGCAGGTTTGTGGTATATTTCGGTTTCTGTATAGGTTAGGATTTTGGATTTGGGGTATAAGGTGAAAGTGTTTGGATTCTTTTTCAAAGGTTAGACCGCACCATAAATGTTTGCCTACGTACTCCAATAGATGAGAGATCAGGTCTTTTGTAGTTAAGGCTTGGCCTGAACAGTTGAAAAGTGTTTATTTGGGTTTGAGCTTGATTTGATGGGATTTTAATTTTTGTTTGGTTTATTTTTCGAGGGTTAAACAGCACCATAAATGGATGCCTACGTACTCCCATAGATGAAAGATCATGTCTTTCATAGTTCAGGCTCAGACCTGAAAACCAGACTTGACATTGTTTCTTCTTCTTCTTTTTCTTCTTTTTTCTTTTTCTTTTTTTTATCAAGACAAAGTATTCCAGTTCGAAATAAAAGGGGTCTTAGACATAATACCGTTTCATAGAACCCGAATTGATCAGTTGTGGGAGTTGATCACCGTCCATCTCTTCCATTTTAAAGGCTCCGCCCGATAGAACTGAATTGACAACAAAAGGTCCTTCCCAATTTGGAGCAAATTTCCCTTTAGCTGCATTCTGCCCTGGAATGATCTTCTTTAGTACCAAGTCATGCTCTTTAAACTCTCGAGGTCGCTCCTTCTTGTTATAAGATCGGGACATTCGCTGATGATATAGTTGGCCATAAAAGATAGCAGCAGCCCTCCTTTCATCTATCAGTGATAACTGATCGTATTGATCTTGTATCCATTGGCTCTCCTCTATCTTGGAATCTAGCATCACTCTTAGCGATTCCATCTCCACTTCGACAGGAAGTACGACCTCCATACCATAGACTAATGAATAAGGTGTTGCCCCAGTCGAGGTTCGAGTCGACGTTCAGTATGCAAGTAAGGTTAACGGCAACATATCAGGCCATCCCCGGTGATTTGTCGACATCTTCATCATTATCTTCTTGATATTCTTATTAGTGGCTTCCACCGTGCCGTTCATTTTTGAATGATAAATAACCGAATTGAGGTGTTCGATATTGAACTTACTGCACAGTTCCCTCATCATTTTGTTATTCAGATTTTTTGCGTTGTCCGATATGATAACCTCGGGTTGTTCATACCGACAGATGACGTTATTTCTAATGAAACCAACGATGACCTCCTTGGTGACCTTGGGGAAGGAAGATGCCTTAACCCACTTGGTAAAGTAATCGATCATAGTGAAGATGAATCTATGACCCTTACTGGCTTTAGGCTCAACGGTCTGATCACGCCCATTCCCCCACATGGAAAAGGGACATAGTGATGTCATGTAATGCAGTTGATTCGGAGGTGCATGAATAATATTGGCATGGATCTGGCATTGATAACAACGCTTGACGTGATTGTCGCAATCCGCTTTGAGGGATATCTAGTAATGTCCCGTCCTTAGAATTTTCTTAGCAAGCAGGGGTCCACTCATATGTGCTTCGCACACCCCACCATGTAATTCATTCATAAGTCGCTGGGCCTGATCTCTGCCTAGACATCTCAGAAGGCCTACGCTCGGGTCTTTCTTGTAGAGAGCATCTCCACTTAGGTAGAAATGCATGGCCATTTTTTGTATTCCCATCTTTGCGACTGGACTTATTCCTTCAGGGGTTGATCAATCTCATAAATATTCTTTAATGTGGTGGTACCAAGGTGGTTCAGTAGGTGTTATCTCATCTGATATCTACCCTACACTGTTTCCATACGACATTGCGCTCTATACAATGAAAGTGATGACAGATATTCCCTTCCTTGCTGATAGGTTCACCAATGAAGCTAATGTAGCCAATGCATCGGCAAAATCATTTCGGTTTTGAGGAATATGCATGAAGGCAATGTCTTCAAACTTTCCTGCCAATATGAGAATATGCTGATGGTAAGGTAGTAGATGCAATTCCTTGGTGGTGTAGGCCTCGGTGAACTATCTGATGACTAATTCCGAATCTCCGAACACAACTAATCATTTAACTCCCAAAGACTGAGCAAGTTTTAACCCCACAATGCATCCTTCATATTCAGCAGTATTTTTGAAATTGTTAAAATGCAACTTGGTGGCCACGGGGTATTGATCTACCGTGATGGACACCAGAACTGCCCATGTTCCCGCGCCTTCAGTGTTGATGCGCCGTCAAAATACATTTTCCAGGATTGACCTCTATCCTTTTTACTGGTCAGTTGAATAGTCATCACTTGCTCCTCTGGGAAATAGGTTTCCGAAGGTTCATAACCTCCTGCTGGTGTGGTAGACATGTGATCTGCAATTCTTTGCCCATTAATGGACTTTTGGGTTACACAGATGATGTCGAACTGTTGGAGGATCAACTGCCACTTGGATAATCGACAGTTCAACATCGGCTTGCTGAAGATGTATTTCAAAGGATCCATCCTAGAGATGAGATAAGTTGGATGGTCGTGTAGGTAATGCTGCAACCTCGTGGCTGCCCAAGCTAATGCACAACAGGTTCTTTGTATCAGTGTGTACTTCTTCTCTCCGCAGCTGAAACGTTTACTTAGATAATAAATCGCCCTTTCTTTCCCCATATCATCCTTTTGCTCCAGTAAGCAACCCATAGCGTTGGAATTGACTGAGATATATATGAATAACAGAATTCCATCCCTTGGGGGTACCAAGACAGGTGCTTTAATCAACCTCTTCTGGATGGTACGGAAAGCTTTTCGGTAATCTTCATTCCATTTTCCCGAGGGTGCTTAACAATTTGAAAATGGGTATCAACTGCGATATGAACCGGCTAATGAAGTTTATTCTTCCTAGGAAACCTCGAATTTCCTTCTCGGTCTTTGGTTCGGGCATCTCAGTGATGGCTTTGATCTTGGCATGATCCAACTCAATGCCCTAGTTGCTCACAAAAAATCTCTGAACTTTATCGAACTTCACACCAAAAGCACACTTCGCTGGGTTTAACTTCAAATTGAATTTGCGAAGCCGTTCAAACAACTTCTGAAGATGGGTGCAATGGTCATCATCAGCCTTACGGGATTTCACGATAATATCATCCACATACACTTCAATCTCTTTATGCATCATATCATAAAATAAGGTCATCATGGCCCTCTGATAAGTAGCACCAGTATTGGTAAGGCAAAAATCTAGTCTTTGATTGAATGTTCCCCAAGGGTTAATGAAGGTGGTCTTTTCCCTGTCTTCTTCAGCAACCATAATCAACTGATATCTAGCAAAACAATCAACGAAAGAATACATTTCAAACTTTTTTGTATTGCTAATTAACTCGTGGATGAATGGCACTGGGAAGTCATCTTTAAGGCTGGCCTTGATAAGATCTCGATAATCTACATATACTCGCACCTCCCCCCTAGATTTCGGCAGTTGGACTAAGTTGGATAACCATTCAGGGTATGTTGATACCATAATAATTCCAGCTTTGAACTGTTTGATAATTTTTTCTTTGACCTTCAGGCTCCATTTTGGTTTCAACCGTCTTAATTTCTGCTTGACTGGTTTGAACCCTTCCTTAATTGGTAGTCGATGGACAACTATATCGGTGGATAGACCTATCATGTCTTCATGAGACCAGGCAAAAACGTCCTTGAATTGAGTTAGGAGTTTAATTAGTTCTTTTTCTTGGTTAGAGGGAAGGTTGGTTCCGATCTGTATCTCTTTGGGATTGTCAAGAGTTTCGATATTTATGGTGGTGGTTTGATCAAGGTTGGGTTTAGGTTTATCTTCGACCTATGCTTTGATTTCCTCGGGCACCTCGTCATCATCCACTTCCTTTTGCTCGATCCCCATCAAGTCAAAGTCCAATTCTATATTGAAATTGTATTCATTACTCAAATTTGGCAAGTCATGGACATGGCTAGAAATACTCAAATTTGGAAACCTGAGACAAAAAAATATGATTGCTAAATATATACAAACGGTTGTCAATTACATAAGGATTCAGCAGTTGATATGATAACAGGGAATAACAAGTTGTAGATAAAATAAAACAGACATAAATATATAAAGGTAAAGCTCCCTATCAACAAATCACTTTCTGATTTTACCCTTTTCGAACAATCTGAGGGGTGATCGTCCAATTACTGGTAGTTAAATCATGGGGAATAGCTGAGATAGATGCATTGTTGAAGTTGTCGACGTCTTCCAGGATGACCATAACTAATTTGGAACAGGTCCTTGGATCCTTCTTCGGGATGTTCACACTTCCCCAGTTAAGGATCGGGAGGATGGGTTGATCAATCGACAGATCAGCGCCATTGGGTTTCTTCATTTCATCTTTAGAAAGGAAAAAGCTGCTCGCAAATTGCAACCTTATCTCATCCATAAACTTCTTATCTTTGGCTGTCCGGGCAGCATCCTTGCGAGGCTTTTCCTCATCAATCTCCTTATATTTATTCTGATTGACTTTAGGGATCAAGAGGTTTGAGATAATAACGGGGACCTTCCCTTAAACCCGGCTTTGCTGAGGTCTGGCTTGAGATGAATCAAATGGCTGACTGGCATGTGTTTATGAGGGTTACGATTTTTGGATCCACCAGAGTATCCTAATCCAACCCTTCCCAATTGTGTGGGTATGTGGATTGGGTTCTTGATTCCTTGTCCATTCCGACCCAATCCTTGCCCTAGTCGAGGTCCTCTGGAAAGCATCTCTTGGCCAACTGCCATTACTTCTGGAGATATTCGGGAAGTTAATATTAGCGTACCCATAGAGTGGTATAGTGGATTGCTTACTTCGAAGGCTTGAAAACTGGTGGGCTCAATACCCTCATTCATGCTGATCAGGGGCATATCTCCCAGATAATGGATAGGATAATCAGGTTCTGCACTTACAGTAACTAGATTGTCGTTGACAATATATTTCAATTGTTGATGAACAGCCCCAGCCATATGGATCCATGGTCGTCCCAGCAACAGATTATATCCGGTAGTGATTTTCAGGATTTGGAAAGGTATATTGAATGTGAACGGCCCAATCTCTACGGGAAGTTCAATTTCCCTAACTGTATCCCTTCTTGATCCGTCGAAAGCTCGTACCACTACATAGCTTTCCCGAATCCGATTCGGGTTGATCTTCATCCTATCCAGAGTATCCTGTGGACATATATTCAAGGATGATCTGCCATCAATAAGTACGCCTCCTACCACGTATCCAGAAGACACGACAGCAATATGCAATAGTCTGCGATGCCCAGTTCCTCAGCTGGTATATCGTCATCGGTGAATGATATCACATTACTGTCCAATACATAGCTGATCAGGTGCCAGAATTTTTTAGTATCAATGGTTTTGGGTAGGTGTGCCTCCTCCAATACTTGGATTAGAATTTGATGATGGTCGTCAGAAGCCAGTACTAAATCCAGAATGGAGATTTGATATGGTTCAGCTTCCAACTGTTTCACCGTTCTTGCTTCACTGTGCCCCATTTTATGGAGGAATTCTGCGACCTTTCCTGTTGATACCTTCCTCAATATCTTGGTTGCTGGTTTTAGTAAACGTCTCGGGAGGTAAAGTGGATTCTCCTTAGGTACGATAGTTGTACAATCGGGTTCCAATTTTATGTCCTCTCCATAATTCCATGGTACCTTCTTCAGACTAAGAATTGGGATTTGAGGCCAAGGAGCCAACATTAGTGGTTTTGGTGTCGGTATTTCTAGAGTAGTCTTGTTTCCATGCCCAGATAATCCTTTTGTGGTTATGGGTCCGCCACACGCTCCTTCTATGTGAAGGATAACAACTACCATTTCCTCTAAATTCCTTGCCCCTCGAGGGTATACTATCTCTTCCTCAAGGAAGATCTCAGTTTTACTCATTAATTCTAGCTCTCCTGATTCGATCAGATTCTGAATTAAGTGTCGCAGGGCCCAACATTCCTCAGTGGCATATCCAGAGGCATTCAAACGATAGAGGCAGGACCTAGAAGGATCGAAACACTTTGATCGCGGATCCGGGGGTGGTAGAAATTTTGTGATCTTTCCTTCATCAATCAAGGTGCACAAAATTTCCTCCTTCGACTGCCCCAAGGGGGCGAATTTCCGTTTGGCTGCAAATTCTCGTCAGTGCTGAATTCTAGCTTCCCTGGCCATCTTTTCTGTCCATTTGTTCTACTCTTTGCAGCGAATCAGATCCCTTCTTGATATTGGGACATTTTGGACGGATATGGTGTCGGTTGGCCTTGGTAGGACTTGGTCTATTAGCTTTCGGGTCAACTGATGTTGATATGCGATCAGATCTGCCAACTAATCAACTCATACCTTAATCGAGGCCAAGTCTTGCTCCACTATATACTTCTCTTCGGGGTATCCTCATATTGCAAAGTCATTCGCAGAGGGTGCTTCCCCCAGCTTCCTCAGGTACTTACGATTTTACCTACCTCCTGCACTGATCATGTTGACTCCTTCAGCATTATGCTGAGGTAAAGGGTTGTTATTGACATTCGGCTGCTCTGGTGCTTTGACTACAATCTCCCCACTGTGACGTCCCCAAATTCGGGTCCCAAGAATCTCGGACCTGGTACATCATTTCTATAACTATTGTGGAAGATATAAACATAAATTGTTTATACAATAACCTTTACACATAACTCCCAAGGTCGGTAACCTTAACTTAATACACATATTCATTTTCTACACGACATATAATGTCATTTGCATCCAATACTATTACAATTTAACCGTACAATAATCCAATCCTACAACTTGCCTTTGCATTTGCCTGTGACCGAAGTTTCGTCTTAATCTGAAATGTTTATCATGATATAGCAAGGGTGAGCAACAAGTTTACCCTGCAAGTTTAAGTTCAAATAAAGATATATCATGATTGAAAAGAATAATAAGCTTTCAAATTTTCAACAATATAATAATTGTGAAAGAGCATAAATCAAAGTTTTAATAAAGGAATGACTGAACCAATAATGTTTAATGTCAACAAGGACCATGAACAACTTTAACTGAACCTTAGGGTAATGAAGATGATCAGCCTTTCATACCTGATGAACATATGCAATATGCACTAAGTGCGAATCAATAATCAATAGAGATGTGAATAATTAACAATAATTATCCACTACCATGCTTTGAAAATATAACTCAAGTTTGAGTTAGAGAAAACTTGCTCAATAAAAGAGTATAGGAACTTGCCTGTATCTTCGATTACTGCTATGCAATCTAATTTAAATCGCTTTATTGGAAAAGACCTATCAGTTATAAGATTGATCTTTCAATTAACATAACATACTTTATAAGTAAACTATCTAACATTTAAACACACAGTAAATATTAGATAACCTTAACACTATACATATACACAAGTCTAAATCTAGCACACATCGAGTCTTTAATAATATTTAATATAGTATACTGAGTGGTTTCCCACAAACAAACAACAAATTAGCTTCCGTCTCGTCTACACTATTTTCACAGTGAGCTAGATCGGTTACTAATTAGTATATACCTCCGCTCCCTGAAGAAATCGTTTAGCCCAGCTACTATACATCAACCATTAAAGGATACGATTGCATTATCTTAAACTTAACACTTACTCGTTCACTTTATAAATTCTTATTATAACTTGGTAAACTATTTACTATTTCAGAAAATTGAATTCCTCATTTTAGTAAACTGAAATCAAACTATCTTCACTTCTTAACCTTTTCAGTTTCCATTTCAGCAAGCTGAAACCAAACTATTTTCCTAACATTTTTAGTTTCCATTTCAGCACCCTGAACTGTTCATTTCAGGAAGCTGAAATACCCTTTTCACAAAAATACCAAATTAGTTAATTATTTTTCTATCCTTTGGCCAAACATATATACATATAATCCATACACAAAAATAATTTTTATGAAATTTTTCAACTCCCTTAAGTATTTTTCAAAAATCCATTTCTAGTTAATTCCTTAAAAAATTAGCTACCTCACGCTTAACTCTAGAAATTCCCAACTCTTGGCGGGATCTTACACATGTTAACGTGGACATCTAGTTTAAATTTCGTGGCCATCGGAGTTATAAAACTCCTGTTATAGTAAGTTTTGTTGAAAAAACACAAATATTAAAATGGTCATAACTGGGTCGATTTAAGTTAGAATTCATTTTTGGACATAAGCTACTTTATCTCATATGTTTTCATGTCCCAAAAGATTGGAATTTATTTCACAAAATAAGTTGCCGAAGCAGCCCCTACAAATTCTGGACAGAATTTTTTTTAGCATTTTTAGCTTTTGCTTCCTTTACTAAATTCAGTCCACACGAAAATATATAATTCCTTTTTCAGTGATTTTACTTGGAAAAGTTAGAAGACTTATATATCTAACTCTAAAAATTGACCACACTCAAAAATTCGAAATAGAATAGGAGATATAGTCGTTTGAATTTCATATTGTGTTTTCTCAAAATTTGATTTTTCCATCTTAGTGATTTCTAAGAAAACTTCCAAGATCTCTTTATTAACATTAACCACCAAAAACTAACATAATACATACCCATACATCATATACTCATGGATCTACCATGATCCATGATATATTACATCAAAAATCACCAAACATAAGATTAAACACAACTAAGGCTAAGAAAAATTAGGCTTTCTACATTTTGAAAAATCAAATTTTTATTTCTTAGTTTAGATCCAACTTTTGATCCATAAAAGGGTTAGATATAAACTTGAAACATTATTAAACACATAGATCTAAGGTTTTAACCTCAAGATCATAATTTTACACAAATCAAAACTCAAATCAAATAAAAATGAATTAGACTATATAGGTAGAGATTTTTGTTATACCTTAGATTTTCTTCCTTCTTCTTCTTCCTAAGCTTGGTTAGGAAGCTATGGAACCATAAGTACTCTCCCTCTATTCTTCTCCTTCATGGCCGAACTCCCTCTTCTCTCTCTTGCTTCTAGCTTTGTTCTTTATTTCTCTCTCTCTTAGCTTTATATTTTCTTTTGCTAGGTAACTTGGAGAATGAAAAAAAATGAAGAAAACTTTTTAATTGGAATGAAGGGAAAGATATTTATAGTAGGAGAGATGTATATATATAATATATGTATGTATATTAAATTTCCTAACAAATCTTCATCTTCTCTCTCTAATATCTTGCATATCTATCCAAGATCTCTTCTTTCTCTTTCATAATATTAACAAATCTTTCCATATCTATCAAATATATTTTCATATCTATCCAATATCTTTTCATATCTATCCATAAGATTTAATTCACATGATCCCTTTCCTTCCTAGCTTGGGCCGAAATATTGGGCTTTGATTTAATATCTTTTGGGCATGCAAATTACTTCCCCCTTATTCCTCCTCACCAAATTTCGGCCCTATAGGCCCAATCCTCCCATCATTTGATTTATATAATACTTAGTATAATAACTAACATACCCCTCCCTAATTGGGCTTAATTCTTGGGCTTTTATTTTAATTCCTTTGGGCTTGGATTTTGCTTAGAATGTTTACTAATTAAAATTAACTTGGGCTCTCACCCATAATAAATTGGACAATTATTATACTTGTCCGATACATGAGATATTGGGCTAGCTTAATAATTTAATTACTCTTAAATCAATTTAGCTACAAGTCCAATGCTTAAATAAACAAATGGGCTTTTTATTAAATTCCTTGGGCCATAAAATCAACTTAGCTCCATACTTTTAATCTGTATCTTATCCTAATCATTTATTTAGGGTTTCCACTACACACCTTTGTAAATAAATTCCTTACTCATATATATTTAATTTCATAACCCAATTAGACTTGTTTTACTTAGTTTATAAAATTAATTATTTGAGATGTATAAAATAAATCTCTGAAGGTATTTAATTACCCCACCTAATATATATTGGGAGCTGTCGTTGACACTCCAAATTTTTCCTCACTTTCACTTCACGAATTTAAATAATTAATACAGTAGTAAGCAAGGATCGATCCCACAGAGGGTAAGTTTGTTTCAGATTTATTTTACTATTTTAACAGAAAATAAAGATGGGGGATTTTTGAATTTGTTTTAAACTAAGGAAAACAGAATTAAATAATGAGATTAACAAAATATGTAAAAACTTCAGTTCTGCAGTTCAGTTTCACCAAGCACAACAACCAATTAATCAAGTTATTATTATTTACCATTCAATGAAACTATTAACCCTAGATAACAATAAGCTCTGCTATCCGAAATTCTCCTTAGATATTCACTGTATGAAACAAGCTCTTCACCAGATTCAACTAGCATACAACCTAGAACAAGCTCTCTAGATTTAATATGATAGAAGCATTAGAAAATAAAGAATTAGGCTAATCCAAGCAACAAACACATAAGCTCGATTTGTTTAACTTATTTTTTGATAATCTTAGTAACACACAAAAGCTTGTCCACAATTAGTATCACTAATTTGCTACTTGTGATTAAGACAGATATCAATTACATGTAATACCAATCTTAATATAGCATATGATAAAGATTAAATTAACTCAATTGGCCATATCAAATTAATTAGATCAATTAGCATATAATCAATGAAAATAGATTATCAGAAGAAATTTCATACAAGAAGGAATAAAGAATAATACTCAATTAATCAATTACATGTAACAAGGTTCCACCTCCCTTTAGAACTGAATTGAAAGAATTAGCCTGACATGCTCCAAATCTCCAAGCAATAAAAGATGAATAATAATAATAATGATGTCCAATACTAGAGAATTGATCTCATATTTATAACTATTAAGATAGCAGCAGCCCTAGCCTTAACCCTTCTCGCTTCCGAGTCCAAGCTGCTGAAGGAATTGGTGGCTGATTTCTCCTCCTCCCCGTTGGTGCTGGTGTTATCAATTGTAAATCCTCGTTGGGGCGGAAGACTTCATTGTCCATCCGTTCTTATTTTGCTTCCTTATTTCGTTGCATAATATAATATATGCTCTCCTTTGCAAGCATGTGCGTAGCCCCCACATGATGAGCTTCCTTTTCCAGTTATACTATCCAATCTGTGCGATGCTTCATAAGCTGTTGGGCACGTGATGACGTGATGATGATGATTCCAACTAGGACTTGAGCTCCTCTATTTAGAATAGGAATGCTTGTTAATTTCCTTCTCCAAGCATATTGCCCACTTGATAAACAATTCCTTTACATGTGAAACCGTGACCCACTAGGACATGTAACTCAATTACTTGCCAAATTAGAATACCCATGCACGTGAGCTTCCTGGACTTGGTGAGTAAACCGTGGGCCCTCTTGCAAGTTGCATACATGATGAAGAAAGGCTGGGCTGCATTAGGAATTCATTTAATTAACTTAGCCCACTTAGAAATTCTGAGTTGCTGGCGTGGAATGATAAATGGACTACTAAATTGAACTGGGCTCTTCTCAAATCTGTGGCCAACTTGATGAATTAAATTCCATTGCATGCCATTACTGAATTGAATTTTAAAACCCACAACTTATTCCTTTTTCATCATTTCATCCCATTTGCTCTAAATCCTCCTTAAATCAATAAACATCTTAATAAGTCCATATACATTATAAAATATATAGTAAACTAAATATAAAGGAATAGAAATAAATGAATATTATGCACTTATCAAATTCCCCCACACTTAGCCTTTACACGTCCTCGTGTAAACCAAAAGTTTGACTTCCAGAATAATTCTATTCAACCATTATGTCAAAAGATTTTAAGATCAAATCATGATCAATGTTCATCAATCAACTCAGGATAAGCACCTCGCCACTTCACCAATGAATTTCCTTAAATTAAATTGTAACCATATAAGCACTCTTCTATGATCCACATACTTACTCAACTTGGTTATCATGGAGCAAAAACTGTGCACACCACTCAAAAACTCAAAACACACTTTTTCCTGCTTTATTTTTTTTCTTTCCAAGACCCTTTCATTTTCTTATTTATTTCCGGTGAATGCATTTTATGCTCCATTTGACCTTCCTCAATCATTCTTTTGTAAGTGAGTGCATTTTATGCTCCATCTCACTTATTCGCACGTGTTTATGGGAGAGTTCGTTTTACGCTCCATCTCATCCCACCACATGACTTCTCTTTCACTTTTTCACTTTTTCAACAATCTCTTTGATTTTCAACTTTTTTGATATTTTCACATAGTCCTGCAAAAAGCATAAGCAGTTCAATAGTTCTAGAGCATGAGATTAGTGCATATAGACAACTCCACCGATAACTAAGCATATATCACATGTTCAAGTACTCATGAGACACAAATTCAATTCAAATCAACTACTATGGATCATGACTTAGTTTTTCTCAATCATTAACCAATTAAGCATTAAACAGATTTTGAATTTTTAGCATTGATTCCCATTTGTTGACTTTATCCTTCGAACACATAGGCAAATAGAATCATGGAATCCAAATTTTTTTCAAAAATTTTCAAAGGCATCAAGATGGTCCTATTTCCTATCAAAATCGGCAGATCAATATCACTAAAAATAAAAAATAAAAAACCTAAATCTCTCCCCCAACACTCAAACCTTACATTGTCCCCAATGTAAGAAAATCATGCAAAAAAGAAAAAACTACATGCAAAATAAAAAAAACTAAATAGTAAAGGGATAGAAAAATCAAATCTGATTTCTTGGGTTGCCTCCCAAGCAGCTGCCCTTGTTTAATGTCATTGGCTTGACATCATGTCTCCCTTCTAATTCTTCATAGACCGGATCATCTAGCTCCACCCTCAATATTTTCCACCTGATGTCCCTCATAGAATGGTTTCAATCTATGTCCATTCACTTTAAAAATCTTTCCTATACTTGGACTATGAATCTCAACTGCACCATGAGAAAACACATTACTGATAACAAAAGGACCAACCCATCTAGATCTCAATTTACCTAGAAATAGCTTAAGCCGAGAATGATATAACAAAACTTTCTGTCCCACAACAAAGGTTTTCCACCTAATTTTCTTATCATGAAAGGCCTTGGTCTTTTCCTTGTAAATCTTTAAACTTTCATAGGCTTCATTCCTCAATTCTTCCAACTCTTGTAACTACAACTTCCTGTGTACTCCAGCTGCTTCCAAACTCATGTTGCACTGCTTGATTGCCCAAAAAGCCCTATGCTCTAACTCAACCGGTAAGTGGAAGGGTTTCCCAAACACACTTCGATATGGTGACATCCCAATAGGAGTTTTGAATGCATTTCGATAGGCCCAAAGTGCATCATCTAGTCTCAGACTCCAATCCTTCCTGCTTGGGTTGACTACCTTCTCCAAAATGGATTTGATCTCCCGGTTGGACACCTCAGCTTGGCCATTACTTTGCGGAAGGTAGGATGTAGAAACCTTGTGCAAAACATTGTACTTCTTGAACAAAGCCGCTAATACCCTATTACAAAAGAGAGTTCTGCGATCGCCAATGATGGCCCGTGGTGCTCCAAACCTGACAAATATGTTAGTCCTGACAAAATCTGCAATAACTTTAGATCGGCAGTCCTAGTGGCATTAGCTTCCACCCATTTTGAGACATAATCAGCAGCTAAAAGAATATATACATTCCCAAAGGATGAAGGAAAAGGTCCCATAAAATCTATACCCCAAACGTCAAAAATCTCAACAACTAAAATAGGAGTTTGAGGCATTTGATTTCTTTGAGAGATATTTCCCATCCTTTGGCAATTATCACATGTTTTACAAAATAGATAGGAATCTTTAAAAAGTGACGGCCAATAAAAACAGCTTTCCAAAACTTTGTTAGCAGTTCTTTTTGGACCAAAATGTCCTCCACAAGCATGAGAATGGCAAAAAACTAGAATAGATTGGAATTCATTATTTGGCACACATCTTCTAATTATCTGGTCAGCACAAAATTTTCATAAGTATGGATCATCCCAAACATAGTGTCTAGCATCACTCTTTAGCTTTTCCTTCTAGGATTTGGAAAATTCTTTAGGAAAATATGCACTTACCAAATAGTTCACCAGATTTGCATACTAGGGAGTTTCAGAATGGATGGAAAGTAGCTGCTCATCTGGGAAAGAATCACGCAAGGGTAGTTCATCCTCTTCTCTCAACAATCTACTCAGGTGATCCGCTACCAAGTTGTCTGCACCTTTCTTATCTTTGATCTCCAAGTCAAATTCTTGCAAAAGGAGAATCCATCTAATAATCCTAGGTTTACAGTCCTTCTTAGTTAGCAAATACTTGACAGCAGTATGGTCAGAATAAACTATAACTTTAGTACCGAGTAGATATGATCAAAATTTATCTAAAGCAAAAACCACAGATAAAAGTTCTTTTCAGTTGTGGAATAGTTTATCTGAGCCCCATTCAAAGTTCTAGAAGCATAGTAGATGGCATGAGCAACTTTGTCAATCCTTTGTCCCAAAACAGCCCCCACTGCATAGTTACTTGCGTTACACATGATTTTAAATGGAAACTTCCAATTCAGTGATTGGATCACAGGGGCGGAGGTCAGCAATTTCTTTAAAATATCAAAAGCCTCCTTGCACTCATCATTAAACTGAAAATCTACATCCTTTTGTAGCAACTTACACAAGGGCAATGCAATCTTTGAGAAATCCTTGATAAACCTTCGATAGAATCCTGCATGACCAAGAAAAGAACTAATCTCCCGCACACTGACGGGGTAAGACAAAGCAGAAATAATATCTATCTTAGCTCTATCAACTTCGAGACCCTTAGATGACACAACATGACCAAGGACTATTCCTTGCTCTACCATAAAATGACATTTTTCCCAATTTAGAACAAGATTAGTTTCCATGCATCTATCCAAAACACGAGTTAAATTATCTAAGCATGCATCCAAAGAATCACCATATATTGTGAAATCATCCATAAAGACCTCAATGCAGTTTTCTAGAATATCTGAAAAAATGCTTACTATGCATCTCTAAAAAGTACCGGGAGCATTACAGAGTTCAAATGACATAAGTCGGTATGCAAATGTGCCGAAGGGACATGTGAATGTGATCTTTTCTTGGTCCTCGGGTGCAATCACAATCTGATTATATCCTGAAAAACCATCTAGAAAGCAATAATATGTATACCCAACTAATCTCTCTAACATTTGATCAATAAAAAGAAGAGGAAAGTGATCTTTTCTTGTTACAGCATTTAATTTCCTATAGTCAATACACACTCTCCATCCTGTTTGCATCCGTGTGGGCACTAACTCATTATCATCATTCTTGACAACAGTGATTTCGGATTTCTTTGGGACTACCTGCACTGGACTCACCCATTGACTATCGAAAATGGGATAGATTATGCCGGCATCGAGCAGTTTGAGCACCTCTTTTTTCACCACCTCCATCATGGGTGGATTCAATCTTCTTTGTGCGTCCCTCGTGGGCATAGCTCCATCCTCTAACAATATCCGATGCATGCACATTGCAGGACTAATACCTTTGATATCCGCTATCGTCCAACCAAAAACTGTGATATGGTCCCTTAGGACGCTCAGCAATTTATCTTCCTGCATTTTAGTTAGATTGCTAGCAATAATAACAGGCAAAGTATCATTAGTCCCCAAATATGCATATTTCAAATGTGCAGGTAATTGTTTCAATTCTAGGGTTGGAGCTTGCACAACAGATGGTAATAACTTTTGATGAGAAACAGGTAATTGAATAGAATGTACTGCTGACTTATCTAAAAATTTCGGCAATGAGTGTAGTGCAGCTACAATTTCATTCAATTCCTGAGTTCGCTCAACTTCATCTTCCTTGTCTATATCCATACTGTTGGTGATGACAACCTCCAAACTATCCCTATGTATTCTTTCCAAAGCTCTATGCACTAAAGAGTCTCTCACATCAATAGCAAAAACCTGTCCTATATCACTAGGGTACCTCATGGTATCATAGATGTTAAATTGAATCTTTTCTCCATCGAATTCCATTGTCAAAGTCCCATTATGCACATCAATCATGGTTCTTGCTATTTTTAGGAATGGTCTTCCTAACAAGATATGGGAAGGGTTTGGTGATGTATCATCTTCCATGTCCACAATGTAAAAATCTGCAGGAAAGATTAGTTCGTTCACCTGCACTAAGACATATTCAATTACCCCTCGGGGGTAAGTGTTAGTACGATCTGCCAATTGAATAATCACACCAGTATTTTTCAAAGGACCTAGATTTAAAGAGGCATAAATATATAAAGGTATAACGTTAATTGAAGCTCCTAAATCTAGTATGGCCTTTTCAAATCTGGTGTTACCTATTTTTTATGGGATTATGAACATTCCTGGATCTTTACATTTAGGAGGCATTTTTCTTTGAAGAACAGCATATACATTTTCCCCAACTATGACTCTTTTATCATTTTGCAATTTTCTTTTATTAGTGCATAATTCTTTTAAAAATTCTGCGTATCTTGGCACCTGTTTGATTGCATCAAGGAGAGGGATGTTTACTTCTACTTTCCTAAAAGTTTCCAGAATTTCTTTTTCTTTTTCATCTTTCTTTGTGGTTTTAGAATTTCTGGGAGGAAAGGGAAGATGAATGTTTTTAAACTGATTAGGAGGGTTAGGTTGTACCTTGGATTTTTCAATTTCCTCCTTAGCTGCTTCCTCCTCAAACTCTACCGGGGCCGGTGGTGTATACAACTGTGTTCCACTCTGCAAAGTTATGGCACTTGCATTCTCCCTTGGGTTGACTACTGTTTGAGATGGTAATTTTCCTGAGCCTTTGGATTCCAATATCCCCACAGTTGTAGCCAGCTGTCCTACTTTGTTTGTCAAATCTTGAACCAAAGCTTTTGTCTCCTACTGAAACTGCTATATCTAAGTCATGAATGCTTTGAACATGTCTTCAAGGGATGTTCCTGAAGTGGTTGGAGCTGCTTGTCGCTGTTGGTACTAAGGTTGTGTCAGTGGGAAACCTTGCTGTCTAGGTGGGAACACTCCTTGTGTTGGTGGCCTATTTCCTCCATAACTGAGGTTCGGATGATCTCTCCAGCCTGGATTGTAAGTGTTTGAGTAGGGATCATACTTCTTTGGTTGTGTTTGGTAGTTTCCTACTGCATTGGCTTATTGTGCATTCTCATCCTCTTGCAATGTTGGGCACGAATCAGTAGCATGCCCTGCCATTAAGCATAATTTGCAAGCCTTCGCAACCGGTATGTTTTCTGTTGTTAATTGTTGCACCACAACAGTTAAGTTAGAAATTTATTATACCAATTCACTCGTGCTTACCTCACTTACCCTTTGCAGAGCATGGTCATTCCTTGTTCCGTATTGTTGTGAGTTTGCAGCTATGTTTGCAATCAGTTTTCTTGCAGCCTCTGGTGTCTTGTCTACTAATGCTCCTCCACTAGCCGCATCGATCATACTTCTTTCCATTGGTATCAATCCCTCATAGAAGTACTAAATCAAGTGTTGCTAATCGATTTGGTGGGGAGGGCAGCTGGAGCACAATTTCTTGAATCTCTCCCATTACTAGTACAGTGTCTCTCCACTAAATTGTCGGATCCCGCAAATATCCTTCCTTATGTTGGCCACTCTTGAAGCAGGAAAATACTTCTCTAAGAATAGCCATTTCATGTCGCTCAATGAATTTGTTGATCCGGATGGGAGATAGTACAGCCAATCCTTTGCTAAATCTGCTAGGGAGAATGGGAAGGCTCTTAATTTGATTTGCTCCTCTGAAATTCTGTGTGGTTTCATGGTCGAGCACACCACATGGAACTCCTTCAAATGCTTGTATGGATCTTCACCTGTAAGACTACGGAAAGTAGGCAAAAGATGAATTAGTCCGGATTTAAGTTCAAATGCAGCATTTAAAGCAGGATATTCAATGCACAAAGGTTGATGAGTAAGATTAGGAGTAGCCAATTGTTTCAATGTCCGATTGTTGTTGGGCTCCGCCATCTTTTCTTCTTCGTCTTATTCAGTGAATGATTTGTCAGAAAGTAATTCCAAAGCTAAGTTGAGGCTCGGTGATGATGCTGAAGCCTCATCTAAATCTGCAGTAGACTGTTGAACTTTTTGCTATCTTAGCCTCCTTGCAGTTTTCTCAATCTCTAGATCAAAATCTAATATAGTAGCCTGAGAAGATCGAGTCATAAAACAGAAACAAAAGAAATAATAGAATAAAAACAAAACGCACAATTACTCCCCGGCAACGGCGCCAAAACTTGGGAGCTGTCGTTGACACTCCAAATTTTTCCTCACTTTCACTTCACGAATTTAAATAATTAACACAGTAGTAAGCAAGGATCGATCCCACAGAGAGTAAGTTTGTTTCAGATTTATTTTACTATTTTAACAGAAAATAAAGATGGGGGATTTTTGAATTTTTTTTAAACTAAGGAAAACAGAATTAAATAATGAGATTAACCAAATATGTAAAAACTTCAGTTCTGCAGTTCAGTTTCACCAAGCACAACAACCAATTAATCAAGTTATTATTATTTACCCTTCAATGAAACTATTAACTCTAGATAACAATAAGCTCTGCTATCCAAAATTCTCCTTAGATATTCACTGTATGAAACAAGCTCTTCACTAGATTCAACTAGCATACAACCTAGAACAAGCTCTCTAGATTTAATATGATAGAAGCATTAGGAAATAAAGAATTAGGCTAATCCAAGCAACAAACACATATGCTCGATTTGTTTAACTTATTTTTTGATAATCTTAGTAATACATAAAAGCTTGTCCACAATTAGTATCACTAATTTGCTACTTGTGATTAAGACAGATATCAATTACACGTAATACCAATCTTAATCTAGCATATGATAAAGATTAAATTAACTCAATTGGCCATATCAAAGTAATTAGATCAATTAGCATATAATCAATGAAAATAGATTATCAGAAGAAATTTCATACAAGAAGGAATAAATAATAATACTCAATTAATCAATTACTTGTAACAAGGTTCCACTTCCCTTTAGAACTGAATTGAAAGAATTAGCCTGATATGCTCCAATTCTCCAAGCAATAAAAGATGAATAATAATAATAATAATGATGTCCAATACAAGAGAATTGATCTCCTATTTATAACTATTAAGATAGCAGCAGCTCTAGCCTTAACCCTTCTCGCTTCCGAGTCCAAGCTGCTGAAGGAATTGGTGGCTGATTTCCCCGCCTCCCCGCTGGGGCGGGTGTTATCAATTGTAAATCCCCGCCGGGGCGGAAGACTTCACTGTCCAGCCGTTCTTATTTTGCTTCCTTATTTCGTTGCATGATATATTATATGCTCTCCTTTGCAAGCATGTGCGTGGCCCCTACATGATGAGCTTCCTTTTCCAATTATACTATCCAATCTGTGCGATGCTTCATAAGCTGTTGGGCATGTGATGACGTGATGATGATGATTCCAACTAGGACTTGAGCTCCTCTATTTAGAATAGGAATGCTTGTTAATTTCCTTCTCCAAGCATATTGCCCACTTGTTAAACAATTCTTTACATGTGAAACCGTGACCCACTAGGACATGTAACTCAATTACTTGCCAAATTAGAATACCCATGCACGTGAGCTTCCTGGACTTGGTGAGTAAACCGTGGGCCCTCTTGCAAGTTGCATACATGATGAAGAAAGGCTGGGCTGCATTAGGAATTCATTTAATTAACTTAGCCCACTTAGAAATTCTGAGTTGCTGGCGTGGAATGATAAATGGACTACTAAATTGAACTGGGATCTTCTCAAATCTGTGGCCAACTTGATGAATTAAATTCCATTGCATGCCATTACTGAATTGAATTTTAAAACCCACAACTTATTCCTTTTTCATCATTTCATCCCATTTGCTCTAAATCCTCCTTAAATCAATAAACATCTTAATAAGTCCATATACACTATAAAATATATAGTAAACAAAATATAAAGGAATAGAAATAAATGAATATTATGCACTTATCATATTTATTAGGTTATAAAACTTTATTCTTAATTCTAATTTTATATAAAAAAAATGTATACACATTATATAATGTATAATTATTTAATCATACACATAATTCATATAAGCCATAACATACTCCACTAAGTGTATTAACTTAATAGTCCTAATTGATTTAATAAGTTATAAACACTCATATAATCATTTAAAATAATCTAATAGGTTGATACATATTTTATAAATCTCTTAGATTAGGTTACTAGTATATAATTAAAATACTAGGATAATTAAATAAAAATAACACTTGAGGTTAATTAATTCAAATACCTAATTTATATATTAGGTCACCAAACTTAATAGGTATCGTAGTACCTTATCCTTAATATTCCTTCAAGTACATATAGATTCATTTCTAGGGTTTAGAAATTTTGGTAACCGCAACTTTTCTTTATTCTTATTCGAATAGTAAACCATATAGGTTTTACTTAAAATTTTTAAATTATTCCTCTATTTTCACTCTAGGTTTTATACTTTAACCTTTATTTTAATCTTTTAAAATTTTATAAATTTTTAGGTTGTCACACCCACTGTCAATCAAGTTCTGAATCTTGTGTTTTAAAGTCCAACATTCCTGAGTATCATGCTCTGGTGAGTTAGAATGGTAAGCGAATTTCTTGCTGGGATCAAATTGCTTTCCATTTGGATCAGAAGGTGGAGCTAGCTCAACGATCTTCTTCTGGGCGATTAATAGTGCCAATATATTCTCCAAAGAGTCCCCCTAAAGGAGTAAATATCCTTCTTCGCTTGTTCTCCCCAACCTTTAATGCTGTAGGATTTCGAGAATTCACATGATGAGAATTCTGCTTCTGGATAGGCGGACTAGGGCTCTTATTGGCATCTTGTCCTTGCAATATCAAAGAGACATCTTCTTCCTTCCTTTTAGATACTCTTTTGGGAGCGTTTGCATAGTTTCCCGACTGTATGTGCTCTGCTACGGCTTCAGTGGGATCTTTGATTTTTCCAGACTTCAAACCCATTTCAGCCATTTCTCCATGTTTGATCATTTCGGAGAAGGATTTGCCTAACCCGGCAAGGACTCTCTCACAGAAAGGGGCTTCTTGTATGTCAATGAAAGTTGTCACCATCTCACTTTCATCCATCGGTGGGTTAACTTGGGTTGCCATTTGCCTCCATTGCTGTGCAGATTCTCTGAAAGGCTCATTGCTCAGTTTCTTGACATTGGTAACTTGGTAGCGATCAGGTGCCATTTTGGATTGGAAACTATACTGGTTAAGAAAAGCAAGGGCCAAATCTTCCCAACCTCGGACTTTGGAATTATCTATTCGGGCATACCAAGTTCGGGCTTCATCAGTAAGGCTTTTTTGGAACAGTTGCATTCTGAGGTTTTCATCTTCGACGTAAGTTCCAAGTTCACCTATGTAGACTTTTAAGTGAGTATAGGGATCCCCCAATCCATTGTATTTCTCGAACTCTGGGACTTAAAACTTATCCGAGTATCTCACTTTTGGGAAAATTGATAGTACTATGCATACAAGCCAATCATGTATGATGATAAAGCACATACTTTATAAATAATGTTATTTATTTATTAATAAAATATTAATTGAAGGCATTTAATTATCTACATGGTGCTGTTTTTTATAATATGTAAATAACCCATAGTTTTAAGCAATGCTTTTAGAATCATGATGAGATCATGCTAATGAGATCTAAATTCTTAGAAAGCTTAAAAACTAAAATAGTTCCCAATCGTGGGATTACTAAAATGGGGATTAGTAAATCCGGATAGATTGGTACACATGTTGCTTGCTCATTGGATGAAGATGACTAATCTCATGGTCATTTGTGTGGAGACACTAAAGCAAGTATGTAGGTGCTTATTGGAGAATAAGTTCACTGAACGTGACTCGCTATGGAATATCTAATGGAGTTTTACTCGCCTGTCAATAGGAATTCCTAATGTGATAGTAGTACAAGTGATCCTTTGACTTGAGATCATCATATTATCTTGTATGTAACAAATTATACTTTGACTTATTCCTTAAGGCCTTTTAAGAATTATATAGGGTATGCTTGGGTATAATGAGTTACATATGGAGATAATGTATGATCAATAAAGAATCTACCACCTCTAGTAACAGAGGAGATATGTCATATGTGATTCGTTAAATGACAACTCAGAAATCCTTGGCCAAGGTGGAATGAAATTAGAAAGAGGTTTCTAATTTGCATTATTTGGAGTTGTGCATTTTTTAATCGAAATACATATGATTAACTAAATTAAGACTTGACAGTAAATTCATGTCTTATATTTAATTGGGACATTGTATGGTGGAAGAATTGAATTGTACGGTAACTATTAACTCACATGTTCTTTTATAATTAATGTTGAAATCGATATTATCTGGAAAGTCGTTGATCGCTAGAGAGGCTTATCCCTATTGTTGAATAAATGTTATTTCTTTAAATAGATTATTAGTTTAATTTATTTATTTAAATAAGATTAGAATTGTTCTAATTGATTTATTCACAACCGGTTTAATATGGAGAACCTAAAGGGTCACACCATAAAAGGAAGAAGAATTATTTAAGAAGAAAATGGCATGATAGTAATAATGCATTAAGTATAATTAATTTAATCTATGATGATAGAATAAATTAAATAGCTTAATGTTTATTATATAATATTTTAGAAATATTAAATATAAATTAATAAGAGGAGTCTTATTAATATTATTATTATTATTATTTTAATTCTAAAGGAGTTTAGGAATTAATATAATATAAATACTCTCTCTCAATCCTAATAAGATTAGGATATAAATTAATTAAAAGTGTTTAATTAATTAATTAAATAAAATCCTATACTAGTTGGATTAGGAGGGTTAACCTAATATCTATATAAGAGAGTCTTATATCAGAAATAAGTGACGTGAGTTTTCCAAGAGTTGGGAGTACGCATATTCTATAGAGATAGAAACAAGGGTTAAGCCAATAACCCATCTTCCTGAGTTCTTCGTCTTCCTTGGTGGATCACCTATAGTGGCCAAACATTTGGGTGGCTGACATTGATCAAAGGAAGGAGCCACAACAGCATATTCAAGGAGATTCAAGGAGAGCAAGGAGTAGAACTCGTACCTGTGAAAGCTAGATTCTACAAGGGTATGATTCTTATCTTCCTACTTTTCTGTTATTGATAATTGAGCACAAAGCATGATCATGGAATGGGCTTGTATAAATTTTTTTGAAAACCTATGTTTCGCGCTTCCGCATTATTTCTGTGATTTGATTACATGTTTGCGTTACGTACAAACCCAACAGTGGTATCAGAGCCTAACTTTGTGCTAATTATAAATTTTATGATTCCATGTATGAATTGATGTGAGAATTGGATCGAATTTTCTGGACAAAATCGTTTTCTGCAAGTTTCTGCGACGAACGGCGCAGCTGCCCAGTTCATTACTGGCGCAGCTGCGCCGGTCTGCAAAAACTGGCGCTTCAGGCTACCTGCGCAGCTGCCCAGTTCATTCTGGGCGCAGCTGCGCCGGTTCCTGAATAGACCCCAGAAATTTGATTTTCATTAATTAAGTAAACTGTTTATTTAATTAATAAAGTTTTAAAATAAAGATGTTTATTTTATCTGAAATATGATTTCAGATTGCTAAAATTAAAGGAGTTTAATTTGGATTTATTTTTTGATTAAAATAAAAGAGTGTATTTTGTTTTAAAAATAAAATTTAGCAAAACTTTTGTCCATTAAATGACATCGATCCATATATGGAATAACTTTATTATTCATGAGATGAATGGAAATTTATTGATGCATATGTTGATGTGTATGATAATAAAAGGGATTGATTATGGACTATGACCAATGTGATTGGATTTTATTTTGGATGAATGCTTTAATGTATGGATTTTATAAAATGGGGTCTGCGTACCTCGTCTTTTCTTGTTTTCTTCTTATTGTAAATTCTATCTCTCTCCTATGTACTTTTCCTTGACTGTTGATCAAGGTTTCTATTTAAATGAAATAGTTTATGTAGTAGGATTAGTTAGAATTATCTTGAAGAAACTGGAGACCAAGGAGAAAGGAGCGCTTGAAGACCCATTTGTATGGAGCCCGGGTTTAAATGTAATAGTTACGTTTAAATTTAAATTATTGCACTCCTAGGTTTAACCTTTTGGTTCACTTGGTGGCTCTAGTGAACCAAACTAGAATAAAAGCCCATAATCAATCCGGGTAGAATATAGTATTCTATATTGCATGCTAAATATTGTATATATTATATTTTATGCAAACATACTTCGCATGTTTAATAAAATGACGCGTATTTTATATATATATGTGCATGCGCACTAAACAAGATTAGACAAATAATTACAAACCCCTCAAAGAAATAATATTAAGTCCGAAGCATTCAAATGATATTTGGAATATCGAACGTCGCCTTCTTAGCATGATTAATTAATAGAGTATTAAATATTTAATATGAGTTTGTTGTGCTATCCACAAGGCTAGTATTGAGTATTTAAAATGTTAATTAATCACATTTGATGTTTATCAAGAAAATTGAACGATCTAGTCTTGTTGTGCTATCCACAAGGACGAACATTTTTCTTTTATGAATTTATGGAAGTGCTAGGCTGGACTTAACTTAAATGATTTTAGTTCGGATGTGCACACACATGACCATTGTGATTTAAGAGGCAAAATAAAAGGATTTACATGGTGATGTAATTGACAAGAGTTGTCTACCTATTGATTTGTATATCGCTTGTTGTGCTATCCACAAGGTATATACATTTAAAATGGGATCCTTAATCTCACTAGCAAATCTTTAATTAGATGTTGCCGAACTATATAAGTGAGGGTAATATAGTTTGATGAAAATAGTGGGAGATACCAATTTAAAATAAAGACCTAAATTTATTTTGGTATGCAAAGTTAATAAAATGAATGTTTGCTAAAATGTTGTCTTTTTCACATGCAGAATTTTAAAAAAAATGTCTAAATCACTAATCTCACTAAGAAGCATACGTGATGCAAATAAGCTTACCGGCCCGAATTATGGGACTGGCTAAGAAATCTGAGAATTGTTCTCACTACTGAAAAGATTTCTTATGTCCTAAATTCAACTATCCCTGAATCTGTTTCGAAAACAGCCTCTGAGGAAGAGATTGCCACTTTCAATAAGTGGCAAGATGATGCATATGTGACTCAATGCATCATGCTCGCATCCATGCATAAAGAGCTTCAGCGTCAGCATGTAAACATGGATGCTCCTACTATGCTGCTTCACCTCAAAGAGTTATATGGTGAACAGAGTAGGACTGCTAGATATGAGATATCTATGGAGCTCTTCCGATCTCGGATGACCGAGGGTACTTCCGTCGAGACTCATGTCCTAAAGGTGATCAATTTAATTGAATGCCTTGGACAGCTTGGATTCGTCATAGATGGGGAGTTGAGTCAAGACTTGGTCTTGCAGTCACTCCCTGAGACTTTCTCGCAGTTTATGATTAATTTTCACATGAATAAGCTAGATGTCAACTTGCTTTAGCTGCTTAACATGCTGAAAACTACAGAAGGTCACTTCCCATCCAAGAAGAACTATGTCTTGTTGGTGGATTCTTCCAATAAAAGGAAGAGGCCCAAGGTATCTTCTGAAAAGAAGAAATCCAAGAAGGCTAAGGAAAAGGGGAAAGAAAAGGAACAAAAGAAACCTGAACCAGCTAAAGGAATGTACTTTCATTGCAACAAGCCTGGACATTGGAAGAGGAACTGCAAGAAGTTTTTAGCAGAGAAAAAGCTTGGAGAAGCTTCGACTTCCAATCAAGGTTTGTTTATGATTAAAATTAATTTTTCTAAAAGTTATAATTCTACTTGGGTATTGGATACCGGCTGTGGGTCTCACATATGTAACACTGTGCAGGGACTGGTCAGAAGTAGAAAGCTGAACAATGAAGAGGTGATCCTACGAGTGGGGAATGGAGCAAAGGTTGCTGCATTAGCTGTAGGAACTTATTGTTTAGCAATGCCTTCGGGCAAGTCCATTTATCTTTAAAACTGTTATTATGTTCCGAATATTATTAAAAATATTATTTCAATTTCTGTATTGGATATGGAAGGTTTTGACGTTATTATAAAGAACAATGGTTGTTCTATTTATAAAGACGATGTTTTATATGGTATTGGAAATTTGCGAAATGGACTTTATATACTTGACTTGCAAGAAAATATATTTCAAATTAAACAAACTAAGAAAAGGAAAAGAGATGATATTAATTATACCTATATGTGGCACTGTAGACTCGGTCATATCAATGAAACAAGATTATCTAAGTTGCATAAGGATGGGCTCCTAGAGCTATCCGATTATGAATCATATCCAACTTGTGAATCTTGTCTCATGGGTAAAATGACTAAATCTCCTTTTAGTGGAAAAAGAGAAAGAGTTACAGAGTTGTTGGCATTGATTCACACAGACGTTTGTGGACCTATGACAACAAGTGCACGGGGTGGGTATTCTTATTTTATTACTTTCACTGATGATCATTCAAGATTTGGATATGTGTATTTAATGAAATACAAATCAGAATCATTTAAAAAGTTCAAAGAGTTCAGAAATGAAGTAGAGAAACAAACGGGCAAGAGTATTAAGATACTTCGATCAGATCGAGGTGGAGAATACTTAAGCAGTGAGTTTCTCAATTGTCTCAAAGAAAATGGTATAATCTCACAGTGGACTCCTCCAGGTACACCACAGTTAAATGGAGTATCTGAAAGGAGAAATCGAACACTGTTGGACATGGTTCAATCCATGATGATTTTTACCGCCCTTCCAATTTCTTTCTGGGGATATGCCCTAGAAACGGCTGCATATCTACTTAACAAAGTACCTACCAAATCCGCCCCAAAGACTCTATATGAGATGTGGAAAGGGAGGAAACAAATCTTAAGCATGTTAAGACTTGGGATTGTCCAGCTTATGTCAAAAAGTTCGAAAATGATAAGCAATAGACTAAATCCGATAAGTGTAGATTTGTGGGATACCCTAAAGAAACTATCGGATCCAACTGATCAAAAGGTGTTTGTTGCGAAACATACTGCCTTCTTGGAAAAGGAGTTTATCCATGAAGGGGTCAGTGGGAGTAAGATATATCTTGAAGAAGTTCAAGAACCACAATTTACCACGGATCTAAGTCAGGTACCTGACCAAGTAGAAGAACTTACTGTACCACACCCTATTCGTAAATCTGGAAGAGTACCGAAGATACCTGAGAGGTATGGATTTGTTATTGAGGATGACGATGAGGTACACATCATGAATGATGATGATCCATTGAATTACGAATAGGCTATGAGTAATAAAGGCTTAGGGAAATGGCTTGTAGCCATGAAATTCGAAATGGACTTCATGTATGAAAACAAAGTATGGACTTTGGTTTCACCACCTGAAGGCATTAAGCCTATTGGGTGCAAATGGTTCTTCAAAAGAAAGACTAGAGCAGACGGGAAGGTAGAGACCTTTAAAGCCTGACTGGTTGCAAAAGTTTTAAACAAAGACAAGGAGTTGACTATGATGAAACCTTCTCACCAGTAGCTATGCTCAAGTCCATTCGGATTTTACTTTCGATTGCAGCTTACCATGACTATGAGATCTGGCAAATGGACATGAAAATGGCCTTCCTCAATGGGAAACTTGAGGAGGATATGTATATGACACAGCCAGAGGGATTTGTTTCAAAGGTTGGAACAAATCAAGTCTGTAAGCTAAAACTATCCATTTATGGGTTGAAGCAAGCTTCTCGTTGATGGAACATTCATTTTGATGAGACAATCAAAGAGTTTGATTTTATCAAAAACGAGGATGAACCATGTGTATACAAGAAGGTTAGTGGGAGCGCAGTATCATCCCTTGTATTATATGTTGATGATATATTACTGATAGAGAATGACATTCCTATGTTACAATCAATTAAAATCTGGTTATCTAAAAACTTCTCCATGAAGGACTTGGGTGAAGCATCCTATATTTTTGGGATAAAGATCTATAGAGATAGATCTAAAAGGATGCTCGGCTTATCCCAAGGAACATACATTGATACGATGCTAAAGAGGTTTAGCATGGAAGATTCCAAAAGAGGTCTTATGCAGATGAGCCATGGAATACATCTCTCCAAGAAACAGGCCCCAAAGACACCTGAGGAGAGAGACTGTATGAGTAAGATCCCTTATGCTTCGGCAATAGGATCTATCATGTACGGTATGATATGTACAAGATTGGATGTTGCTCATGCACTTAGTGTAACGAGAAGATACCAGTCGAATCCTGGAGAAGAGCACTGGAAGGCAGTGAAGAATATCCTAAAGTACTTTAGAAGGACTAAAGATATTTTTCTTGTCTACGGTGGGTCTGAATTAAAACTCGAGGGATTCACGGACTCAAGTTTTTAAATAGACCAAGATGACAGTAAATCTGTTTCAGGGTATGTGTTTACCTTGAACGGAGGCGCAGTGAGTTGGAAGAGTTCCAAGCAGCAAACAGTTGTTGATTCAGTGACAGAGGTAGAGTATATAGCTTCAAGTGAAGCTGCAAAGGAAGCTGTTTGGATGAAGAAGTTCATAACTGAACTTGGTGTGGTTCCTAGCATTGGTGAAGCAGTTCCCATTTACTGTGAGAACACCGGAGCGGTTGCACAGGCTAAGGAACTCAGGTCTCATCAGAAATCCAAACACGTGTTGCGGTGATGTCACTTGATCAGGGAGATCATTGAAAGAGGAGATGTCACCTTGGAGCGTGTGGACTCTCAAGACAACATTGCAGATCCATTTACTAAAGCTCTAACACAACAGCAGTTTGATCGTCACTTAGAGAAGATGGGTATGAGATACCATGGCGATTGGCTTTAGTGCAAGTGGGAGATTGATAGTAGTGTGCATACAAGCCAATCATGTATGATGATAAAGCACATACTTTGTAAACAATCTTATTTATTTATTAATAAAATATTAATTTAAGGCATTTAATTATCTACATAGTGCTATTTTTTATAATATGTAAATAACCCATAGTTTTAAGCAATGCTTTTAGAATCATGATGAGATCATGCTAATGAGATCTAAATTCTTAGAAAGCTTAAAAACTAAAATAGTTCCCAATCGTGGGATTACTAAAATGGGGATTAGTAAATCCGGATAGATTGGTACATATGTTGCTTGCTCATTGGATGAGGATTACTGATCTAATGATCATTTGTGTGGAGGCACTAAAGCAAGTATGTAGGTGCTTATTGGAGAATAATTCACTGAACGTGACTCGCTATGGAATATCTAATAAAGTTTTACTCGCCTGTCAATAGGAATTCCTAATGTGATAGTAGTACAAGTAATCCTTGGACTTGAGATCATCATAGTATTTTGTATGTAACAAATTATACTTTGACTTATTCCTTAAGGCCTTTTAAGGCATATATGGGGTATGCTTGGGTATAATGAGTTACATATGGAGATAATGTATGATCAATAAAGATTCTACCACCTCTAGTAAAAGAGGAGATATGTCCTATGTGATTCGTTAAATGACAACCTAGGAATCCTTGGCCAAGCTAGAATGAAATTAGAAAGAGGTTTCTAATTTGCATTATTTGGAGTTGTGCATTTTCTAATCGAAATACATATGATTAAATAAATTAATACTTGACAGTAAATCCATATCTTATATTTAATTGGGACATTGTATGGTGGAAGGATTGAATTGTACGGTAACTATTAACTCACATGTTCTTTTATGATTAATGTTGAAATCTATATTATCTGGAAAGTCGTTGATCGCTAGAGAGGCTTATCCCTATTGTTGAATAAATCTTATTTATTTAAATAGATTATTAGTTTAATTTATTTATTTAAATAAGATTAGAATTGTTCTAATTGATTTATTCACAGCCGGTTTAATAAGGAGAACCTAAATGGTCACACCATAAAAGGAAGAAGAATTATTTAAGAAGAATTATTTAAGAAGAACATGGCATAATAGTAATAATGCAGTAAGTGTAATTAATTTAATCTATGATGATAGAATAAATTAAATAGCTTAATGTTTATTATTTAATATTTTAGAAATATTAAATATAAATTAATAAGATGAGTCTTATTAATATTATTATTATTATTATTATTATTATTATTATTATTATTATTTTAATTCTAAAGGAGTATAGGAATTAATATAATATAAGTACTCTCTCTCAATCCTAATAAGATTAGGATATAAATTAATTAAAAGTGTTTATTTAATTAATTAAATAAAACCCTATACTAATTGGATTAGGAACGGTTAACCTAATATCTATATAAGAGAGCCTTATATCAGAAATAAGTGACGTGAGTTTTCCAAGAGTTGGGAGTACACATATTCTATAGAGATAGAAACAAGGGTTAAGCCAATAACTCATCTTCCTGAGTTCTTCGTCTCCCTTGGTGGATCACCTATAGAGGCCAAACATTTGGGTGGCTGATATTGATCAAAGGAAGGAGCCACAACAGGATATTCAAGGAGATTCAAGGAGAGCAAGGAGTAGAACTCGTACATGTGGAAGCTAGATTCTACGAGGGTATGATTCTTATCTTCTTACTTTTCTGTTAATGATAATTGAGCACAAAGCATGATCATGGAATGGGTTTGTATAAATTTTTTTGAAAACCTATGTTTCGCGCTTCCGCATTATTTATGTGATTTGATTACATGTTTGAGTTACGTGCAAACCCAACAAAAATACATAGATTTGAATAATTCACGCTCTCATGGGATCCTATCCCATTATAGACCGGATTGCGTCCTCCATTTACCTAACCTTCTTCCTGATATCTTTTCTGGTATTTTCATATCTCCTTGCACAGAGGGTTCAGTCTTACTATTATGCTTAGGTTCCTGAGATACTTTACACTGTTCTCTCAATAGAGTAGTCATCTCGGCAATCTGTTTCTTAAACTCCTCAAATTCCTCTCGAGATATAGGGATAGGTTATGATGAACTTCCTTCAGCCATTTTGACTGGTGGTGAACGGGCCTTTTTGGCACAGAATCGAGTTCTAGGTCCAATCTGCACAAAACTGATATCTAGTTTAGATTGGATATTGGTGGACAGAGATGCATGATATGTTATGCATCAGTTTAATGGTTTTTTAATCTTTTCCAGCAAAACAACGGGTTAGTCCATTTGATGCCAAGATAAGAAAGACGTACAAATGACAGTTCAAGATGATTGCCATTTTATACACGCGAAAGAGTAAATAGGGTATGAAGAGACACACCACGCATTTGGTTTATCAGAGTCTGACCTATCTTAAGGTTACTCTCACAGGCTTTTTGAAATTGGTTCCCAGATCTTCACAATTTACTTGATGAAAACATCCATTTTTCAATTGGAGCGGATCTGAGTGGTGCCTTTCCTGAGCCTAACAATGAAAACATCCAGAGGAGTCCAGCAATAAAAAACTGACGGGATTGCCTCCTAATGGAGGTACCACACAACATACATTCACATCCTTACCGTATGCAATATAATGACATTATGCGAAGCACTAATATATTGTGTGAAGCACTAATACAAAAACGGCTTAAAGATTGAGACAATTATCACGCACAAATATCATTCACACAAGATGCACATGCAGAATGAAAATAAAAAAAGATTGAACGCGGCTTAAGCCCTCTTTGATCCCCAGCAGAGTCGCCACCTGTCGACGCCGGGAAAATTCCTTTTTGCTGTTGTGTTTCTCCTTCCTAAGTTTGTGTTGTTTGTTTTTACCCTTTTGCGTTCACTTTGTCTATGGATTATATTAAAGTGTAAAGTTTTAGGAAAGCGGTACAGACATAAGTGTCGACGACTTTGAAAAGATTTATTTTATTATTTTTATGATTGGACCAAATGAGACAGAGTCACCAGTTAGTATGGTTTAAATGGATGTACCAACTCATCCGAGTTTTAAAAGTTTTCGCAATATGGTCTAATATGTGACTCTGAAACCCAAGATTCGTGGAATTCGGGGGCTAGTTTAAGCGGGGGGGAAGGTGTTAAGCACCCTCCGACTCCCGTGAAAACACGGTACCGCATCTTATTGATTTCCTAGGCATAAAATGTGTTTGTGTGTGTTTTATTTAGGAAAGTTTTATTCTAAGCCTCATTGTGAGTTATTTGGAAATAGTGGCATTCCTATTTTGCACCTATGTACGAAGGGTTTGATTTAGCAAAATTTTATTTTTAGACAAAATATACATTTCATATGATATTTTGGAAAAACACAAGGCTTTCAAATCCTTCGCCCAAATAGTAATCAAGGACTTTTGATACTCCCATTATGGATCTAATGTATATTTCTGAACCGCTTTATTGTTATTGAAAGCTCTTTGTGGTTTTATTGAAAATCGTTTTAGTGATGTGCATGCAAAAAGCGTCAAAAGGGTCGGATCATCATCGGGCATTTAAGCCATCTCAATGAATCCGAGCACCCACAATCAAAGTTTTCATTATCACGTGATCTTGAATCTGACTTTTTGGGACTAACCCCTCGAGTTCGTCTTCAAGATCCAAATATTACATATACAAAGAGTTTTGCGTTATTTAAACATTACATCACAAAAATCGGTCCATCGTGGGAATCAAGTCAGGATCCGATCACAGGATCTCGACACCGGGATTCCTAGGCTCACATTATTAGACACGAATATATATTTACAATGTCTTAGGCTTTAATATTAGATGATTTAAACGGTTGAAATCACCATTTTGGACCCCTTTCGCCTCTAGATATAGATCTAGGGCTATACGGGGTAATCGCGAGCAATTAAAAGCAATAAATACGTAGATCTACCATGGATCTAAACTGATCTACCATACGGTTTAAAGCTTTATGCTTAATAACCACTCAAAAGGCTAGTTCCAGCTTAGATCTAGGTAGATCTAACCTCCGGACTTGATTTACAACCAAAAATATGCACAATATAATTGGTAGAAACTCAATATCTACCAACTACTCCACAAAATACTTAGAAAACAACAAGTTTAACTAGATTTAAGCAATATATAACATCAGTCTAGTATATTGAACAAAGTTTACAAAGAATGTTGCTAAAAAGAGCATTTTTCACTTTGGGGGACGTGTGAACAAGCATTTTATAACCCGGGATCAACTAAGAATGCTCTCGGGACTCCAAGTAGATGTTAAACAAGATTAAAAAACTCAAAGTTGGTGTATATGGATCAAACCCGAGGGCTCTCTCTCTAGAAATTAGTTTCTCTCTCTAAAACTCTTCTCTCCTTTTTCAAATGAGTTTATATTGCTCTATTAAATCATCGGATCCAGCCGCATGTATACATAGGTCCAGCCATCTCAAAGTTTGTTCCTTTGATCTCGGTTCGAAGAAAGTTGATCTTTGCAGACCAAACTTTTGGAAAGTCTTTGCGGAAGGCTGCAGAATAAGGTCGAGTCTGACTGAATCGGGGTCCGGGAAGATGATGCTGGTAGCTAAGAGGTATCTTCCGGTTCTAGACTGCAGTTAACTGGCTTATCTTTGATGGCACGTAGTTTGAGGTTTGTTGAGGTGGCTTCTGGTCGACACTGTCTCAGCTTGGCAATCCTCGTTCAGTTCGCGTCATGTTCGGACATCATTGTCCCTTTGAATCATCCACAGGGTTGTCTCCGCGATGACCAGATGCTTTTGCCCTACCTCGGGGTTGTCTTCGAAGTAAAATTACATTTTTGCCCTTCTACAAGGTTAGTATAAATAAAGTAAAATTTTGAGTGTCTACACAAGGGGTTCAGAATAACCCAATGCAAGAATTCATAAACCTTATAACCACGGCCTTTAATAGGAATGGAGGGGGTGTAAGAGTTAATCCTGGGGTAGTATATGGTGCTACTTTTAAGGATTTTAAGAGCGTAGGTCCGCCGAAGTTCGAAGGAGCTACGGATCCTATCGCTGCCCAAACTTGGGTAAAAGAGATAGAGAAGGCATTTGTGATAGCAAATGTTAGAGATGAGCGAAAGACTCCTTTTGCTACGTATATGATGAAGGGAGAGGCCAACTTCTAGTGGGAGGTGAACCAGGGTAGGGCTGAAGTAGAAAACGCTATATGGGAATAGTTTAAGAAGATTTTCTTCGAGAACTATTTCCCTACGAGCATACAGAGTAGGATGGAAGTTAAATTCCTAGAGCTGAAGCAGGGGGATATGACTATTCCCCAATATGCGGCCAAGTTCAATGAACTGGCAAGATTTACGCCACATCAGGTGGACAAGGAGGTGAGGAAGGCCAGGAGATTTGAGAAAGGTTTGAAACCTTGGCTCTATAGTAGGGTCTCAGTGTTCCAAAGTGAGATCTTTGGAACAGTGTTGGAGAAGGCGATAATCGATGAGGGTGGTAATGAGGCTTTGAGCCTGTACCACAAGGAGAATAAAAATAGGAATAAGTTTGATGGGGGAGTCAAGACAGAGGGAGCTAGCGGTAGCGGAAGTGCGCCGAAGTGGAAGGGTTTCAACTCGGGGAATACCGAGGTGAAGCAAGGTGATCCTAAAAGAAGGATCAAGGAGTGCAAAACGTGTGGGAAGGCTCATCTTGGAGTCTGTCTCAAGGGTAAAGCAGTATGCTATAACTGTGGGCATGAAAGGCACATCTCCCCTAACTGTCCCAACCTTAAGAAGAATAATGGATGCTTTGTGTGTGGGTCAACGGACCACATAGAAAAGAACTTTCTGAGGAAGGGGTCGAATAGTGGGAATGTAACTAGTGGTGGTAAACTAGCTGTGAGTGGTTCTGCGCCACCGGGTAAACCGACGGCCCGTACATTTAATATGACGGTCCAGGATGCAGTTGCATCAAGCGATGTAGTAGCAGGTATTATCCCAATCAACGATAAAAATGCATATATATTGTTTGATTTGGGTGCTACAAGTTCTTTTATAGCATGTGAATTTTTTAAATGGTTAGGATTATTCCCTGACAAACTTGTAATACCTTTGAATATTAAGGTAGCAAACAAAGAAGTAATTCTTGTCGATTATATTCATAGGAGTTTTTGTGTAGATATAAGAGGTAACAAGTTATCAGTAGATCTTATACCGATAAAGTTAGGAGAATTCGATGTGATTCTCGGGATGGATTGGTTGTTTAACCAGGGGCGATTATCGATTACCAAAAGAAAAGTGTGAACCTTTGAATTTCTAAGAAACCTAAGGTAGTATTCTACGGTAGTAAATCACCGGGATGCTCTTGTTATCTAACCATGACACAAGCCAAAAAGTTACTAAGGAAAGGGTGTGTAGGATACCTGTGCCATGTTGTTGATACCCAACGAGTGGGAGCAACATTGGAACAGATACCTATAGTTAATGAATTTGCGGACGTATTTTTGAACGAATTGTCAGGTCTTCCACCCGATAGGGAGATCGAATTAGTTATCGATGTTGTGCCAGGGATGGCACCAATTTCAAAGGCACTATATCTTATAGCGCCGGAAGAATTGAAGGAGTTAATGATTCAGTTGCATAAACTATTAGATAAGAAGTACATTCAATCGAGTGTCTCTCCATGGGGAGCGTCGGTATTATTTGTAAAGAAAAAGGACGGATCGTTGAGGCTTTGTATCGACTATCGAGAGTTGAACAAACTAACGAAAAATAATAAATACCCATTGCCCAGGATCGATGATCTCTTTGATCAGTTAAAAGAGGCAAAATACTTTTCTAAGATAGATTTGCAAACCGGGTATCACCAGCTGAAGGTTAGAGAATAAGATGTACCTAAGACATCATTCAGGACTCGTTATGGTCATTACGAGTTCCTGGTAATGTCGTTTGGGTTAACTAATGCGCCTACCGCATTTATGGATATGATGAACAGAGTGTTCAAATAATATTTGGACACGTTCGTCATAGTGTTCATTGAAGATATTCTAGTCTATTCTAAAAAGCCAGAAGATCACACTAAACATTTAAGATTAGTGTTGGAAGCACTACGAAAGGAAAAGTTGTATGCAAAATTCACTAAGTGTGAATTTTGGTTGGAGAGAGTGTAGTTTTTGGGGCACATTATCGACAAAGAAGGAATTTCAGTGGATCCAGCGAAGGTGGAAGCGGTTATTAATTGGGAGCAACCGAGAACATTGACTGAGGTGCGGAGTTTCCTAGGGTAGCGGAATACTATCGGAGGTTCATTTAGAACTTCTCTAAGATAGCTACTCCGTTAACAAATTTAACAAGGAAGACCGTGAAGTATATGTGGACGGAGAAGTGTGAAGACAGTTTTCAAGAGCTGAAGAAGAGGTTAAGTCAAGCACCTGTATTGTCTTTACTAGATGATACGAGAAATTTTGTAGTTTATAATGATGCTTCGCATAGAGGACTGGGTTACATGCTCATACATCATGGCAAGGTCATTGCGTATGCATCTCAACAGTTAAAGGAGTATGAGAAAGGTTATCTTACTCATGATCTGAAACTTATAGCGGTGATTTTTGCCTTAAACTTTGGAGGCATTACTTATACGGGGAGAAATGTGAGATATACACAGATCATAAAAGTCTGAAGTATATCTTCACATAGAAGGAGTTGAATATGAGACAACGAAGATGGTTAGAGTTGATAAAGGATTACGATTGTGATATCCTGTATCATCTGGGGAAGGCGAATGTAGTGGCCAACGTTTTAAGTAAAAAGGGTTGGGAGAAACTATCAATGTTAACAGCTCAGGATGAGTTGATAATAGAGATAGCAAGGATGGAAATAGAAGTAAAATTTCCAAGTGGGGAAGGGGAGAAGCTATTTGCAATGGAGGTTCAACCTACAATCGTGGAAAAGGTGACGAAAGTGAAACTTAGAGATGTTGAGTGTGAACAGATGAAGAAGAAGATTACAGACGGTACAGAAGATAAGTATAGTCTTGACAACGAAGGGTTATTAAGATTTGAAGGACGAATTTGGGTTCCGTGTGATACGGAGTTGAAGGAAGAGATAATGGACGAAGCTCATAGTTCGAGGTAATCGATTCATCCAAGTAGTACCAAGATATATCAAAACCTTCGACAGAATTTTTGGTAGCCAAACATGAAGAGGGAGATAGCAGAATATGTAAGTAGGTGTTTAACTTGTCATAAAGTTAAAGCTGAACATCAATGACCCAGTGGTTTGCTACAATCATTAGAGATTCCGGAATAGAAATGGGAGCATATCACAATGAATTTTGTGGTAGGACTTCCGACTATACAGATAGGATACGACGCTATTTGGGTAATAGTGGATCGTTTGACGAAGTCGGCTCATTTCTTGCCGATAAGAGTCAAGTATAAGTTGGACCAGTTAGCTAAGCTTTATGTGAATGAGATTGTTTAAAGACATGGGGTACCAATTTTGATTGTGTCAGGTTGTGATCCACGATTTACTTCGAATTTCTGGAAAAGTTTGCAAGAGCAAATGGGAACGCAGCTGAGGTTGAGCACAACGTATCATCCACAGACGGATTGTAACGCCCAAGAAAATCGAACATTTATGTAAATAAATTTTTTTTGATTTATTAAATAAAATTTGATTACTTGTTTATTAAACTGAGTAAGCTAATCGAAGGTCGTTTTATGACCCAGAGATGTCCAAAATGTTTAGTATTCTGGCTATGTGCTAGAAATAATTGATGTGAAATTATAAAAGGAAAATAAAATATGTCAGGGAAAAACACGAAATAGTCACTATTCACAGATCAAACCCTAAGGGTTAGGGTTTGAGACCCTAAGTCATTATGAGAGTTCAGAATGTCGGAATGACGTTCTGTCGAAAGATTTGACGGTAATATGCCATGAAAAGTTAGGTTAGCCGAGAAAAGTTTTCTCAGGAAGAAATCACTATTCATCCATTTCTGCTCTGGAATTATTATTGAATTTTTGAGAAACACGTAATGATAGGATTTCAAGACGAGATGGAATATGTAATAATATTTCACTTATGGCTCACGAAGTTTTAGCGTGAGGACTTAAAACCCTAAGTGTTGGGAAAAGTGAAATCAAATATAATTGTTTACGTATAATAATAAATGATTATTATACGGCATGAATACACGTATAATACAAGACATTGTACAAGTATAATACGAAGAGGGTACGAGAATTAATACGACGTATAATACGAATTTTGTACGAAGTAAATATATTTAATTGGAATTAAATTATTGACTTAACCCGTGGGTCGAACCGTTGGGTAAACGGGTGGGTTTAACCCATGGGTCAACCCATAACCCATGAGGACACATGAGGTACATGGGGGAGCACAAGGTAGCCATGTGCTAGCACATGCTAGCGCATGGGGCGACATGGGTTGCATGTGAGAGGAGGTGGGAGTTGAGGAGGTTTGGTCTAAAGACCAAACTACCCCAACTCTTGCCATTTCTATAAATAGAAGGCTTTTACTAGCCATTTGTTGTTTTCTCATTTTCCACCAACATAAGAGAGAGAGAGAGAGAGAGAGAAGGAGTTATCTTGTGCTTTGGTAATCCATCAACCAAGGAGCTAAGAAGTATTTGAGTATCCATACTCAAGCAAAACAAGAACACTAAAGGTATAAGATAAGAAAATCATGCTAGAAATTCTTTATCTTTCCTAATAGAATTGGTAGAGAAGTGTTTGGGGAAAGCATGAATACTAAAAAGTTATAAGAATGGCTAAATGGTGGACTAAGAACACTAACAAGCCATGCATGATGAAATAATAATAAGTGATTATGAACTAATGAAGAACTTGTTAAGAATTATGAGAATTGAAATGATGAACATGTTAAACCATGAAAACATAAATGTTTAGAATGGTTAGAATCATTAATAATCAACCATTGGATTGATTCCAACTGGTTTGAAGTAAAAATAACGAAGAACGAAGATTTGGCGAAAGTTACGCGATTAGATGATAATCGTCGAAGACGTAAATTTCCCAGAATAGAGGTCAAAAGTCACTTTGTGATTCAGAAATGATGGTTTTCGATTACAACACGTGTAATTAGGTAAATAAGACTTGCGAGAATGAGAACGAACCAAGTCAAACTTAAAACGAAGAATTGAGAGTCGAACGTTCACGAACGTTTAACGAAAACGTAAAAATGGACAAAAATGGTCAATTTTCTACCAACGGATTCAGAAAAGAATTTTGATTGGATGGAATCGTTGAACGTACGATATGTGAACTATTGGCTTTGGAATGAGCCAATTCTGAGCTATAACCATCGCGTTATGGACTCGGGAATCTCAGAATTTAAAAACTTAGAAAAAAAATTCAAGGTTGCAAGGCTAGTGCCGCAGTGCCGCCCAAGCCCTTGTAGCTGGCGCCGCAGCGCCAAAACAGAGGATCCGAGTTCTGCAGGCGGACGCCGCAGCGCCATGTTTAATCCTGTGCCGATGCTGCAACGCCCTTAAGTAAAAAAAATTCGACGTGATTTTTTCTAAACCTAGCTTTCTGCAGGGTAATTATGGGGCAACTCTATAATGAATATTCATGAAGAGAAATCAACTAAACAACATGTTTAAGATTGATTTTATGAATTAAACGTCGACGAAACGTATTTAAATTTAAAACTCAAAATCCGATAATATAAAATATGAATCGTAATCGAGTTGGGAGCGTGCCTTGAGGTTATATAACGTGTTATATTTCGATATTGGATATCCAACGAGAATGTGGTTAACCTAACAAACCGTTTAGGGTTTTGTAAGTCATTATGCTTCATGATGATCGACGGGAGTCGGTTTATGACATATAAGTGGTATTAAGTCGTAATGAACGTTAAATAACTTGAACGAATGTTATGAACTTAACGATTCGATTAAGTTATGCAAGAAGGAGAAGTTAGGATTTACGTTGTGTATACGTTGTGGATTCTCGTCGATATACTATGAGCTATGCTTTGTAGACGTTGTAAAGACTGAGTAGACAATGTATAAAGGTTTAACAGACGCAAAGGCAACTTTCCTAACTTTGTTCAAGTTCTACTTGACGCAAGTTTTCTAACTCTTGCAATAACATTGCGTTATGCAAGTTTTCTAAACTCTTGTCAATACGTTATGGTTGGACAAGTTTTCATTGTGCATAATTTCTTATGCATGAACTGTTATTGAATAGTCGATGCCATTTGATTCGGCTAGACTGAGATTTAGCATATTTTGGTGGGTTTTTCCACAAATATTTCCAAAATATATATAATGTTGTGATCCTATGCCAATTGATTGGTACGGATTTTTAGGTAAACTTGAGCATGAATAAAACAAAGGTTTTAAATGTCTTAATTCGACAGGCACTTAAAGTTGCCACCAATTAAATGCAAACACTTTTAATGTATGAGCGTTGATCAACATAGAGTACTACAGGTTGATCACCTGGATGCGCTCGTAAGCTATATCGAACTTACGGCCTTCATGCAGGGTTGTTCCTTTCATGAATGAGAACTAAATGATGGTTCATGGTCGTTTACCAATACGGATTCCAAAGTGGCTATAAAGTCCTTGGGAATGATTTTAAAGGAATCAAAATGATATTTTGATTATTCTTAAGTACTTCATACTATTGTACAGTTATTGAAGACCAAATAATATGATTCTTGATTTTGTGATTTCAAGATATAATGTTTAACTTGTTGAGCTGTTTATGCTCATTTTTGCTTAAAACTAAATGATTTCAGCTAAGAGTGAAAGGACCGAAGGATCCGATAAAGACAAAGGCAAGTCTAAGATGGACAAGTAGTGACCTTTGTAATAGCATAGTATTAGTAATGTAATAACTGATATTATGACATCGAACGAATGTAATGTAACGACCCCAAAATTCATACAATACAATTCTCATTCTCGATCGTTAACAATACAACTTTATTCTATCTTTACATCATTATTCGATGATATAATCACTAAAAATGCGGAATATTTAAAACTTTTATATATATATCTTTTTTTATTGCCCTGAATCTCAACCTTTATCATTACATATCTTTGATTCAAATATATTACATGAATCGCTTCATCGTTACTATACAAAGTCTTACATCACAAAGCAATATCCACTATACATCGGGTAACTCAACTTACAATTTAACAATTATGTTACAATCAAAACATTAAATGCATTTCTCATCTAACATAAGTAATCTTCTTGAATATTGATCTCTATAATTCAACTAGCACATATCATTACCTTGAAACCTTGACCTGCAAAAATAGTTATTTTCAAGAGTGAGCTCGACAGCTCAGCAAGATCTAACAGCTTTCATGCACCACGTATCACATAAATAACATGTTCATCTTATACATCATAATCATTAAACTAACATGTCATGCACACTTTAATTCATATAACAAGTGTAAAGATTGAGTTCCTTACTCAATCCACATTCTTTACTCAATCAATGAAGTCATAAATTGACTTTATCATTTTATACTTAAAACATATATAACATATCATGCTCTTTGCAATACAGTTTAAAATAATCCATCATCAAGTTCACATAGCAATTAGGAACTGAAAGACTTGCCTGGCTCGTAGATTACCAATTAACAAAAAATAGCTTATAATTATCTGCACTTCATGAATCCTATACAACGTATTACCATACACATCAACTATTAGTCACATAGCAATGCTTAGCAATCGTTTAAGTAAATTCTACTTTACATTTCATACTCTCCCATTTATTTAACATACTGTCAAATTATATGTATAATTAATAATATAAATTAATTATCACATATCTAATTCTCATAATTAGTTAACCCATTTAGGTTAACTCATTCCTCTTTAATTATTAAGTTAATAATTAATTATCACATAATTAATCACATCATATAATCATATTACATTTTTACATAATTAATCAACTAATAATTACGTACTCATATTAATTAAATTATCATTTAAATAAATTATAATTTAAATTACACATTCTCCTCAATTATAATTAATCAAATTATAATTGCATTTTATATTAATTAAATTATAATTAAATAAATTTAAACATTTACTTTAATTATAATTATTTAAATTATAATTACATATTATATTTTATTAATATAATTCATTACTGTCCATTTAATATTTTAATTTTATTGACATGCTTTATAAATTATTATATCATGAATCTTATAATTTTCATATTTAAAAATAACTCTCTGTACAATCTGCAAGACTAGCGCGCAGTTTTGACAAAGTAGCGAATTTTGCAGAGAAAAAGCCAATTTGGCTTATTTATCCACACCAAATTTTGAATTTAGCACATATAATTCACATAAACTTTTATAAAATTATAAGTTTATGTTTCTAATCATATTCTAATACATATAACATCAAAACACATCATTTAAATACCAAATTTCATTAATTTTGAAGAAAAGATAATTTTCAGTGTTCTTGATTAAATTGAATACTGTGAATTTATTTTTAAACCAATTCACATGATTTTAAACATATTGAATTCGTTTCTCATCATATCAACATACTCTACAATCAATTTACATAATAATATACAATCAAACATAAATTTTGATTTTAAAGGAACTATATATTTTCAAAACAAGTTTACTGTAACTTTTGATGAACATGAATTCTTCATGTTCATCATGTATACGTGAATTAACTAACTTAAACCATCGTACAATTTATATTTAAACAATTTATGAACACAATATATACAAACATGTAATGAACACCATATAACATATCTATACATCAAAATAATAAACTTCCATGAAGTCTCATATTTACAGTAAACTAAAACTTGAAGAACGTAAAACAAGTTTTTAAAACTCTAAAGTTAAGGAGTTATACCTTTATGAGTTGTGAGAAAGAAGGAGATGATGATTTCTTTGTTGATCTTCAACTCATCCTCTTTCTTTCTCCTTTTTCTTTCCTCTTACTCTCTAACTTCTCTTTTCTTTCTTTGTATTTCTCTCTTCTTGTTTTGATACTGAAAAAATCTAACTCTTGTTTTAATCTAACGTAATATACATATAATATAATATACATATATTATACATATAATACATAATTATAAGATATATAACTTACATATATTAATTGCTCCTAATAAATATAATTATTACAATTAATTTATAAGTTATAATTTTGTTTTGAAATTTAAAAAGCCCTAAGGCTTGTATGGCAAAAAAAGCTTTAATTTAAAAATAGGTTTTTAGTAGTTAAGGCCCTGTTTGGCAAAACGGATTTAAAACGGTGCAAGGGCCTTGTTTGGCAAAACGATTTTAAAAACTCTTTTAATTCTTTTAATAAATTCTTTAACACATATTTAATGTTATACTTTAATTAATTAAACCTTAACATTCTAATTTAATTAATTAAAATTTAACATCAATTAATCACATAAAAACTGTCACATAACAATTATAATTACTCGCTAATTATAATTTCATGTAACAATTACCACATAACTTCATCTAATTTAATTATCCCAATTAAATTAGAACTATAACATAAAATCATTACATATTAATTAAATTATATATTAAATATTTATTTAAGAAATATATTACACTTAATTAAATTACTCCATAACAGTCACATAATCATTTATTTAACTCAATAAATAAATTAATTAAAATATTTATTTAATTCATTAAATATTAAAATTAATATATAAACTTCTCTTTACACCAAATCACATATTTCACAATATATGACACACATACACATTCTCAAACTAAAAACATCTTAAAATATGAATTTTATTTATTAAATTCTCATTTATTAATTCTTAAAAAATTCGGGTTGTCACATCCTTCCCTCCTTATAAGGATTCCGTCCTCGGAATCAACGAAACCCCCCTTACTTGGTTTTCACAAAATCTCTTCATAATTATCGTTGAATAATTTTAACACATTAACCCAACAAAAGTTTTATATATCCATACTACTCCATTCATTTCTTCAACAAGTTTTAGGTTTTATTACATAACCTTCTATATATTAAACACAATAAATAAATCAAATATCAGATATTCTTTAACCCGTTCATTTCCTTTCTAAGGATCATTACCAATTACTCTACTCGTCGAATTCATATACTTCATAATTCACTATCTCGTAAGTATTCGGGTATCCACATTCACCCCTTCTTCTAAGAATTTTGTCCTCGAAATCTTTTTAATCATTAATCTTCGTATATCAATCTATCAAAATAGATTTTACGTTAATCTTTATTCACTGAATTATTGCGTTCTACAACCACTTTTTTCTAAGGAATATCCTTCTTGCCACATTCTTCTTCGGAATAATAAGAATCTTCCACAATTGTTCAATAATTGGGAAGCAGTAAGAATAATTAAGGAATTTAAAATATTCCAAATCATGATGAGGGGTCACAAGACCTTGAACTTGTCTTTAGGTTTAATAGTGCTTCACCCCCGGTACTTCACACTATACATCCTACATCGGTGCTCTAGGTGATCAGACAATCGCACCATTACGTTGTGCACAAACGTAGTACATCGTAACGACTATATGCGTTACACTCGAAACTATTGTCTCCGATAACATGTCCCCTTTTATAGGGTTGTTCACCTCAGCTTCTTAACATCTGAATCTGCACCAAAATAATTTGGTTGGGCATAGTTTGACCAAGAACGCTCGAATTTCATAAACATCTTTTAATACTTGTCTAACTGAATCAAGTAGCATAGACTTCTAGCAACAATTCGTACATCAATCAAAATATATAAATATATATATATTTTTTTAACCAACTCAATAAATAATTTTTTTTTATAGTTTAAGGAAACTAAAAATAATAAATAAATCTTTTATAATATCCTGATACCGTATCGTAGTAATGGTATGTTGAGGATTTCGTCATTGCATGACGTCATCATACTACATCATACTATAGTGAGCTGACGATCCTACGATCACACCCAACACTAGGTTTAATCGCATTGATGACTTCCTCAATTATTATTCCTACATTATATCAAATGATGCATAGAATATATAAAATACATTTTAAAATTTTCAAATCATTTTTGTCTAGCTGAAGCAATTAGCATAGACATGTGAATAATAGCACTATTTTAAAAATCCATTGGTTCCATCATTTGATCCAATGTTTTTCAAGAAAACAGAAGTGCAACATCAGCACGAAGTCAATAAATTTCAAAAATCTAGCAAAGCTAGGAAATTTAGAATATAAAAATTTTGTCCATCAATTTAAATCTTTACTCCACCACTTCATTACTTAAACATTCTATCAATCTTCAGCATCATCAATACTTTCTATACCATAACCTTTCTATTCCCAGTATAGTTTATAAAACTTACCACACTTTGGAAGTTCAGGAACTTGCCACAACAATATGAGTTTAATAGCTTGTCCTAGCAATACGTAGTCAAAAAGCTGATCAGAGACTGTCCATATGCTTAGGGGTTCAAAACATATATGCAATTATGAGTCATGAACTTACCATAAGAATGAGTTTTAAGAACTCGCACCTAATCTTAACATCATTTAATCTAATCTCTATTGTTTCTAACTTCCAAATATAAATATGAGAAAAGAATCACCTTCTCGCCATATATATATATCGATAGTGCGACACTAACATTCCAATGATTATCCATGCGATAAACCAAGTGTAAGCACAAAACCCCTACCCATACAAAGGTTTGTACAACTCAGCCACCACATGAGTCCTCAGTTGAAACCCCACTTAATTCTATCTTACTCTTAACTTCTCTCTCTATACTCGATACAGACTCCTGTATCTCATCATTTATAACTCCTCGTGAGTTAATTCATACTATATCATAGTACATTCTCGTTATAGCATCAAACTATAACTATTCAATCATTACAGACGATCTGTCTTTCCAGCTTTAAAAGGTCACGCCGTGATCCTATTCTATAATCATCTCCCTTATGATTTTTTTCTTATCTCATTATCGTTTTGTTTTAAAAACTTCTTATCTTTACCTATCATCATGTGATATCATGATTTCATTTATACTTTTAATCTTATAAACTCTATCTATTCATCAATATTCGTCATCCTGATTATTGGAGTTAGGCAACACCCGATTCTTATCTTCATATCTCTTCAAAATTCTTCTTTGAATCTTCTCGTTCATTAAACAACTCTTCCTTTAAAAATTTCTAATTCATTATATAGTTTAATATTTTATTCGTGTTTTATTCCTCGTCATTCTCATCTTCTTCTTATAATATTTCTAGGACTTAACTCATCCTATACATCTACGTATGTGAAAAGAATCACATTTTCGTTATACGTAACTTAAACTTAATTTCTTATAACCTAAGGTCATAGCCTAAGGTACTCTTACCTAAGGTGTATAACCTATCAACTCTGATACCAACTGTAACGACCCCAAAATTCATACAATACAATTTTCATTCTCGATCATTAAGAATACAACTTTATTCTATCTTAACATCATTATTCGATGATACAATCACTACAAATGCGGAATATTTAAAACTTTTATATATATCTTTCTTTTATTTCCCTAAATCTCAACCTTTATCATTACATATCTTTGAGTCAAATATATTACATGAATCGCTTCATCGAAGTTACTATACAAAGTCTTACATTACAAAGCAATATCCACTATACATAACTCAACTTACAATTCAACAATTATGTTACAATCAAAACATTAAATGCATTTCTCCTCTAACATAAGTAATCTTCTTGAATATTGATCTCTATAATTCAACTAGCACATATCATTACCTTGAAACCTTGACCTGCAAAAATAGTTATTAGCAAGAGTGAGCTCGACAGCTCAGCAAGATCTAACAGCTTTCATGCATCACGTAGCACATAAATAACATGTTCATCTTATGCATCATAATCATTAGACTAACATATCATGCACGCTTTAATTCATATAACAAGTGTAAAGATTGAGTTCCTTACTCAATCCACATTCTTTACTCAATCAATGAAGTCATAAATTGACTTTATCATTTTATACTTACAACATATATAACATATCATGCTCTTTGCAATACAGTTTAAAATAATCCATCATCAAGTTCACATAGCAATTAGGAACTGAAAGACTTGCCTGGCTCATAGATTACCAATTAACGAAAAATAGCTTATCATTATCTGCACTTCATGAATCCTACACAACGTATTACCATACACATCAACTATTAGTCACATAGCAACGCTTAGCAATCGTTTAAGTAAATTCTACTTTACATTTCATAATTTTCTCCCATTTGTTTAACATACTGTCAAATTATATGTATAATTAATAATATAAATTAATTATCACATATCTAATTCTCATAATTAGTTAACCCATTCTCATTCCTCTTTAATTATTAAGTTAATAATTAATTATCACATAATTAATCACACCACATAATCATATTATATTTTCACATAATTAATCAACTAATAATTACGTACTCATATTAATTAAATTATAATTTAAATTACACATTCTCCTCAATTATAATTAATCAAATTATAATTATCTTTTATATTAATTAAATTATAATTTAAATTAAATATTTACTTTAATTATAATTATTCAAATTATAATTACATAATATATTTTATTAATATAATTCATTACTGTCCATTTAATATTTTAATTTTATTAACATGCTTTATAAATTATTACATCATTAATCTTATAATTTTCACATTTAAAAAAAACTCTCTGCACAATCTGCAAGACCAGCGGAACCACGCCACTGCGCAGACAGTTCTGATAGAATTGCGAACTTTGCAGAGAAAAAGCCAATTTAGCTTATTTCTCCACACCAAATTTTGAATTTAGAACATATAATTCACATAAACTTTTATAAAATTATCATTTTATGTTTCTAATCATATTCTGATAAATATAACATCAAAACACATAATTTAAATACCAAATTTCATTAATTTTGAAGAAAAGACAATTTTCAGTGTTCTTGATGAAATTGAACACTGTGAATTTATTTTTAAACCAATTCACATGATTTTAAATATATTGAATTCGTTTCTCATCATATTAACATACTCTACAATCAATTTACACAATAATATACAATCAAACATAAATTTTGATTTTAAAGGAACTATATATTTTCAAAACAAGTTTACTGTAACTTTTGATGAACATGAATTCTTCATGTTCATCATGTATACGTGAATTAACTAACTTAAACCATCGTACAATTTATATTTAAACAATTTATGAACACAATATATACAATCATGTAATGAACACCATATAACATATCTATACATCAAAATAATAAACTTCCATGAAGTCTCATATTTACAGTAAACTAAAACTTGAAGAACGTAAAACAAGTTTTTAAAACTCTAAAGTTAAGGAGTTATACCTTTATGAGTTGTGAGAAAGAAGGAGATGATGATTTCTTTGTTGATCTTCAACTCATCCTCTTTCTTTCTCCTTTTTCTTTCCTCTTTCTCTCTAACTTCTCTTTTCTTTCTTTGTATTTCTCTCTTCTTGTTTTGATACTGAAAAAATCTAACTCTTGTTTTAATCTAATGTAATATACATATAATATAATATACATATATTATACATATAATACATAATTATAAGATATATAACTTACATATATTAATTGCTCCTAATAAATATAATTATTACAATTAATTCATAAGTTATAATTTTATTTTGAAATTTAAAAAGCCCTAAGGCTTGTATGGCAAAAACAGCTTTAATTTAAAAATAGGTTTTTAGTAGTTAAGGCCCCGTTTGGTAAAACGGATTTAAAACGGTGCAAGGGCCTTGTTTGGCAAAACGATTTTAAAAACTCTTTTAATTCTTTTAATAAATCCTTTAACACATATTTAATGTTATACTTTAATTAATTAAATCTTAACATTCTAATTTAATTAATTAAAAGTTAACATCAATTAATCACATAAAAACTGCCACATAACAATTATAATTACTCGCTAATTATAATTCCATGTAACAATTACCACATAACTTCATTTAATTTAATTATCCCAATTAAATTAGAACTATAACATAAAATTATTATATATTAATTAAATTATATATTAAATATTCATTTAATTAATATATTACACTTAATTAAATTACTCCATAACAGTCACATAATCATTTATTTAACTCAATAAATAAATTAATTAAAATATTTATTTAATTTAATAAATATTAAAATTAATATATAAACTTCTCTTCACACCAAATCACATATTTCACAATATATGACACACATACACATTCTCAAACTCAAAACATCTTAAAATATGAATTTTATTTATTAATTCTTAAAAAATACGAGTTGTCACATGTAAGGGTTACGAATAACCTGAGAAGGGATTAATAGAATGTAATAATTAGTAAACTTATGCATTGTTATTGATGTCTTCAATTGAATGTATAAGTAGATTGTAGCACCGTGTAACACCATATCATGGGTTTGAAGGTACCCAGATATGCGGGCATCACAGGTTGGTATCAAAGCCTTAGGTTATAAAACTTAAGGGGTAAAAAAAACCTTAGGCTATAACCTTGAGAAGAGAAGTAGAGGTTAGAAGTAAATAAACTCGGGTAGAGTGTTAAAAAGAAGAAAGTAACCTTAAACATATTAAATGTGATAGATGTTGTTAATATTTTGATTGTATACTAATCATGTTATTTGTGTCTTATTGTAGATAACAGGATAATGGACATGAATAATGAAATACATGAGGTTAGCGAGGACTCAGTTAACATGGTAAAGGTTGTACCGATGCCTATAGCAGAGGTACAGGTAATAATTCTGGAAGAGACAGATCCGGAGGAGGAGGATCCGTTCGAGTACTCTGATAACTTTGACTTCGCGTCATTATTTGATGGTATGTCGGAGGAAGAGGCAGAGTCAGTGCCGATTAATACGGTACTGCCTACTGAGGAGGTGGCGGAAGAGTCTACACCGGAGGAGTCCATGAAGGCTTTATTCATGGAAATATTAGACAGGAATGTCTAACTGAGCAAGGAAGTATGTGACCTCAAGCAGGAGGTTCACGACATACAGGAAGACAAGGAAGACATGGAGGTCTTCTGGGGTGTTGAGCACGACGAGAGAGTGCTTGCCAAGGATAAAGTCTGTGACCTAAAGTTAGAGGTCTAAGAACTGAAAGTTAAGCTTCTGAACAAGAAGCAGAGAATAGGTTAGATGTCTTATATTCATAGGAGCTCGCATGATGATTACCAGCACCAGATTGCTGAGTATCCGATTAAAGAGGGACAGACTCGGCATACCATTAGTCGGGATATAGTGGCCGGTATGGCCGATGCGGATTACGAGAATGTCGTGAGGCAGATGTAGTCCAGTAGTATGTATAAAAAGTTAGCAATGTAAATAGTGTGTAGTTTGTAATGACGGAAAACCCTCTTTTGTATAAACAAGGGTAGTCTTTTGTAAATCACAACTTTTGAAAAGTAATTGCGGGATGGTATTGTAAATGGCTGAAGCCATGTAATGTACAGTGTAGTGTTATACTACGAAGAAGCATTTTAATATAAAGGTTTTATTGAAATGTTTGTCAATGTGAATGAGTTATTATTTTATTGCTAATAATAACCGAATGAAGAAATAAATAATAACAAAAATGTTTTCGCATTAACAGAAATGCTGCCAAGAAGACGTCTAAGAAATCAGGAAGAAGAACCTCGTAACGAGGAAGGTCAAGGGAACAATAACCTGATGTAAGAATTTGTGAATCTACTCGCTACGGCTCTCAATAGATCGAGAGATGTCGTACGCACTAATCTTGGGGTAGGTCGTGGGACTACCTTTAAGGAGTTCAAGATAATAGGTCCACCTGAGTTCTATGGAACTACGGACCCTATAGTTGCCCAAGGTTGGGTAAAAGAAATTAAGAAGGCATTTGTCATCGCAAATGTCGGTGAGGCGCAAAAGACTTCTTTTGCGACTTACATGATGAAAGGGGAGGCCAACTACTGGTGGGAGGCTAACTACTGGTGGGAGGCTAACCAGGGTAGGGTTGGAATAGAGGTGGGTACGTGTGAATGGTTCAAGGAGTTATTCTTCGAGAACTACTTCCCCACAAGCATACAGGGGAGGATGGAGATTCAGTTCCTAGAACTGAAGCAGATGGATATGACAGTTCCCCAATATGCAGCTAGGTTCAATGAACTAGCGAGGTTTGCTCCACACCAAGTGGACACGGAGTTGCGGAAGGCAAGACGTTTCGAACAGGAATTGAAACCCTGGCTCTATAACCAGATCTCGGTTTTCCAAAGTATTACCTTTGGAGCAATGTTAGAGAAGGCGATTATCGCCGAAGGTGGTAGTGAGGCGTTGACCTTATTCCATAAGGAGAAAAAGAATAAGGCTAAGACTGAAGGTGTCAGTCAAAATTGAGGGAGCCAGCGGGAGTGGCCAGAAGAGGTAGGTTCTAGCTCCGGGAATACCGGAGTAAAATAGGAGTTCCCTAAGAGGAAGATGGAGGCGTGCAAGAATTACGGGAAGACTCATTTGGGAGTCTACCTCAAGGGTAAGGCGGTCTGCTATACTGCGGATAGGAGGGGCATATTTTGCCTAACTGTCCCAGTCCCAAGAAGAGCCACTGCTGCTTTGTGTGTGGATCTACAGACCACATGGCACGGAACTGTTCGAAGAAGGGTTCAAATGGTGGGAAAGGAGCTAGCGCTTGTAACCTAGTTATTGGTGGCTCTGCACCACTGGGTAGACCGACTGCTCGCATATTTAACATGACGATCCAGGATGCGGTAGCATCGAGCAATGTCGTAGCAGGTATTATCCCGGTCAACGACATAAATGCATATGTATTGTTTGATTCGGGTACAATGTGTTCCTTTATAGCATGTGAGTTTGCTAAACGATTAGGATTACTCCCCGAAAAACTTGTAATACCTTTGAATATTAAGGTAGCAAATGAGGAAGTAATTCCTGTTGATTCTGTTCATAAGAATTATTGTATATATATTAGAGGTAACCAATTGTCGGTAGATTTAATACCGATAAAGTTGGGAGAATTCGATGTAATTCTCGGGATAGACTGGTTAGTTAACCATGGGGCGGTGAAATATTGCCAAAATAAGAGTGTGAACCTTCGAATTTATAAGAAACCCAAGGTAGTGTTCTACGGTAGTAAATCACCGGGACTCTTGTTATCTAACCATGACACAAACCAGGAAATTATTAAAGAAGGGATGTGTAGGTTACCTGTGCCATATTATGGATACCCAAAGATTAGGAGCAACGTTGGAATAGATACCTATAGTCAACGAGTACGCAAACGTCTTTCTGAGCGATTTGTCGGGTCTTACACCCAATAGGGAGACCGAATTCGCTATAGACCTTGCGCCGGGAACGGCACTAGTTTTAAAGGCACCATATCGTATGGTGCTAGTGGAATTGAAGGAGTTGATGATTCAGTTATAGGAACTATTGGACAAGAAGTACATTCAACTGACCGGTACTATTTGTAAAAAAAGAAGGATGGATCGTTGAGGCTTTGTATCGACTATCGAGAGTTGAACAAACTAACGATAAAGAATACGTACCCATTGCACAGGATCGATGATCTCTTTGATCAGTTGAAAGGGGCAAAATATTTTTCTAAGATAGATTTGCAGACGAGGTATCACCAGTTGAAGGTTAGAGCGAAGGATGTACCTAAGACAGCATTTAGCACTCGTTACGGCCATTACGAGTTCTTAGTGATGTCATTTGGGTTGATAAATGCGCCAGCCGCATTCATGGACATGATGAACAGAGTGTTCAAATAATATTTAGACAAGTTCATCGTGGTGTTCATTGATGATATCCTGGTCTATTCCAAGACGAAGAAGGATCACGCTGAACATTTGAGGTTAGTGTTGGAAGCACTAAGAAAAGAGAGGTTATATGCGAAATTCACTAAGTGTGAATTTTGGTTAAAAAGAGTGTAGTTTTTGGGGCACGTCATTGACAAGGAAGGGGTTTTAGTAGATCCAGCAAAACTGGAAGCCGTGATTAACTAGGAACAATAGAAAACGCCGACTGAGGTGCGGAGTTTCCTAGGGTTAGCAGGTTACTATCGGAGGTTCATCCAGGACTTCTCGAAGATAGCTACTCTATTGAAAATTTTACCAGAAAGACGGTGAAGTACGTGTGGACAGAGAAGTGTGAAGACAGCTTTCAAGAGCTGAAGAAGATATTAAGTCAAGCGTCGGTATTGTCCTTACCAGATGAGACGGGGATTTTTGTAGTTTATAGTGATGCGTCGTATAAAGGACTGGGTTGCGTGCTCATGCAGCATGGCAAGAGATAGTAGTGTGCATACAAGCCAATCATGTGTGCTGATAAAGCACATACTTTGTAAACAATCTTATTTATTTATTAATAAAATATTCATTTAAGGCATATAATTATCTACATGGTGCTGTTTTTATAATATATAAATAACCCATAGTTTTAAGCAATGCTTTTAGAATCATGATGAGATCATGATAATGAGATCTAAATTCTTAGAAAGCTTAAAAACTAAAATAGTTCCCAATTGTGGGATTACTAAAATGGGGATTAGTAAATCTGGATAGATTGGTACATATGTTGCTCGCTCATTGGATGAGGATGACTGATCTCATGGTCATTTGTGTGGAGACACTAAAGCAAGTATGTAGGTGCTTATTGGAGAATAAGTTCACTGAACGTGACTCGCTATGGAATACCTAATGGAGTTTTACTCGTCTGTCAATAGGAATTCCTAATGTGATAGTAGTACATGTGATCCTTGGACTTGAGATCATCATAGTATCTTGTATGTAACAAATTATACTTTGACTAATTCCTTAAGGCCTTTTAAGGCATATATAGGGTATGCTTGGGTGTAATGAGTTACATATGGAGATAATAAATGATCAATAAAGAATCTACCACCTCTAGTAAAAGAGGAGATATGTCCTATGTGATTCGTTAAATGACAACCCAGGAATCATTGGCCAAGGTAGAATGAAATTAGAAAGAGGTTTCTAATTTGCATTATTTAGAGTTGTGCATTTTCTAATCGAAATACATATGATTTAATAAATTAAGACTTGACAGTAAATCCATGTCTTATATTTAATTGGGACATTGTATGGTGGAAGGATTGAATTGTACGGTAACTATTAACTCACAGGTTCTTTTATGATTAATGTTGATATCTATATTATCTGGAAAGTCGTTGATCGCAAGGGAGGCTTATCCCTATTGTAGAATAAATATTATTTATTTAAATAGATTATTAATTTAATTTGTTTATTTAAATAAGATTAGAATTGTTCTAATTGATTTATTCACAACCGGTTTAATATGGAGAACCTAAAGGGTCACACCATAAAAGGAAAAAGAATTATTTAAGAAAAAAATGGCATGATAGTAATAATGCATTAAGTATAATTAATTTAATCTATGATGATAGAATAAATTAAATAGCTTAATGTTTATTATTTAATATTTTAAAAATATTAAATATAAATTAATAAGCGGATCTTATTAATATTAATATTATTATTATTTTAATTCTAAAGGAGTTTAGGAATTAATATAATATCAGTACTCTCTCTCAATCCTAATAAAGATTAGGATATAAATTAATTAAAAGTAATTAATTAATTAATTAAATAAAACCCTATTCTAATTGGATTAGGAGGGTTAACCTAATATCTATATAAGAGAGTCTTATATCAGAAATAAGTGACGTGAATTTTTCAATAGTTGGGAGTACACATATTCTATAGAGATAGGAACAAGGGTTAAGCCAATAACCCATCTTACTGAGTTCTTCATCTTCCTTGGTGGATCACCGTTAGAGGCCAAATATTTGGGTGGCTGACATTGATCAAGGGAAGGAGCCACTACAGAGGAATCAAAGGAATCAAAGGAGTAGAACTTGTACCTGAGGAAGCTTGTATCTTCAAAGGTATAATTCTGTTTTTCTCCTTCTTTATTCACTGATAATTGATGCACAAGAATGATCATGGTAATGGGTTTGTATAAATTTTGAAAACCTAGTTTTTTACGCTTCCGCCCTATTTATGTGATTTGATTGCATGATTGCGTTACGTAGAAACCCAAAAGTGGTATCAGAGCCAATCTTATGCTAATTATCAGTCTATGTGATTCCATACATGTATAATATGCGATTGGATCGAGTTCTGGGCAACAAAATTTTTTCTGATTCTGCGCAGCTGCGCCGGTTCCTGGCCTTCTTGCTGCGCAGCTGCGCCTGTGTCTTGGCCTGGTTTTTCATGCTGCGCTGGTTCTTTTTATATTCCTGGCGCAGCTGCGCCACTAACAGAATCTGAATTTTTTATTTTATTTAATTAAATGAATGATTTATTTAATTAATAAAGGTTTAAAATAAAGATGTTTATTTTATATGAAATGAGATTTCAGAATTGCTAAAATTAAAGAGTTTAATTTGAAATTATTTTTTGAATGAAATAAAGGAGTTTATTTTTCCAAAAAACAAAGTTTAGCAAACTTTTGCCCATTAACTGATATTAATACATATATGGAATGAATTTACTTTCATGAGATGAATAAGTTTTATCGATACGTATGATGATATGTATGGTAATAAAAGGGATTGATTATGGACTATGACCAATGTGATTGGATTTTATTTTGGATGAATGCTTAAATGTATGGGTTTTATAAAATGGGGTCTGCGTACCTCGTCTTATCTGATTTTATTATCGGTGTAAAATTCTATCTCCCTTCTATGTACTTCCCCTTGACTGCTGATCAAGGTTTCTATTTAAAAATAATTTATGTAATAGAGATAGTTAGAATTATCTTGAAGAAACTGGAGACCAAGGAGCAAGGAGCGCGTGAAGACCCGTTTGTATGGAGCCCGGGTTTAAATGTAACAGTTACGTTTAAATTTAAATTTTTGAACTCCTAGGTTTGACCTTTTGGTTCACTTGGTGGCTCTAGTGAACCAAACTAGAATAAAAGTCCATAATCAATCCGGGTAGAATATAGTATTCTATATTGCATGCTAAATATTATATATATTATATTTTATACAAACATGCTTCGCATGTTTAATAAAATGACGCGTATTTTATATATATATGTGCATGCGCGCTTAAAAAGATGAGATAAATAATAACAAACCCCTCAAAGAAATATTATTAAGTCTGAAGCGTTCAAATGATATTTGGAATATCGAACGTCGCCTTCTAGCATGATTAGTTAATAGAGTATTAAATATTTAATATGAGTTTGTTGTGCTATCCACAAGGCGAGTATTGAATATTTAAGATATTAATTAATCACATTTGATGCTTATCAAGAAAATTGAACGATCTAGTCTTGTTGTGCTATCCACAAGGACGAAAATTTTTCTTTTTTGAATTTATGGAAGTGCTAGGCTGGACTTAACTTAAATCATTTTAGTTCGGATGTGCACACATGACCATTATGATTTAAGAGGCAAAATAAAAGGAGTTACATGGTGATGTAATTGACAAGAGTTGTCTACCTATTTATTTGTATATCGCTTGTTGTGCTATCCACAAGGTTATATACATTTGAAATGGGATCCTTAATCTCACTAGCAAATCTTTAATTAGATGTTGCCGAACTATATGAGTGAGGGTAATATAGTTTGATAAAAATAGTGGGAGATACCAATTTAAAATAAAGACCTAAATTTATTTTGGTATGCAAAGTTAATAAAATGAATGTTTGCTAAAATGTTGTCTTTTCACATGCAGAATTTTAAAAATGTCAAAATCACTAATCTCACTACGAAGCATACTTGATGCAAATAAGCTTACCGGCCCGCATTATGAGGACTGGCTAAGAAATCTGAGAATTGTTCTCACTGCTGAAAAGATTTCTTATGTCCTAAATTCCACTATCCCTGAATCTGTTTCAGAAACAGCCTCTGAGGAAGAGATTGCCACTTTCAAAAAGTGGCAAGATGATGCATCTATGGCTCAATGCATCATGCTCGCATCCATGAATAACGAGCTTCAGCGTCAGCACGAAAAAATGGATGCTCCTGCTATGCTGCTTCACCTCAAGGAGTTGTATGGTGAACAGAGTAGGACTGCTAGATATGAGATATCTAAGGAGCTCTTCCGATCTCGGATGACCGAGGGCACTGCCGTCGAGACTCATGTTCTGAAGGTAATCAATTTGATTGAACGCCTTGGACAGCTTGGGTTCGTCATGGATGGGGAGTTGAGTCAAGACTTGGTCTTGCAGTCACTCCCTGAGACCTTCTCGCAGTTTGTGGTTAATTTTCACATGAATAAGCTAGATGTCAGCTTACCTGAGCTGCTTAACATGCTGAAAACTGCAGAAGGTCACTTCTCATCCAAGAAGAACCATGTCTTGATGGTGGATTCTTCCAATAAAAGGAAGAGGCCCAAGGTGTCTTCTGAAAAGAAGAAATCTAAGAAGGCTAAGGGAAAAGGGAAAGAAAAGGAGCAAAAGAAACCTGAACCAGCTAAAGGAATGTGCTTTCATTGCAATGAGCCGGGACATTGGAAGAGGAACTGCAAGAAGTTTCTAGCAGAGAAGAAGCTTGGAGAAGCTTCGACTTCCAATCAAGGTTTGTTTATGATTGAAATTAATTTTTCTGAAAGTCATAATTCTACTTGGGTATTGGATACCAGCTGTGGTTCTCACATATGTAATACTGTGCAGGGACTGGTCAGAAGTAGAAAGCTGAACAAAGATGAGGTGATCCTACGAGTGGGAAATGGAGCAAAAGTTGTTGCATTAGCTGTAGGAACTTATTGTTTAGCAATGCCTTCGGGCAAATCCATTTATCTTAATAATTGTTATTATGTTCCGAATATTATTAAAAACATTATTTCAATTTCTGTATTGGATATGGAAGGTTTTGACGTTATTATAAAGAACAATGGCTGTTCTATTTATAAAGACGATGTTTTATATGGTATTGGAAATTTGCGAAATGGACTTTATACACTTGACTTGCAAGAAAATATATTTCAAATTGAACAAATTAAGAAAAGGAAAAGAGATGATATTAATTATACCTATATGTGGCACTGTAGACTCGGTCATATCAATGAAACAAGATTATCCAAGTTGCATAAAGATGGGCTCCTCGAGCTATCTGATTATGAATCATATCCAACTTGTGAATCTTGTCTCATGGGTAAAATGACTAAATCTCCTTTTAGTGGAAAAAGAGAAAGAGTTACAGAGTTGTTGGCATTGATTCACACAGACGTTTGTGGACCTATGACAACAAGTGCACGGGGTGGGTATTCTTATTTTATTACTTTCACTGATGATCACTCAAGATTTGGATATGTGTATTTAATGAAATACAAATCAGAATCATTTGAAAAGTTCAAAGAGTTCAGAAGTGAAGTAGAGAAACAAACGGGCAAGAGGATTAAGATACTTCGATCAGATCGAGGTGGAGAATACTTAAGAAGTGAGTTTCTCAATTGTCTCAGAGAAAATGGTATAATCTCACAATGGACTCCTCCAGGTACAGCACAGTTAAATGGAGTATCTGAAAGGAGAAATCGAACACTGTTGGACATGGTTCAATCCATGATGAGTTTTACCGACCTTCCAATTTCCTTCTGGGGATATGCCCTAGAAACGGCTGCATACCTACTTAACAAGGTACCTACCAAATCCGCCCCAAAGACTCCATATGAGATGTGGAAAGGGAGGAAACCAAATCTTAAGCATGTTAAGACTTGGGGTTGTCCAGCTTATGTCAAAAAGTTTGAAAATGATAAGCTCCAGACTAAATCCGATAAGTGTAGATTTGTGGGATACCCTAAAGAAACCGTAGGGTATTATTTCTATCATCCAACTGATCAAAAGGTGTTTGTTGCGAAATATGCTACCTTCTTGGAGAAAGAGTTTATCCATGAAGGGGTCAGTGGGAGTAAGATATATCTTGAAGAAGTTCAAGAACCACAAGTTACCACGGACCAAAGTCAGGTACCTAACCAAGTAGAAGAACCTACTGTACCACACCATGTTCGTAAATCTGGAAGAGTACCGAAGATACCTGAGAGGTATGGATTCGTTATAGAGGATGACGATGAGGTACACATCATGAATGATGATGATCCATTGAATTACGAACAGGCTATGAGTAATAAAGACTCAGGGAAATGGCTTGAAGCCATGAAATTCGAAATGGACTCCATGTATGAAAACAAAGTATGGTCTTTGGTTTCACCACCTGAAGGTATTAAACCTATTGGGTGTAAATGGGTTTTTAAGAAAAAGACTGGAGCAGACGGAAAGGTAGAGACCTATAAGGCCCGACTGGTTGCAAAAGGTTTCAAACAAAGACAAGGAGTTGACTATGATGAAACCTTCTCACCAGTAGCCATGCTCAAGTCCATTCGGATTTTGCTTGCGATTGCAGCTTACAACGACTATGAGATCTGGCAGATGGACGTGAAAACGGCCTTCCTCAATGGGAAACTTGAGGAGGATGTGTATATGACACAGCCAGAGGGATTTATTTCAAAAGTTGGAACAAATCAAGTCTGTAAGCTACAACGATCCATTTATGGGTTGAAGCAAGCTTCTCGTAGATGGAACATTCGTTTTGATGAGACAATCAAAGAGTTTGATTTTATCAAAAACGAGGATGAACCATGTGTATACAAGAAGGTTAGTGGGAGCGCAGTATCATTCCTTGTATTATATGTTGATGATATATTACTGATAGGGAATGACATTCCTATGTTACAATCCATTAAAATCTGGTTATCTAAAAACTTCTCCATGAAGGACTTGGGTGAAGCATCCTATATTTTGGGGATAAAGATCTATAGAGATAGATCTAAAAGGATGCTCAGCTTATCCCAAGGAACGTACATTGATACGATGCTAAAGAGGTTTAGCATGGAAGATTCCAAAAGAGGTCTTATGCAGATGAGCCATGGAATACATCTCTCCAAGAAACAGACCCCAAAGACACCTGAGGAGAAAGACTGTATGAGTAAGATCCCTTATGCTTCGACAATAGGATCTATCATGTACGGTATGATATGTACAAGATTGGATGTTGCTCATGCACTTAGTGTAACGAGAAGATACCAGTCGAATCCTGGAGAAGAGCACTGGAAGGCAGTAAAAAATATCCTAAAGTACTTGAGAAGGACTAAAGATATTTTTCTTGTCTACGGTGGCTCGAGGGATTCACGGACTCAGGTTTTCAAACAGACCAAGATGACAGTAAATCTGTTTCAGGGTATGTGTTTACCTTGAACGGAGGTGCAATGAGTTGGAAGAGTTCCAAGAAGCAAACGGTTGCTGATTCAGTGACAGAGGCAGAGTATATAGCTGCAAGTGAAGCTGCAAAGGAAGCTGTTTGGATGAAGAAGTTCATAACTGAACTTGGTGTGGTTCCTAGCATTGGAGAAGCAGTTCCCGTATACTGTGACAACACCGGAGCGGTTGCACAGGCTAAGGAACCCAGGTCTCATCAGAAATCTAAACACGTGTTGCGGCGATTTCACTTGATCAGGGAGATCATTGAATGAGGAGACGTCACCTTGGAGCTTGTAGACTCTCAAGACAACATTGCAGATCCATTTACTAAAGCTCTAACACAACAGCAGTTTGATCGTCACTTAGAGAAGATGGGTATGAGATACCATGGCAATTGGCTTTAGTGCAAGTGGGAGATTGATAGTAGTGTGCATACAAGCCAATCATGTGTGATGATAAAGCACATACTTTGTAAACAATCTTATTTATTTATTAATAAAATATTCATTTAAGGCATATAATTATTTACATGGTGCTGTTTTTATAATATGTAAATAACCCATAGTTTTAAGCAATGCTTTTAGAATCATGATGAGATCATGATAATGAGATCTAAATTCTTAGAAAGCTTAAAAACTAAAATAGTTCCCAATTGTGGGATTACTAAGATGGGGATTAGTAAATTCGGATAGATTGGTACATATGTTGCTCGCTCATTGGATGAGGATGACTGATCTCATGGTCATTTATGTGGAGACACTAAAGCAAGTATGTAGGTGCTTATTGGAGAATAAGTTCACTGAACGTGACTCGCTATGGAATACCTAATGGAGTTTTACTCGCCTGTCAATAGGAATTCCTAATGTGATAGTAGTACATGTGATCCTTGGACTTGAGATCATCATAGTATCTTGTATGTAACAAATTATACTTTGACTAATTCCTTAAGGCCTTTTAAGGCATATATAGGGTATGCTTGGGTGTAATGAGTTACATATAGAGATAATGAATGATCAATAAAGAATCTACCACCTCTAGTAAAAGAGGAGATATGTCCTATGTGATTCGTTAAATGACAACCCAGGAATCCTTGGCCAAGGTAGAATGAAATTAGAAAGAGGTTTCTAATTTGCATTATTTGGAGTTGTGCATTTTCTAATCGAAATACATATGATTAAATAAATTAAGACTTGACAGTAAATCTATGTCTTATATTTAATTGGGACATTGTATGGTGGAAGGATTGAATTGTACGGTAACTATTAACTCACAGGTTCTTTTATGATTAATGTTGAAATCTATATTATCTAGAAAGTCGTTGATCGCAAGGGAGGCTTATCCCTATTGTAGAATAAATGTTATTTATTTAAATAGATTATTAGTTTAATTTGTTTATTTAAATAAGATTAGAATTGTTCTAACTGATTTATTCACAACCGGTTTAATATGGAGAACCTAAAGGGTCACACCATAAAAGGAAGAAGAATTATTTAAGAAGAAAATGGCATGATAGTAATAATGCATTAAGTATAATTAATTTAATCTATGATGATAGAATAAATTAAATAGCTTAATATTTATTATTTAATATTTTAGAAATATTAAATATAAATTAATAAGAGGAGTCTTATTAATATTATTATTATTATTATTATTTTAATTCTAAAGGAGTTTAGGAATTAATATAATATCAGTACTCTCTCTCAATCCTAATAAAGATTAGGATATAAATTAATTAAAAGTATTTAATTAATTAATTAATAAAATCCTATTCTAATTGGATTAGGAGGGTTAACCTAATATCTATATAAGAGAGTCTTATATCAGAAATAAGTGACGTGAATTTTTCAAGAGTTGGGAGTACACATATTCTATAGAGATAGAAATAAGGGTTAAGCCAATAACCCATCTTACTGAGTTCTTCATCTTCCTTGGTGGATCACAGTTAGAGGCCAAACATTTGGGTGGCTGACATTGATCAAGGGAAAGAGCCACTACAGAGGAATCAAAGGAATCAAAGGAGTAGAACTTGTACTTGAGGAAGCTTGTATCTTCAAAGGTATAATTCTGTTTTTCTCCTTCTTCATTCACTGATAATTGATGCACAAGAATGATCATGGTAATGGGTTTGTATAAATTTTGAAAACCTAATTTTTTACGCTTTCGCCCTATTTATGTGATTTGATTGCATGATTGCGTTACGTACAAACCCAACAGCAAGGTTATTGCGTATGCATCTAGGCAGTTGAAGGAGTATGAGGGAAGTTATCCTACTCATGACCTTGAACTTGCCGCAGTTGTTTTTGCCTTCAAAATTTGGAGGCATCACCTATATGGGGAGAAGTGTGAGATCTACACAGACCATAAAAGTATGAAGTATATCTTCACTCAGAAGGAGTTGAATATGAGGCAGAGAAGGTGGTTGGAGTTAATAAAGGATTACGACTGCGAAATCCTGTATCACCCAAGGAAGACGAACTTAGTGGCCGACGCCTTAAGTAGAAAGGGTTGGGAGAAGCTGTCAATGTTAACAGCTCAGAATGAGTTGGTGACAAAGATGGCAAGAATGGAATTAGAAGTGCAATGTCCAAGCGAAGAAGGGGAGAAGTTGTTTGCGATGGAAGTTCAACCTACTATAGTGGAGAAGGTGAAAGAAGTGCAACTCAGAACTGAGGACTGCGAACGAATAAGGAAGAAGATTGTAGACGGTACCAAGGATACGTATAGTCTTGATAACGAAGGGTTATTAAGATTTGAAGGAAAAATTTGGGTTCCGTGTGAGCCGGAGTTGAAAGGAGAGATCATGGATGAAGCTCATCACTCGAGGTACTCGATTCATCCTGGTAGCACCAAGATGTATCAAGACCTTCGAACCAATTTTTGGTGGCCAAATATGAAGATGGAGATAGCAGAGTACATCAGTAGGTACTTGTCAAAAAGTTAAGGCCGAACATCAACGACCTAGTGGTTTGCTACAATAATTGGAGATTCCAGAGTGGAAGTGGGAGCATATCACAATGGACTTTGTGGTAAGACTTCCAATGACACAAAAAGGACACGACGCTATTTGGGAAATAGTGGATCGTTTGACGAAGTCAGCTCATTTCTTGTCGATAAGAGTTAGGTATAACTTAGACCAGTTACCTAAGCTTTATGTCAAAGAGATTGTCTCAAGACATGTAGTGCCCGTTTTGATAGTGTCAGATCGCTGATAAGTGGTATTTATATCGCGAATCAGATTCTCTGAAGCTTAAGACGCTGCTTGTTTTATGTTATTTATTTTGCTTTTATATATATTTTGTTGTTATTATGCTTATCCTGTATGATGCAGGGCTGTTTAGGTCATTTCCAGCTTATAGGGGCAAAATTGTCATTTTTTACACTCTGGAGCCGCAGCACCAGAGCCTTGCCTTTTCCTTGCGCCGCAGCGCCGCCTCCTTGTCCAAGCTGACGTCATCTGGCGCTGCAGCGGCCCTGGTCCTTCTTGAGCTCGCGCCGCAGCTTGAGTGCTAGTGTTTTAAGCCTACGTGGCGTCGCAGCGCCACCCAACAGCTTTAGTGTCTGCGCCGCAGCGCCACCTCCGGTGCCTAGCCAGTGACTCGCTTTTAATGACCTAAGGAAAAAAGGTAAAAAAAGAGATAGAGAGAGATAGAGAAAAAAGAAGGCGGCGAAGGAGATTGATTACAGAAAGTGATAACAGAGTAGTATTAATTAGTTTCTAGAATAGAAAGAAGCTGTGCTTTAGGGGAGAATAGTTATTGCATCCTCCACAGCTCAGGAGTTACACGGAGAAGAGAAGACTTGGAGACAGAAAACCTCACAACAGGAGTTTTCTTATTCCAAATCTCTCAGTTATTTGTGTATTACTGAGCAATGTTGAATGTTATAGAAATGTGTATTAGCACCATGGTTATGAACTAATTCCTTTTTAGGATTGCAATGTAACCTAGTGTTTAGCCTAATTAACTTTCTCTCCTATTTATATTAATGAATCATTTTGGGAATGGGTTGTTGTATTTCTTGCTTATTGACTGATTGCTTGACATAGTTTTTGGTATTGATATTAATGGATATTGAAAAATGGACATTAATATCTAGCTTTTAAAATACAAGAACACTTGTTATGCCCTTGCCTAAGGGAATGTGTGCATAAACTGCTTACTAGGATAGACATATCTCTATTTGCCTTGTGTAGCCTTGAGACTATGCTTAATGACCCTAGTCTAGTTATTTTCATCAATAGACATATTGTGATTCATCTAGCTAGGGATGTGCATTTGGCCTTCGACAGAAGCGTATGCGTAGTTCTATTCTCGGCTGACCATTCCTTGATTCATTTATGATGTGGAGAGTCAGGAGATTAGGCGATGCATTAGGGGAATTGTAATCCTAACTTGACTCCCTAGTACAACTACTTCTTTCACCTCCTTTAGTTGTAATCACATAGTTTAACATACCATCTCTAATCACTTATTTAGATAAGACAGTATAGAACTTACATTAGTATTTGATTTGCACTTAAGACTTCGTCCTCGTGGGTACGACACTCCACTTATCTTATATTACTTGTTGACCGTGTATACTTGCGCGTTAATTGTCGTTACATAAATCGAACAACAATCGCGACCCGCGATTCACCTCAAATTTCTTGAAGAGCTTACAAGAACATATGGGAACACAACTGAGGTTGAGCACAACGTATCATCCACAGACGGATGGACAGATTGAAAGGACGATTCAAACTGCTAGAAGACATGTTAAGGTCTTGCATTATGGATTTCAAGGGAAGTTGGGACGATCATCTACCATTAGTAGAGTTCACCTACAACAACAATTATCACGCTAGTATAGGCATGCCGCCTTACGAAGCGTTATATGGACGAAAGTCCAGAACGCCACTGTGCTGGGATGAAGTGGGAGAACGTCGAATGTTTGGACCCGAGATGGTGCAACAAACGGCGGAAGTGGTTAAGTTGATACGAATGGGAATAGTATCAGCTCAGGACAGACAAAAAAAGTATGCCGATCCACATCGGAAGAACAGGGAAATTGAAGTCGTTCGTATGCATTCTTGAAGGTGTCGCCTTGGAAAGGGAAGATACGCTTCGGGAAGAAGAGAAAGTTAAGTCTTAGGTTCATATGACCATTCAAAATTTTGAGAAGGATAGGAGAGGTAGCATATGCGATAACATTACCTCCAGAGTTGGAACATATCCATAACGTGTTTCACGTATCGGTATTGCGTCCCTATAAGCCGGATTACAAGCACGTAATCGATTATGAACCAATTCAAGTCGAGAAAGATTTAACATATGAAGAGATTCCTATTCAAGTCATTGATAGGAAAGAACAAGTCTTGAGAAGCAAAGTTATACCTTCGGTGAAGGTGTTATGGAGGAGCCACAATGTCGAAGAAGCAACGTGGGAACTCGAAGATAAGATGAGGAAGACTTATCCTCATCTATTTGATTAATTTGTATCGAAATTCTGGGGACATAATTCTTATAAGGGGGGGAGATTATAACACCCGAGAAAATCGAACGTTTATGTAAATAAATTTTATTTGATTTATTGAATAAAATTTGATTAATTGTTTATTAAACTGAGTAAGCTAATCGAAGGTCGTTTTATGACCTAGAGATGTCCAAAATGTTTAGTATTCTGGCTATGTGCTAGAAATAATTGATGTGAAATTATAAGACAAAAATAAAATCTGTCCGGGAAAAGACGAAATAGTCACTATTCAAGTATCAAACCCTAAGGGTTAGGGTTTGAGACCCTAAACCATTGAGAGAGTTCGAAAAGTCAGAATGACGTTCTGTCGAAAGATTTGACTATAATATGCCTTGAAAAGTTAAGTTAGCCGAGAAAAGTTTTCTCGGGAGGAAATCACTATTCATCCATTTCTGCTCGGGAATTATTATTGAATTTTTGAGAAACGCGTAATGATAGGATTCAAGACGAGATGGAATATGTAATAATATTTCACTTATGGCTCACAAAGTTTTAGCGTGAGGACTTAAAATCCTAAGTGTTAGGGAAAGTGAAATCAAAGATAATTTTTTACGTATAATAATAAATGATTGTTATATGGAATGAATACATGTATAATACAAGACAGTGTACGAGTATAATACGAAGAGGATACGAGAATTAATATGACGTATAATACGAATTTTATACGAAGTAAATACATTTAATTGGAATTAAATTATTAAGTTAACCTGTGGGTCAAACTGCTAGGTAAACGGGTGGGTTTAACCCATGGGTCAACCCATAACCCATGAGAACACATGGGGTACATGGACGAGCACAAGGTGACCATGTGCTAGCACATGCTAGCATATGGGATGATATGGGTTGCATGTGAGAGGAGGTGGGAGTTAAGGAGGTTTAGTTTAAAGACCAAACTACCCCAACTCTTGCCATTTCTATAAATAGAAGGCTTTTACTTGCCATTTGTTGTTTGCTCATTTTCCACCAACATAAGAGAGAGAGAGAGAGAGAGAAGGAGTTATCTTGTGCTTTGCTAATCCATCAACCAAGGAGCTAAGAAGTATTTGAGTATCCATACTCAAGCAAAACAAGAACACTAAAGGTATAATATAAGAAAATCATGCTAGAAATTCTTTATCTTTCCTAATAGAATTGGTAGAGAAGTGTTTGGGGAAAGCATGAATACTAAGAAGTTATAAGGATGGCTAAATAGTGGACTAAGAACACTAACAAGCCATGCATGATGAAATAATAATAAGTGATTAAGAACTAATGAAGAACTTGTTAAGAATTATGAGAAATGAAATGATGAACATGTTAAACTACTAAAACATAAATGTTTAGAATGGTTAGAATCATTAATAATCAACCATTGGAATGATTCTGATTGGTTTGAAGTAAAAATAACGAAGAACGAAGATTTGGCGAAAGTTACGCGATTAGACGATAATCGTCGAAAACGTAAATTTCCCAGAATGGAGGTCAAAAGTTGTTGTGTGATTCAGAAATGATAGCTGTTTATTGCAACACGTGTAATTATGTAAATAAGACTTGCGAGAACGAGAACGAACCAATTTGGACTTAAAACGAAGAATTGAGCGTCGAACATTCACGAACGTTTAACGAAAACATAAAAATGGACGAAATGGTCAATTTTTCTTCAACGGATTCAGAAATGAATTCTGATTGGATGGAATCATAGAATGAAAGATATGTGAACTATTGGCTTTGGAATGAGCCAATTCCAAGTTATAACCATCGCGTTATGGACTCGGGAATCTCAGAATTTGAAAACTTAGACAAAAATTCAAGGTTACTGGGCTGGGGCCGTAGCGCCGCCTAAGCCCTTGTAGCTGGCGCTGCATCGCCAAAACAGGGGATCTGAGTTCTACAGACCGGCGCCGCAGCGCCAAGTTTAAGTCTGTGCCCTTAAGTAAAAATTTTCTGACGTGAACTTTTCTAAACTTAGCTTTCTACATGGTAATTATGGGGCAACTATATAATGAATATTCATGAAGAGAAATCAACTAAACAACATGTTTAAGATTGTTTTTATGAATTAAACGTCGACGAAACGTATTTAAATTTAAAACTCGAAATTCAATAATATGAACTATGAATCGTAATCGAGTTGAGAGCGTGCCTTGAGGTTATATAACGTGTAATAAGGGTACGTGATGCATGATTAACATCAAATGAAGTTAAAACTCAGATAAATTCTATACGGAGTCTGATATTGGATATCCGACTAGAATGTGGTTAACCAAACGAACCGTTTAGGGTTTCGTCCATCATTATGCTTCATAATGATTGATGGGAGTCGGTTTATGACTTACAAGTGGTATTAAGTAGTAATGAACGTTAAATAACTTGAATAAATGTTATGAGCTTAACAATTTGATTAACTTATGCAAGAAGGAGAAGTTAGGATTTACGTTATTTATACGTTGTGCATTCTCATCGATATACTATGTGTTATGCTTTGTAGACGTTGTAAAGACTGGGTCTACGTATAAAGGTTTAAGAGATGCAAAGGAAACTTTCCTAACCTTGTTCAAGTTCTACTTGACGCAAGTTTTCTAACTCTTGCATTAACGTTGCATTATCCAAGTTTTCTAAACTCTTGTCTATACGTTATGGTTGGACAAGTTATCATTGTGCATAATTTCTTATGCATGAACTGTTATAGAATAGTCTATGCCATTTGATTCGGCTAGCCTTAGACTTAGCATATTTTGGTGGGTTTTTCCATAAATCTTTCCAAAATATATACAATATTGTGATCCTATGCCAATTAATTGGTACGGATTCTCAGGTAAACCTGAGCATGAATAAAATAAAGGTTTTAAATGTCGTTAATTTGACAGGCACTTGAAGTTGCCACCAATTAAACGTAAACACTTTTAATGTATGAGTGTTGATCAACATAGAGTACTACAGGCAGATCACCTGGATGTGCTCGTTAGCTATATCGAATTTACGGCCTTCGTGCCGGGTTGTTCCTTTCATGAATGAGAACTAAATGATGGTTCGTGGTCATTAACCAATACGGATTTCGAAGAGGCTATAAAGTCCTTGGGAATGGTTTTAAAGGAATTAAAATGATATTTTGATTATTCTTAAGCACTTCATAACTATTGTACAGTTATTGAAGACCAAATGATATGATTCTTGATTTTGTGGTTTCAAGATATAATGTTTAACTTGCCGAGATATTTATGTTCATTCTTGCTTAAAACTAAATGATTTCAGCTAAGAGCGAACGGACTGAAGGATCCGATAAAGACAAAGGCAAGTCTAAGATGGACAAGTAGAGACCTTTATAATAGAATAGTATTAGTAATGTAATAACTGATATTATAACATCGAACGAATGTAAGGGTTACGAATAACCTGGGAAGGGATTAATAGAATGTAATAATTAATAAACTTATGCATTGTTATTGATGTCTTCAATTGAATGTATGAGTAGATTGTAGCACCGTGTAGCACTATATCCTGGGTTTGAAGGTACCCGGATTTGGGGGCGTCACACGGATGGACAAAGTGAGAGAATAATTCAAATGCTAGAAGACATGTTAAGGTCTTGCTTTATGGATTTCAAAGGAAGTTGGGACGATCATCTACCGTTGGTAGAGTTTGCCTACAACAACAGTTATCACGCAAGTATAGGCATGCTGCCTTACGAAGCGTTGTGACACCCCCAAATTCGGTATCTTAATTTCCACAGGATTTGGTGTTCACTGTTCAAATATCATATGTCTATCTACCCATAATAATAAATATTCATTAAATAAATAAATAATCCATCATCTTTACAACATCTGAATTAATAAATACATAATAAATCCCAGGTTATACTTAACCTTAAATCTCTGTTGCGGAAACGTAAATAAATAAGTCTTAATAAATACACATAAGTTTTGAACTTTAACATTTCCATAACATCACAAGTCTTCAACACTTGTTAGCTTTTCCTTTGCCCTTGCTACTAGAAGGTTCATCACTTCGTTCATTCTTAGCTGAAATGTTATGATGCAAAAGTGAGCACGAATGTCTGCAAGTATAAAAGTATGACAATAATAACATGCGAGTGAAATCAAAAAAATTGAATAACAGAAAGCTCAACTTTTGAATCAAGAATAACTAATCGAGAATCAAATTACTTCTGAGGGTCATAAGACCTTGAACTAAGTCTTAGGTTGTCAAGTATATTAACCTTTAAACCTTTAACAGTCATAAGACTATAGACTTTACTTCTCGTACTTAGGGAGATCAGCCCTTCGTACCGATATTGTGCACACTATCTTAACGCTTAAAGCATCATCAATTCCCCTTTAATAGGGTTGTTCATCTCAGTTTGACATCAGAATCCGCACCAAATAAAGTTTGGTTTGGATAACTCAATAGTAGTTCTAGAATTTAGAACGCTCATCAACTATGGACTAGTCGAATCATTAAGGGTTCGCTAGTCTTAAAGGTTTCAACAATATAAGATATTCAATTTGAATAATAACTTCTCAAGGGTATACAATCGAATAAGTATTGTATATTGAAATGATACTTGTAAAAGAATCATAACATCTCGTATGAAATTTTGAACTTGAATAATCAAAAATAAATACTTTGCTCGATATAGAATTTAAGTCTATAACTTGCTCACTTTAAAAGTAGGGTTTAGAAACTTGCCTCGTGCACACGCTACAATTATAACTCACTTCTTTAATTACTCTTACCTATCAACACATTCACAATATTAATTAATCACAGGTTCGATATGTTTATCGATTCACAACTGTGTTCTCCGAACTCATTATTAGGTTTTTCAAATAATGGTTTACGTTGATTAATTAACTTATTAATTAATCACATAACTTAAATTATTAACTTGTATTAACATCTTATCACATACATAGCATGTCTTCATGTTTATTAGACTCAAAACAATGTCTTCATGTTTACAACACATTATTTAGACTTTACAAATAATGATTCAAGTCACGTAATTAATTTATTAATTATTCACGTAACATAAATTATTAAACTCATATTAACATCTTATCATATATACAACATGTCTTCATGTTTATTAGATTCAAGACACTTTTCTCGAAATTCAACACTTAGCAAATTTTTCAAAAATTTCAGACGGGCGCGGCCGCACGACTTTTACCCTTGGACCCGGCGTGGCCGTGCGGCTACGGAATTCCAGAATTTCCAGTTCGCGAATAACACAGAAATTCAGCCACTTTCTCAAATTTTACATCATTACTCTGATTTATAGTGTTACCCATGAAGTACAAACTTCACAAGGACATTATATATCACTTCTAACACATTCTTAACATTTTAACACTTAAAATTATACAAATTAACACTATCAATTTCACAGTTCTTCATAACTTTTGTCAAGTTTGAAGAAAATATAAAATCTCTCCTTACGAATTCATTATAACACCAAATCCGTTCATTCCAATCTTATTTCCTTTGTTTTAACATATACAATCATAACCATGTGTTAATTTTAATATAAACATATGATTACAACATTTATTTCACCCATATGGGTTATTCCCCATATTCAATACTCTGTACAACGTAAAATTCAATTCTTAACAAAATTTCTTGGTGTGATTAGTGTAAATCATGGATACATGATCTAACACATAATACTAACATATACGGTCACATATATGATAACCTCATACTTTAATTTCTCAAAATATTTTTAACAGAGAGTTTTTACAAAGACTTACAAAAACTCTGTAACTTTTTGAAACACCCAATTAAGGCCAAATTAAATAAAATTGATCATTTTAAATCATTCATACCAATTATAAAACACATTATAATCACACACCCATATAGATAAAGCCATATCATAACTTAATTATGAAACTAGTTTTTCACAAAAAACTTAAAGCACGTAAATGAAAACTTTGGAGAAAATTTAGATTTTGAAAATTAAAGAAGGAATTACCCTTAGTAGTAAAGATGATATAATCAAAGATAATTCAATGATCTCTCCAATTTCTTTTCCTCTCAATTTCTTCCTCTCTTCTCTCTAAACTTCTCTAAACTTTTCTAACTTTTTCTTTCTCTGATAATGACTTAGGATAATAAGTATACGTATTATATAATGTTACCGTTGTATAATAAACGGACTAACTTCTCTTAAGGCCTTGTTTGGCTTTCTCCTAACTCTTCTTTTCCATTTATTTTAAATAACTAATTTACTATATAGTTAATTGTCACACTATTAATTAACCAATTAATTTTATTTAAATCCATTCAAATAAAATATAACAACTTTACATTAATTCACATTGTCACATAATTAATATTTTTATTTATTAATTACGTCAATTCATTAATTCTCTAATTAATTAAAGTAACATTATGCTTATTTAATTAATTTATTTAATTAAATAAACTCCATTAAATATATAATTTGAATTATTAAATTACTACACATTAATTTAATTAATATAACACATATAATTAAATTAATCTACTACAAATTCATGAATTAATTATTTAACTTAATAATTAAATCATTAAAATATTTATTTAATTCAATAAATATTCAAATATCTGTATAAAATTTTCGTTCGTCACAAGCGTTATACAGACAAAAGTGTAGAACTCCACTGTGCTGGGATGAAGTAGGAAAACATCATATGTTAGGACCAGAAATTGTACAGCAAACGGCAGAGGTGGTCAAGTTAATATGAACAAGGCTGGTAGCAGCTCAAGATAGACAGAAAAAGTATGCAGATCTGCATCCAAAGAATGGAGAGTTCGAAGTTGATTCATACACATTTCTGAATGTATCACCTTGGAAGGGAAAGATACGCTTCGGAAAGAAGGAAAAGTTAAGCCCTAGGTTTATAGGACCTTTTAAGATTTTAAGATGGGTCGGAGAGGTAGCGTATGTAATAGCATTACTTCTGAAGTTGGGACATATCCATAACTTGTTTCACGTATATGTATTACGTCCTTATAAGCCAGATTATAAGCACGTAATCAAGTATGAACCAATTCAAGTGGACAAAGACTTAACGTACGAGGAAGTTCTGAATCAAATTATTGATATGAAAGAACAAGTCTTGAGGAGCAAGGTAATACCTTCGGTGAAGGTGATATGGAGGAACCACAATGCCGAAGAAGTAGCGTGGGAACTCGAAGACAATATGAATAAAGCTTATCCTAATCTATTTAACTAACTTGTATTGAAATTATGGGGACATAATTCTTATAAAGGGGGGAGAATGTAACGCCCACGAAAATCAAACTTTTATGTAAATAAATTTTATTTGATTTTATTGAATAAAATTATAATATATGTTTATTAAATTGAGTAAGTTATTTAAAGGTCGTTCTATGACCTAGAAGATGTGAATGTGATTAGGATTTTGATTATGTGCTAGAATTAAATGATTTTAATTTCCAAGATAAAAATAAAGATTTTTCGAGAAATTTCTGAGAAATCACTATTCATTCATTTCTACTCAGTGATTATTTTTGAATTTTCGAGAAACGCGTAATGATAAGATTTGAAGACAAGATGGAATATCTAATAATATTTCGGTTATGGCAAATGAAATTTTTGCCTAAGGACTTAAAACCCTAAGGGTTAGGGAAAGTGAAATCGAAGAAGAAATGGATAAGTGTAATAATGATGATTATTATACATAATGAATACGAGTACAATACTAGTTATTATACAAGAATTATACGATAAGAATATGAGAATTATAGTATAAGAATACGATAAGTTCTTCATGGACTTTAACTATTGGACTTGAACTTTGTCAAGCCCAATTGGTGAATGATTAAGACACAATGATTATTTAAATCAAGCCCAAGAATAAGCCCAATGTGAATTAATTCAAAGCCCGAACTAATAACTAAACCCGTGGATCGAACCGATGGGTTATCAGGTGGGTAAAACCCATGGGGCAACCCATGTGAAGCCCATGGGGGCACATGGGAGGACATGTGGTAGCATATGGTAGCACATGGAAAAATATGGTGTTGAGGAGGTTTGCTTGATGACCAAACTACCCTTGGTCTTGCAAATTCTATATAATAGAAGCTTAGCTAGTTCATTTGTGGTTTTTGCAATTTACCAACTAGTACATTGAGAGAGAGAGAGAAGAGCTTATTGCAAGAAAATCAAAGGAGAAAGAAAGTTATCTTAGACTTTTGTCAAGAACATAAAGTCAAGAACTCAAGAACACCAAGAGGTATAATTGTTTAAATCTTGATTTTCATCTTCCTTCAATACTTAATTGATAGAGAAGTGATAATTGGTGGTGCATGTATAGTATGAAGTGATAAGGTGGATGTTAGTGGACTTTAAACCATTAATAACCAAGACCAAGTAAAACCATAATTGAATGGTTAAGAATTAATGAAGAAAACCATTGAAACCTTGAAATGGTTGCTAATGAACAATTAAAACCAATAAAACTTAGATGTTTATAATGGCTAGAATCATAGATGAATAACCAATGGATTGATTCCATTTGGTTTGGAGTTGAAATATCGAGTAACGAAGTTATGGCCAAATTTACACGATTAGACGTTAAATATCGAAATAGTAAATTTTCCCGGAATGATAGTCAAAAGTCACCATTTAACTCAGAAACCTTAGTTTTCGATGGTGTATTGTAGAATTATGTAATTAAGACTTACGGAAATAAGAACGGTCGAATTCGGACTTAAAACGAAGAAATGAGCATCGAACGTTCACGAACGTTTAACGAACGCATAAAAAGGAATGAAACGATGAATTTATCGCTAACGGATTCAGAAACTTATTCTATCCGGATAAATTCGAAGAATATAAGATATGTGAATTAATGGCTTTGGAATGAGCCAATTCCAAGCTATAACGATCGTGTTACGAGCTCGGGAATCTCAGCATTTGAAAAAAAATTCTAAGGCACATGGTTGGTGCCGCAGCGCCGCCCAGGCTTTGTTTTCCAGCGCCGCAGCGCCAGGACGGGGCTGAGCACACTGCAAGACAGCGCCGCAGCACTGCCTTTATAACTAAGGTTGGCATTGCAGCACCCTTAACATAAAAATTGCTAACACGGATGTTTGGTAACCCAACTTTTTACATAGTAATTGTGGGGCAAGTAAATGGTTAATATTCATGAAGATAGAACCCTTAAACAACGTGTTAAAGGATGGTTTTAAGAATTAAACGTTGAATAAATGTATTTAAATTTAAAACTCAAAATCTGAAAATGTAAATCGTGAATGTTAAGAATGAAGATAAAACTTATGTAATTTCTATACGGAGTCCAATAACGGTAATCCGGTGGAAATGTGTTCGACTTAGCGAACCGATTAGGGTTTCGCATGTCGTTGTGCCTAACAATGATTGGCGAGAGTCGGTTTATGACATATGCATGTTAATAAGTCGTAACAAATGTTAAATAACTTAAACGGATGTTATTATTTTAACAATTCGACTAAGTTATGCAAGAAGGAGAATATAGTTATACGGTGTGTATCAATTGTGTTAACCTAATTGGTATGCTATGTGATTATATCATATAGAACCTGTAAAGACTTTAAGTAAAGTAAACTTTAAGGTTGCAGACGCTTGAGGCAAGTTTTCTAAACTCTTGTCTACACTTTAAAGTTGGACAAGTTGTCAATATGCATAATTTCTTATGCATGAGCAGTTATTGAATAGTCGATGTCATTTGTTTCGCCTAGACTTAGATTTAAAGTATTTTGGTTGATTTTTTTTGCAAATCTTTTAAAATATTCATAATGTTGATATCCTATGTTAATTACTTTGGTACGGATTCAAAGGTAAGCCTGAGTATGAATACACAAAGGTTTTAACGTCATTAACTCGACGGGCACGTGAGGTTGGCCAAAACTTAAACGTAAATACATTTAATAAATGAATGTTGATCAACATAGAGTACTACAGCCTGATCACCTAAATGTGCTCGTAAGCTATATCGAACTTGCATCTTAGTGCCGGGTTGTTCTTTTCATGAATGGAAACTAAAGAGAATGTTCATGGTCTTTGACCAACTCAAATTCTTAAGTGACTATAAGTCTTTGGGAATGATTTTAAAGGAATCAAAATGCTATTTTGATTATTCATAATACGTCATAACTATTGTGCAATTATTGAAGAGTAAATCATATGATTCTTTATTTTGTTGTTACGGAATATAATGTTAAACTTGTTGAGCTAGTTATGCTCATTCTTGCTTAAAATTATATGATTTTAGCTAAGAGCGAATGGACCGAAGGATTCGGTAAAGACAAGGGCAAGACAAAGATGGATAAATAGTTTATCCTTGTAATAGCATAGTATTATTTTTGTAATGGATGATATTATGATACAGAACGAATGTAATGGTTATAAAGAACCTGGGAAGGGATTATTATACTGTAAAAGGTATTAAACTTATGCTTATCATTGAAGTTTTCAGTTGAATGTATGAGTAGTTTGTAACACCGTGTAGCACCATATCTGTGGGTTGAAAGTACCCGGATTTGGGGGCGTCACAGGTTGGTATCAGAGCCGTTGGTTATAAAACTTAAGGGGGGGGGGGGGGGGAAACCTTAGGCTATAACCTTGAGAAGAGAAGTAGAAGTTAGAAGTAAATAAACTCGAGTAGAGTTTCAAAAAAGAAAGTAACCTTAAACAAATTAAATAAGATATGTGTATTATATTTTGATATTGTGTACTAATCAAGATATTGTGTTTTATTGTAGATGTCAAGAGATATTGTCATGTATAGGGATAGACATATAGTAGATGAGGAATCTGTCAACATAATAGAGCTAGTACCGATGCAGTAGTTGAGGTACCTATTGTGAACATAGAGGAAACTGATTCAGAAGATGAGGATCCGTCTGAGCATTCTGATAACTTTGATTATACAACATTGTTTGATGGAATGTTTGAGGAGGAAGTAGAGATGGTATTGTTTAACCTGGTACTACCTACTGAGGAGGAGGAGCTGACACCTGCAGAGTCAATGAAGGCATTACTCATGTCAGTGTTAGATAGGAATGTTCAGCTGAGGAAGGAGGTTCATGACCTTAAGCAGGAGGTTCACAATGTCCAGGAAGACAAGAAGGACATGGAGATCTTTTGGGAGGTGGAGCACGACAAGAAAGTGCTAGCGAAGGATAAGGTCCGGGATCTGAAATAAGAGGTCCAGGAACTTAAGGGAGAGCTTCTGAATAAGAAGCAGAAGATAAGAAGAATGTCCTATATTCATAGGAGTTCACATCAGGTTTACCAGCATCAGGTTGCTTAGTATCCGGTAGAGGAAGGGCAGACTTAGCATACTATCAGCAGGGATGTGGTGGTCGGTCTTGCCGATGCGAATTACGCTAATGCCGTGAGGCAGATGTAGTCCAGTTAGTATTTAGAGTAAGAATAGCTATGTAAATATTGTGTAGCTAAGTCATGACGTAAAACCCTCTTTTGTATAAGCAAAGGGTAGTCTTTGAAAAATCCCAATTTTTGGAAAGTAATTGCGGGATAGTTTGGTAAATGGCTAAGGCTATGTAATGATGAACGTTGTAGTGTTATACTACAAGAAGAAGACATATTAATATAGGAAGTTTATTGAAATGCTTTGCAATGTGTTTGAGTTATTATTAACTGTGAATAATAACCAACTAAAAGAAATAAATAATGATGAAACTGTTATTACGTTAACAGAAAATGCCGCCAAGAAGACGACATAAAAATCAACAAGCATAGCCTCGTAATGTGGAGGAACAAGGGGTTCAGAATAACCCAATGCAAGAATTCATAAACCTTATAACCGCGGCCTTTAATAGGACCGAAGGGGGTGTAAGAGTTAATCTTGGGGTAGTAGGCGGTGCTACTTTTAAGGATTTTAAGAGCGTAGGTGTAAGATTCTGACTTTTGTGAAATAAAAGTCTAATTTAATTTATGATTATTATTTTAAAATGGTAAAATATTAAATTGATAAATTGTCAAATGAGCAATTAAACGGATAAATGAGGCAAATAAAGAAGAGAGAGAACTAATTTATTTTAGCAGCCCATGTGCTAAAGAGAAAAAAAAGGGAGAGTGGAAAGTTGGCGGAAGAAAAAAATGTGGAGAAGAAGACAAAAAGGTGGGGGAAGGAAGAAGAAAAAGAGTAAGAAAGAAAGAAAAAGAGGGAGAGAGGGAGAAAGTGCTGGAAATAAAAAGAGAATAGAAGAAATTAGAGGGGTACTCCCACCCCAAATGTTTCACTAGGTAGAAAATAAGAAAAGATAGAGAAAGAGAAGAGAGAAATGAATAAGAAAGAAGGAAGAATGTGAAGAAAGGAATAAATTAAAATGGGTATGTTTTAATTTATAATTTAATTTTCATATATAGATGTTAAATTTTGTATATGGATAGAACATGTTTATATTTATTTTTGATGGATTAAACTTGTATAAACATGAATCAAATGAAAGAAATCAAGAGATTAAAAGAAGAACAAAATCTAAAATTTTCAAAAAAAAGGTTTATTACTTGATTTTGTAAAATCTATAACTCTTTGTGTATAATTAGTTAGGAAATGAGATTTATATCAAAATAAAGCTCTGAAAAGTAAGCTAATTACAGAAATTAGAATGACCCAAAAAAATTTTGTGAATTTTTTGTGGTGACTGTGTGAATGAAACTTGACCGAAGAACTTATAGCCCGAAAAATCAGTTTCTTAAGCTCTATTACGTGAATTATAATTCTTAATTCGACCGTTGGATCGTTGTAATTTTTGGATATGTCATACATATAAAAGTTGAGTATATGTCCACAAATTTTGAACCATTAAAGTTTAACATATGATTTGTTATGAATTTCGTGAGGTGGCTGATCTAGTATTTTTTTCAAAATAGAAATATTTTTCGGCAAATTTTTCCAGTAAGTCTATTGCTCTATGTTAGAGGTTGAATTTGAAAAAACTTTCTTCTAAAAAGTTGTAGATAATCAAATTTCACTTGAAAATAATATAAAATTCGTAATTTTCTGATAAAAGGGGTAATTATTATGAATTATTGAAGTTTCTGAATATTGAAAATTATAATTAATTATCAAAAATATTATTTGGGCTGAAATATTTTTACAAAAATCTTATAATATCAATTTAGAATTTTTGTAAATTTTTAATGAATTATTAAAAAGCAGAAGTGATTATGGTATTTTTAAACTATTTATAGTTAGTTTAAAAGTAGAAAAAAATCATAGAAGATTCTATGAATGATGAAAAATTATGAAACTTGGTGAAAAAGCATATAATATTACTTTATAGTTTCTGAAAAGTTTTGGAAATTGTTGAATAACAGAAATATTTAATGGTATTTTTTAAGCTATTTATAGTTAGTTTAAAAATAGAGAAAATTCATAAAAAATTATATGAATGGTGGAAAATTATGAAGTTAACAGAAAAATCTTATAATAATATAAGATTAATATTGATGATGTTTTAAAGATATAAAAGTATATGGAGTTAATATTTCTATTTTGAAGCTATTAAAGGAAAGTTATTATAAATAGAAATAATTATAAAAAATTGTCGGATAATCCAAAAAATGAGAAAGTTGTTTGGAAAATTCAATATAATATTTTAAATATTTTCGAAGTCTTAGTAAGCTCGTGAGGTGTTGGAATGTAAACGCACAAGTAACGAATAAGTTATGATAAATGTTTATATAATTATATTGTTGTATTTTATCATCACTTGAGATGGTGGCTCAGTGGTGGGAAGCCGGACGTAAGTCCCTATTAACGTGAATTCGAGTCTTGGTAAACTCCTCTATGCTCAAGTGGTCTCTTGCCCTGAATTTATTCGGGGGTAAGTTGAGCCCTGAATTTATTCGGGGGTAAGTGGGTTATGCCGATGAAGACACCACTGAGGCCTCTAAATTTTTAGAGATCATGCATTTATTTTTTCCTATCATGCATGTACTTATTTATTATATATGTTAATAAATAACAGTTATGATATTATAAAACTAGTTGAAAGTATTGTGAGTCTATTATAATGATGCTGAATAATTGTTGAAAGGTTAAAAATGTGTAAATAATTGATGGTTAAAATGTGTTGATTAAAGATAAGTATGATATGTAGATGCTTATTCAATTATTTTCTTTTTACAAAAGTAAGTTGGCAGGACTTGCCGACACTCTATTGTTCCTAAAGTAGTATGAACCACAACCCTATTATTGAACAAATTTCGTTAAAACGTGTACAAATTCGTTTAATTTCCTCTATGGGACCATAAATTTCACTATCATTATTTTATATAGCTCATTTGGTCATTTTGCCAAAGCTGGTGTGCTAGTTCTTCCTCAATTTTTAGAATAAATAGATTGCTCGTTTGAGTAACTAAACACACACGATAACTACACCAAAGTATAAAATTCTTTTATTATAATATTGTGAGGATAATATTATGAGTATTTTTTTTGAGTGTAAGGTTTCTCCAAGTGTTTCATGATAAAGAGTGCAAGCATTGTTCAGGTTAATGACTTTCATAGGAAGCAACATCTAGTCACGTGCTATGGTAAGGGGTATCGCTTCTTCATAATATGGTAAAGAGAAATCATTTTCTTTATTACTCCATATTATTGTAAGAGATTATATTCGTTCTTCAGGTTATGTATTATTAAATGGTGAAAATTTCTGAAATGATTAGAATGTCCTTAATGGTTTGTGATTCATCCAATATTTTAACCTGAATCTTTCTATTCAGTTTTAATTGATTATGTTTGATCCGGTAACTTTACATTTACTTGAACTTTATATTCTAATCAATTTTCTGGATATCGTGTTTGTAATTTAGACTTTGGATAATTAAGTTGAAAATCAATAAGATCTATTTTTATCTTATTATTCTAATTATATATCATTGTGGTGAAATTTCTCTTTGGCCTGTAGTGCAAAGGTGAAATATTGATTGATATACAGTTGCATGTCTTTGGCCTGTAGTGCAAAGATGAGCTATTGATTGATGAATATCTTTGGCCTGTAGTGCAAAGATGAGCTGTTGATTTATGAATATCTTTAGCCTGTAATACAAAGATGAACTATTGACGAATATCTTTGGCCAGTAGTGCAAAGATGAGCTGTTGATTTATGAATATCTTTGGCCATGGTGCAAAGATGAATTTATTAGCATGATTATAAACAGGAATTGTGTATTTGTATAACCATGATTTTTGGTGTTTCAGGTAAAGGCAGGTGATAAAAGTTCTCTTTGTCTTGGGTACAAGGAAGAACTATTGATTGGTATTACATGAATAAAATATTGATGATGGACTTTTAATTGGGAGAAGATAGTGGACATTGTGTTCTACTTGACTCTCCCAATGGATTGTTGATTCCGCTACAATTATGATTGATAATTTCTATCATCTACGATATGTTCTGCATATCTGATTTATTACTAATGAAAACTATTGATAATTTAATTATCTTTAGTCATTATATTCTTTACTAGGCTATTTGTGCTCATCCTTTTGCTTCACAATTCCTTTCAGGCAAAAAAAGTGTAGCTGGGTCGAGCAGGAATAACAGGGGATTAGTACGAAGGTCTATAACTGTTGAAGTTTCTCACAAAATAGTATGGAAATAATTTTATTAAGAATTTTAGATAAGTGTGTCGTATTTTATACATTATTTAACCGTTATTTTTGGTGAACCGAATAGGGTGAGGTGAACCCAACCTTAGAAGGGAGTTTTGTCACTATCATACAAGATGTTTAATCACCTACGACTTCGTGTTATCATAAGACATGATTGTGCGCATCCACTTGCTGATTATATCTATGAGTACTACCTATATAATCTTGGAGTACGGTTGAAATAAAATTCTCAGTTTGAGACAATGGAGATAATTATATGTCAAGAGAAAACCTACCATTAGAATGAACAAGATAGTAATCTTCTCATTTTTTTTGGGTCTATTGGATCAACCAAGGTTAATTATCAAGTCCTATGATATCTATTATAACCTAGAAGCATGGCCTCCCATGTACGAAAGTTTTCTTTAGCATTCTCCAAAGATTTTAATTCCTAAAATAGTTATTGACTGTACCTTTATGTAACGTATCTTTGATTTGGAGTATGGATACTGTATTCGTATTGAAACTCACAGTTTAACTGTGGTCGTATTTTGTACGACAGTTTAAAAGTTAGAATTTGAAGATTTGTATTTCGATTTTGTACCATGTATTTTTGGCGACCCAGAATAGGTGGGTTGTGTATTGAACCTATTTTGGGGGCGTCACAAATGGTATCAGAGCTTAGGGATATGGTCGCTGGCAGAGATCTGAGTCTAGAACTAGGAGGGGAGGGACGAGAAATATACTTCGCTAGTGTGTGACTTACCTAAGATGAATTTTCTTACTTAATAAATTGACAAATTGTGATATGTCAATTAACCTTTATTTTGAAGCTGTATTCTAGAATGAGCAATGGAGAAATCATAATACAGAAGAAATGACCGGGGAGATAGAATCTGGAATGAAAGCAAGGTATTCTCACATCTTCGAATTTCCAGGTAAGTAAATTTCGGGGACTAAATTTCATAAGGAGAGGTGATTGTAAGATTCTGACTTTTGTGAAATAAAAGTCTAACTTAATTTATGATTATTATTTTAAAATGGTAAAATATTAAATTGATAAATTGTCAAATGAGCAATTAAACGGATAAATGAGTAAATAAAGAGGAGAGAGAACTAATTTATTTTAGCAGCCCATGTGCTAAAGAGAAAAAAAAAAGGGATAGAGGAAAGTTGGCGGAAGAAACAAATGTGAAGAAGAAAACAAAAAGGTGGGGGAAGGAAGAAGAAAAAGAGGAAGAAAGAAAGAAAAAGAGGGAGAGAGAGAGAGAGAGAAAGTGCTGGAAATAAAAAGAGAATAGAAGAAATAAGAGGGGTACTCCCACCCCAAATGTTTCACTCGGCAGAAAATAAGAAAAGATAGAGAAAGAGAAGAAAGAAAGGAAGAAGAAAGAAGGAAGAATGGGAAGAAAGGAATAAATTAAAATGAGTATGTTTTAATTTATAATTTGATTTTCGTATATAGATGTTAAATTTTGTATATGGATAGAACATGTTTATATTTGTTTTTGATGGATTAAACTTGTGACGAACAAGATTTTTGTAATTTAAATTGAATATTTATTGAATTAAATAAATATTTTTCGATGATTTAATTATTGAGTTAAATTATTAATTGATGAAATTGTGGTAGATTAATTTAATTATACGTGTCACATTAGTTTAATTAATGTGGTGAATTTTATATTCAAAGTATGTATTTAATTGAGCTTATTTGATTAATATATTAATTAATAAGCATAATGTTATTCTAATTAATTTAAATAATTAATTAGAGATTTAATGATTTGGCATAATTAATGAATGAGAATTTTAATTATGTGACTATGTGATTTAATATGGATTTATGCTATTTTATTTAAGTGATTTAAATAACATTAATTGATAAATTAGAAGTGTGACGATTTACTATATAATAAAAGTTTATTAAATTAAGTGGAAATGAGAAATAAATGAGCTAGCCAAACGAGGCCCTATGAGGAGTTGGCCAGTTAACCCACTAAGGGCATTAACCGACCACGACTCCACCAGCTTGAATATGCGTATAATTATATAGGCTTATATAAACATATAACATATAAAATTTTATATTTCATCAGAGTAAAATTTTAGAGAGAAAAACTCAACGAAGAAAACACAGAGAATTGAGAGAAGATTTTCATCATCCTTGAATCATCTTCACAAACTAGCAAGGGTAATTCCTTCTCCTAAGTTTTTAAATTCAAGTTCTTAAAGTTTTCCATTAACGTATGTTAGAAACTCTCTGTGAATAACTAATTTGATAATTGATGTGTAATATGATTTTATATGTGTTATTGTATGATCATAACATGTTGTATATCATGTATGCATGATTTAATGCGATTAAATCCATGTAGTTATGCTTAATTTGATTTTTCAAAAGTTACAGAGTTTTCCATTTACGTGCTTTAAAAATTCTCTGTGAATGGAAAAAAATTAATATTTGTTCATTATATGGCTATATGTGTGTTCATGTGTTTATAACATATTATATGCCATATATGCATAACTTGCAGTAATCAAATTTTGTTTAAATTGGGTTTTCAAAAATTACAGAGTCGTATATATGGCCATACGGCCCTTACGTACAAATTTTATACCATGAATCGATGGTTTAACTTTGAATTAACATTTGCATATGATTGTACACGTTTATACGAACAAAACGGAAGTTAAACGAACGGATTCGGTGTTATAACGAATCCGTAACGTTGAATTTCTTGATTTTCTTCAAAACCGTCAAGAACACCAAGAACAGTGAAATTTAATGATTTGATTCGAGTAATTGCATGATTTAAGATGTTAAAAACATGTTAGTAACATTGTATGATGTTTCTATGAAGTTCGTACTTCATAGAAATCGCTGTGTGAGTTTAATTTGCATTTAATTGGAGTAATTGGGCCAACGAACTGTCAAAATCGCGAACCAGGGAGTGCACCAGCAGGGGGACCCGCCCCAGCGGGTGTTCATGGGTATTAGGACCCGCCCCAACGGGTATAAGGACTGTCCGGGAGCTTTGTTTGTTTTTTTTATTTTCGAGACTGTTTTGACCTCCTGTAGTAAAATAAGCATAACTTTTTCATACGAACTCCGATTAAGGCGATTCAAGATAATTTGGAAAGATAACGAGTAGACCTACAACTTTCATTCTTTAAGTTTTTCAATTTGAAATCGTAAAAATGGCCATCTTTGTGACTGATGCGTATTCGGAGGCAATCGGAGGGCTTCGGACATGCACGCACACAAGTGTAGTGTTCTCGATAATAAAAGATGTTTTAAGTTACATACATGAATATTATATGATTTGAAGTTCATGATTAGTAAATTAAGTTATTGACTTGTATAAGATAATGTGAAGGTTCAAGTTAACAAACTAAGTGCGAACTTGAATATCGTAATTGTAAAACTTGATTATGATTGTTTAAAGGGCTATACATGTGTGATATGCATGTTGTGAGTTTACATTCATGTTATGTGGTTAGCCATTGAGTAATATTATAAACCAAGTTGTAAGTCGAACTTAAGTGAATAGTTCAACAGTTAAACATGGTAGTTATGAAAACTAATCGATGTCGTATACATAATGTAATGTGTAGGACATTGAGGAAGTGAATTGTAATTATATTTGTAGCTTGTGCAAGAGGCAAGTATCTTATCCCTAACTTATTAATTTAGCAAATTCCCTAAATTCTAATTTATTCATTTATTAAGTCTTAGACTTGTGTTTCTATATCGAGTAAGCTCGTGTTCTTAATTGTTCCAGTTCGAAATTCATATTACATATTGTAACTCTTTTAAAAGCATGACTCAGTTATACAATACTTATTCGATTGTATACTCTTGAAATTTATTATTCAAGTTGAATATCGATGTTATTGTTGAACCTTATAGGACTAGTGAACCCTTATTGATTCGACTAGTCCATAGTTGATGAACGTTCTAAATTCCAAAATACTTATTGAGTTTATCCAAACCAAACTTCCTTTGGTGCGAACTCTGATGTCAAAATGAGATGAACAACCCTGTAAAAGGGGATTATTTATGCTTTAGCGTTGAGATATTGTGCACAGTATGATACTAAGGGCTGATCCCCCTAAGTACGAGAAGTAGAGTCCATAGTCTTATGACTGTTAAAGGTTTAAAGCATAAAAACTTTACAACCTAGGACATAGTTCAAGGTCTTATGACCCTCAGACGTTCTTTTGATTCCTGTTATTTATCCTCGAGTCAAAAGTTGAGTTTCTTTATTCAGATGTCTTTGATTCACTCGCATGTTATTATATTGTTGTCATATTATTATACTTGTGGGCAATCGTGCTCACTCTTGCGTAATAATAACATTGCAGTTAAGAACGAAAGGTCCAACGAGCCTTCTACTAGCAAAGGCAAGGGCAAGGTCAACAAGTGATGAAGACTTGTTGTTTATTTTATGTGTTTATGTTTCAGACTTATATTAGAGTTGTGTAAGACTTATTTATTTATTTATGTTCCGCACTGATGTTTAAGGTTAGTATGACCTGGGATTTATTTTATTTATTACTCAGATGTTGTAACCCCATAAGGGGAGGATTTAATTCTATTTATTGCATGGTTTGCATTTACTATGGGTAGATAGATAGATGATATTCGTACAGTGAACACCAAGTCCCGTGGAATTGAAGTACCCGAATTTGGGGGTTTCACAGGTTGGTATCAAAGCTGTAGGTTATGAACCTTAGGTGGGGGAAAACCTTAGGATAGTAGCCTTTTTAGAGATCGAGAACATAGTAATGATAACTCTTATCGAGTTCTACGAAAGATAATAACTTACCTTATGTGCTATGTGCTTATATTTATATATTCGAGTATCGATTAGCATCACGTAATTACTAAAACTTAAAATTTTATTTGTCAGGATGACAGATGCTGGAGAACCTAGTCAGTCCAGGGACCTTGTACCCCTAGAGGCTAGAGAGGAGGAGCCCCGAGATATCTACGTAGTCTGGGAGCAGTTAGTCCAACGAGAGCCATCACCCTTGATCACAGTCATTGGTCAGGAGTATGTGCCGGTGTCTAATTCAGAGGAGGACTCTGAGGAAGACCCTGAGGAGATTGAGGTTCAGGCTGAGGCAGCCGAAGAGGAGGAGGAAGACCCTGAAGAGTTTCCACCGAGCTCTATCAGTGCTGAGATGTATGATGAGCTGTATGACCGTAACATAGAGTTACGTGATACTGTTCAGGAGCTGAGGGAGCTGTCGGTTACTCAACAGTCTACCATCGAGCTGAGGGATGGAGAGGTTGAGGCTCTTCACACACGTTTGGGAAATGTAGAGTGGAATTTGGTTCACAAGAAAGGCCAAACTGAGCAGAAGTCAGAGGAAATAGAGGAATTAAAGAATGAACTGAAAGAGAAATCAGCAAGGCTGGCCAAAGCAGAGGAGGCTTGGGTAATGGAATCACGACGAGCAGATCTCGCAGAAGATAATTGTCGGACGAAGAAGGCCAAGCTTGAGGAGACGTACTCTACGCTTCAATATGCAATTAATGAGGCCCAGGATCGGGTTATGAGGTACCCAATTCAGTTCGAAGGACTACCGTCATACATGCTAGATCGCAGGACGATGTCTCGGATTATGGAAGAAGACCGTGGCAAAGCTGTTCGTCGCCTTAATGGGCAGTGATAGGAACATTTGATTTTGTGAAACCTATCTGGTAGTTAATAATGTAAATTCCAATGTGTTTATAAACAGAGGAATATTTTATGTTTTAAATCCTGTAGATTCTTTATCTCAGGATAGTTGATGTAAATAGCAGTGATGCTATCGTATTATGTTAAAACTTTTGATTTAGTAATATATCAGAGTTTATTTGAGATAATGTGTTGACTGATTGTGTCTAAATGTTTAAGTTAAGCCTTAAATATTTAAAAGATTGATTAAAGTTCTAATAAGTGTATATCTTAACAGAAATATGCCGCCAAGGAGAAGACCAAACCGTCGACCGGCCCAGGAAGGGTCAACTAACAACAACAACGACGCCAATGCTAACCCTGTTCAGCAGTTGGCGAACTTACTTGCTGCAGCGCTTAACAACCAATCTCAAGCTCCACCGAACACAACGTTCAAGGACTTCAAGGTGGTGGGACCGCCAGAGTTTAAAGGCACCATAAACCCGATAGAAGCTCAAACCTGGGTTATGGAGATGGAAAAAGTTTTCGACGTTGCCAGAGTCAGAGAAGACCAGAAAACCGCCTATGCAACGTTCATGCTAAAATCCGAGGCCAGCTATTGGTGGCAAGCGAATAAGGGTGTGATTACTTGGGAGAGGTTTAAAGAGATGTTCTTCGAGATGTACTTTCCGACCAGTTCGCAGAATCAAATGGAGGTCCAGTTCCTGGAGCTGAAATAGGGGAATATGTCCGTACCGGAATATGCGGTGAAATTCAATGAGTTGGCTAGGTTTGCCACGTATCAAGTGCACACCGATCAGAGGAAGGCAAGGAGGTTTGAGCAGGGCCTGAAGCCCTGGTTGTATAGCAAAGTGTTAATTTTCGAATTGAACACTTTTGCTGGGGTGTTGGAGAAGGCCATTCTCGCTGAAGGTGGGAGTGACGCTATTACAAAGTATAACCAAGATCAAAAAAAGAAGAAGAGTGAAGGTGAAGGAATCAACAAGGCTAGTGGTAGCAACACGGGAGGGAGTAATAATCAGAAGAGGAAGTGGAATGATAACTCATCAACTGGGAATCAGCAAGGAGGTCAGAAGAAGAGGATCGAAGTATGTCCCACCTGCGGGAAAGCTCACCTGGGGGTCTGTATGATGGGAAAACGAGTATGCTACAATTGTGGTCAGGAAGGCCACATAGCACCTAACTGTCCGAACCCAAAGAAGGGCGCTTGCTTCACTTGCGGCTCAAAGGACCATCTGGCAAGGGACTGTCCCAAGAAGGAATCTGGAGGGATAGGATCAGGAGGGAACAGGGGAAACAGCAGTGAAAGTGCTCTAACTATCACGGGACCAACCGCAACCAACCGACCGACCGCCAGGACCTTCAACATGACCGTACAGGATGCTGTACAGTCTCGCGATGTGGTGTCAGGTATCATTCCGATCAATAAAGTTAATGCTTATGTACTATTTGATTCGGGTGCTACTTGTTCATTTATATCCGATGACTTTGCTAAGAACTTAGAACTTCCTATGGACGAGTTAGAATACCCCATGAACATAGAGATTGCGAATAGAGAAGTGATCCCTGTTAGGTACGTACACAAGAACTGTAGAGTAGATATTAAGGGTAACATTATGAACCTAGATCTTATCTCGATTAGACTTGGGGAATTCGATGTTATTCTGGGAATGGATTGGCTAGTCAATTATGGGGCTGTAATAATTGACTGTCAGAGGAAGTGTATCAACCTTATGACCCCGTCAAAGGTTGTGTTTTATGGCAGCAAATCGCCTAGACAAGCGAGTTGTCTGACGATGATGCAGGCCAGGAAGTTGTTAAGACAAGGCTGTGTAGGATATTTAGCCTACATAGTCGATAGTCGTAAAGAAAACCCGAAAGTGGAAGATATACCAGTCGTGAGGGACTTCATAGACGTATTTCCGGATGATCTGCCAGGACTTCCGCCAGACAGAGAGGTTGAGTTTGTGATCGATTTGGCGCCAGGGACGGCCCCAATATCGAAGGCACCATACCGGATGGCTCCGGTAGAGATGAAAGAGTTAATGGTACAACTACAAGAGTTACTAGACAAGAAGTACATTCAACCGAGCGTATCACCGTGGGGAGCGCCGGTGTTGTTTGTGAAGAAGAAGGACGGGACGATGCGGCTTTGCATCGACTACAGAGAACTGAATAAGGTCACAATTAGGAATAGATATCCATTACTGAGGATCGACGATCTGTTTGACCAATTGAAGGGTGCAAGGTACTTTTCAAAGATAGACTTGAGGAGTGGCTATCATCAGCTGAAGGTGAGGCCAGAGGATTTTCCAAAGACAGCATTTAGGACTCGATATGGTCACTACGAATTTCTGGTAATGTCATTTGGTCTAACGAATGCTCCTGCGGCATTCATGAGCTTAATGAATGGAGTGTTCAAGCCGTTTTTGGACAAATTCGTGGTGGTCTTTATCGACGATATTTTAGTATACTCGAAGACCAAGGAAGAACATGTAGAACATCTGAAGTTAACATTAGAGGCGTTGAGAAGAGAGAAGTTGTACGCTAAATTTTCAAAATGTGAATTCTGGATTGAAAGAGTGCAATTTCTTGGACATGTGATTGACAAGGACGGAATTTCGGTAGATCCCTCTAAAGTCGAAGCTGTGATGAACTGGGATCAGCCGAAAACACCGTCGGAAGTGAGGAGTTTTCTTGGATTGGCAGGTTATTATAGAAGATTCATTCAGGACTTTTCCAAGATCGCAACTCCGCTGACGAATTTGACTAGAAAATCAGTGAAATTCGTTTGGACAGAGAAGTGTGAGGAAAGTTTCCAAGAGCTTAAGAGGAGGTTGAGTTCAGCACCTGTGTTATCCCTTCCGGACGACACAGGAAATTTTGTGGTTTATAGTGATGCGTCGCATAAAGGACTTGGCTGTGTGCTTATGCAAAACGGCAAGGTCATTGTGTATGCGTCACGACAATTGAAAGACTATGAGAAAGGGTATCCGACCCATGACTTGGAGTTAGCTGCAGTGGTATTTGCTTTGAAAATTTGGAGACACTATCTCTATGGGGAGAAGTGTGAAATATATACAGACCACAAGAGTCTGAAATATATTTTTACACAAAAGGACTTGAATATGCGCCAGAGAAGGTGGCTAGAGTTAATTAAGGACTATGACTGTGAAATCTTATACCATCCGGGTAAGGCTAATGTGGTTGCCGACGCCTTAAGCAGAAAGGGTCGGGAGAAATTAATGATGTTGACTGATCAGGAGGAGCTAATTTCAGCAATGGAAAAGCTGGAATTGGAAGTGAAGTATCCGATGGAGATTGACGAGAAGTTATTTCAGATGCAAACTGGTACAACCCTATTGGATAAAGTTAAGGAAGCTCAACTTCAGGAAGAAGAATGTGAAAAGGTTAAGAAAAAGATATCTAAAGGAACCGAACCGAGATTCAAGATAGACAGTGAGGGACTACTGAGATTTGAGAACAGAGCGTGGGTACCGTCAGTGCCAGAGATTAAGGAGGACATTTTGAGCGCGGCTCATAGCTCACGGTATTCGATTCACCCCGGTAGTACCAAGATATACCAGGATCTTCGACAAGCACTTCTGGTGGCCGAATTTGAAACGAGATGTTGCTGAGTGTGTTGCAAAGTGTCTGACCTGTCAGAAAGTAAAAGCAGAACATCAGAGGCCGAGTGGTTTGCTACAACCCCTGGAAATCCCAGAATGGAAATGGGAACACATTACGATGGATTTCGTGGTTGGCCTTCCGACGACTCAAAAAGGCTACGACGCAGTATGGGTTATCGTTGACCGACTGACGAAATCAGCACACTTCCTTCCGATCAAAATCAGATTCAACTTAGACCGGTTGGCAAGGTTATATGTGAAAGAGATTGTTTCGAGGCACGGAGTTCCGGTGTCAATTATTTCCGACAGAGATCCGCGCTTCACATCAAACTTCTGGAAACGACTACAAGAATGCATGGGGACACAGTTGAGAATGAGTACGGCTTATCACCCTCAGACAGACGGGCAGAGTGAAAGAACGATCCAGACATTGGAAGATATGTTGAGAGCATGCATCATGGATTTTAAAGGAAATTGGGATGATCACCTACCGCTTGTGGAATTCGGTTACAACAGCAGTTACCACGCTAGTATTGGCATGCCGCCTTACGAAGCGTTGTACGGAAGAAAATGCATAACTCCGCTATACTGGGATGAAGTTGGCAAGAGATAATTGCTAGGTCCAGAGTTGGTACAACAGACAGCAGAGATAGTCAAAGTGATCCGGAGAAGACTGGTAGCCGCTCAGGATAGGCAGAAGAAATACGCCAATCCACACCGTAAGAACGTTGAGTTTGAATCGGGTAGCTATGTGTTCTTGAAAGTCTCTCCCTGGAAGGGAAAGATCAGATTCGGTAAGAAGGGGAAATTGAGCCCGAGGTTCATTGGACCCTTTGAGGTACTGCGAAGGATTGGAGAAGTTGCGTATGAGGTAGCCTTACCTTCGGCGCTCGAGAATGTCCACAACGTCTTCCATGTTTCAGTTTTACGCCCCTACAAACCCGATTACAAGCACGTGATCGAATATGAACCCCTACATTTTGAGAAAGACTTATCCTATGAAGAAATTCCTGTTCAGATTGTTGACAGGAAAGAGCAAGTCCTCAGAAACAAAGTTATACCTTCGTTAAGGTAATTTGGAGGAACCACAATGCCGAAGAAGCTACGTGGGAACTCGAAGAGCATATGATGAAGAATTACCCAGATTTATTTACTTAAATTTTTTGTATATGTGATTCTGGGGACAGAATCTTTGTAAGGGGGGAAAATGTAACGGGACGAATTTTTAATTGAACCGTGATTCTGGGGACAGAATCCTTTTAAGGGGGAAAAGATGTGACGAACAAGATTTTTGTAATTTAAATTGAATATTTATTGAATTAAATAAATATTTTTCGATGATTTAATTATTGAGTTAAATTATTAATTGATGAAATTGTGGTAGATTAATTTAATTATACGTGTCACATTAGTTTAATTAATGTGGTGAATTTTATATTCAAAGTATGTATTTAATTGAGCTTATTTGATTAATATATTAATTAATAAGCATAATGTTATTCTAATTAATTTAAATAATTAATTAGAGATTTAATGATTTGGCATAATTAATGAATGAGAATTTTAATTATGTGACTATGTGATTTAATATGAATTTATGCTATTTTATTTAAGTGATTTAAATAACATTAATTGATTAATTAGAAGTGTGACGATTTACTATATAATAAAAGTTTATTAAATTAAGTGGAAATGAGAAATAAATGAGCTAACCAAACGAGGCCCTATGAGGAGTTGGCCAGTTAACCCACTAAGGGCATTAACCGACCACGACTCCACCAGCTTGAATATGCGTATAATTATATAAGCTTATATAAACATATAACATATAAAATTTTATATTTCATCAGAGTAAAATTTTAGAGAGAAAAACTCAACGAAGAAAACACAGAGAATTGAGAGAAGATTTTCATCATCCTTGAATCATCTTCACAAACTAGCAAGGGTAATTCCTTCTCCTAAGTTTTTAAATTCAAGTTCTTAAAGTTTTTCATTAACGTATGTTAGAAATTCTCTGTGAATAACTAATTTGATAATTAATGTCTAATATGATTTTATATGTGTTATTGTATGATTATAACATGTTGTATATCATGTATGCATGATTTAATGCGATTAAATCCATGTAGTTATGCTTAATTTGATTTTTCAAAAGTTACAGAGTTTTCCATTTACGTGCTTTAAAAATTCTCTGTGAATGAAAAAAAATTGATATTTGTTCATTATATGGCTATATGTGTGTTCATGTGTTTATAACATATTATATGTCATATATGCATAACTTGCAGTAATCAAATTTTGTTTAAATTGGGTTTTCAAAAATTACAGAGTCGTATATATGGCCATACGGCCCTTACGGCCCTTACGTACAAATTTTATACCATGAATCGATGGTTTAACTTTGAATTAACATTTGCATATGATTGTACACGTTTATACGAACAAAACGGAAGTTAAACGAACGGATTCGGTGTTATAACGAATCCGTAACGTTGAATTTCTTGATTTTCTTCAAAACCGTCAAGAACACCAAGAACAGTGAAATTTAATGATTTGATTCGAGTAATTGCATGATTTAAGATGTTAAAAACATGTTAGTAACATTGTATGATGTTTCTATGAAGTTCGTACTTCATAGAAATCGCTGTGTGAGTTTAATTTGCATTTAATTGGAGTAATTGGGCCAACGAACTGTCAAAATCGCGAACCAGGGAGTGCACCAGCAGGGGGACCCGCCCCAGCGGGTGTTCATGGGTATTAGGACCCGCCCCAACGGGTATAAGGACTGTCCGGGAGCTTTGTTTTTTTAATTTTATTTTCGAGACTGTTTTGACCTCCTGTAGTAAAATAAGCATAACGTTTTCATACGAACTCCGATTAAGACAATTCAAGATGATTCGAAAAGATAACGAGTAGACCTACAACTTTCATTCTTTAAGTTTTTCAATTTGAAATCGTTAAAATAGGTAAAAATGGCCATCTTTGTGACTGATGCGTATTCGGAGGCAATCGGAGGGCTTCGGACATGCACGCACACAAGTGTAGTGTTCTCGATAATAAAAGATGTTTTAAGTTACATACATGAATATTATATGATTTGAAGTTCATGATTAGTAAATTAAGTTATTGACTTGTATAAGATAATGTGAAGGTTCAAGTTAACAAACTAAGTGCGAACTTGAATATCGTAATTGTAAAACTTGATTATGATTGTTTAAAGGGCTATACATGTGTGATATGCATGTTGTGAGTTTACATTCATGTTATGTGGTTAGCCATTGAGTAATATTATAAACCAAGTTGTAAGTCGAACTTAAGTGAATAGTTCAACAGTTAAACATGGTAGTTATGAAAACTAATCGATGTCGTATACATAATGTAATGTGTAGGACATTGAGGAAGTGAATTGTAATTATATTTGTAGCTTGTGCAAGAGGCAAGTATCCTATCCCTAACTTATTAATTTAGCAAGTTCCCTAAATTCTAATTTATTCATTTATTAAGTCTTAGACTTGTGTTTCTATATCGAGTAAGCTCGTGTTCTTAATTGTTCCAGTTCGAAATTCATATTACATATTGTAACTCCTTTAAAAGCATGACTCAGTTATACAATACTTATTCGATTGTATACTCTTGAAATTTATTATTCAAGTTGAATATCGATGTTATTGTTGAACCTTATAGGACTAGTGAACCCTTATTGATTCGACTAGTCCATAGTTGATGAACGTTCTAAATTCCAAAATACTTATTGAGTTTATCCAAACCAAACTTCCTTTGGTGCGGACTCTGATGTCAAAATGAGATGAACAACCCTGTAAAAGGGGATTATTTATGCTTTAGCGTTGAGATATTGTGCACAGTATGGTACTAAGGGCTGATCCCCCTAAGTACGAGAAGTAGAGTCCATAGTCTTATGACTGTTAAAGGTTTAAAGCATAAAAACTTTACAACCTAGGACATAGTTCAAGGTCTTATGACCCTCAGACGTTCTTTTGATTCCTGTTATTTATCCTCGAGTCAAAAGTTGAGTTTCTTTATTCAGATGTCTTTGATTCACTCGCATGTTATTATATTGTTGTCATATTATTATACTTGTGGGCAATCGTGCTCACTCTTGCGTAATAATAACATTGCAGTTAAGAACGAAAGGTCTAACGAGCCTTCTACTAGCAAAGGCAAGGGCAAGGTCAACAAGTGATGAAGACTTGTTGTTTATTTTATGTGTTTATGTTTCAGACTTATATTAGAGTTGTGTAAGACTTATTTATTTGTTTATGTTCCGCACTGATGTTTAAGGTTAGTATGACCTGTGATTTATTTTATTTATTACTCAGATGTTGTAACCCCATAAGGGGAGGATTTAATTCTATTTATTGCATGGTTTGCATTTACTATGGGTAGATAGATAGATGATATTCGTACAGTGAACACCAAGTCCCGTGGAATTGAAGTACCCGGATTTGGGGGTGTCACAAAACTTGTATAAACATGAATCAAATGAAAGAAATCAAGAGATTAAAAGAAGAACAAAATCTAGAAATTTTCAAAAAAAAAATGGTTTATTACTTGATTTTGTAAAATCTATAACTATTTGTGTATAATGAGTTAGGAAATGAGATTTATATCAAAAGAAAGCTCTGAAAGTAAGCTAATTATAGAAATTGGAATCACCCAAAAAGTTTTTGTGAATTTTTTGTGGTGACTGTTTGAATGAAACTGGTCCGAAGAACTTATAGTCCGAAAAATTAGTTTCTTAAGCTCTATTACGTGAATTATAAATCTTAACCCGACCTTTGGATCGTTGTAATTTTTGGATATGACATACATATACAAGTTGAGTATATGTCCACAGATTTTGAACCATTAAAGATTAACATATGATTTGTTATGAATTTCGTGAGGTGGCTGATATTGTATTTTTTTCAAAATAAAAATATTTTTCGGCAAACTTTTCCAGTAAGCCTTATTGCTCTATGTTAGAGGTTGAATTTGAAAAAACTTTCTTCTACAAAGTTGTAGATAATCAAATTTCACTTGGAAATAACATAAAATTCGTAATTTTCTGATAAAAGGGGTAATTATTATGAATTATTGAAGTTTCTGAATATTGGAAATTATAATTAATTATCAGAAACAATATTTGGGCTGAAATATTTTTACAGAAATCTTATAATATCAGTTTAGAATTTCTGTAAATTTTTAATGAATTATTAAAAAGCAAAAGTGATTATGGTATTTTTAAACTATTTATAGTTAGTTTAAAAATAGAAGAAATTCATAGAAGATTCTATGAATGATGAAAAATTATGAAACTTGGTCAAAAATTATATAATATTATTTTATAGTTTCTGAAATGTTTTGGAAATTGTTGAATAACAGAAATATTTATGGTAGTTTTTAAGCTATTTATAGTTAGTTTAAAAATAGAGAAAATTCATAAAAAATTATATGAATGGTGAAAAATTATGAAGTTTACAGAAAAATCTTATAATAGTATAAGATTAATATTGATGATGTTTTAAAGATATAAAAGTATGTGGAGTTAATATTTCTATTTTAAATCTATTAAAGGAAAGTTGTTATAAATAGAAATAATTATAGAAAACTGTCGGATAATCCAAAAAATGAGAAAGTTGTTTGGAAAATTCAATATAATATTTTAAATATTTTCGAAGTCTTAGTAAGCTTGTGAAGGTGTCGGAATGTAAACGCACAAGTAACGAATAAGTTATGATAAATGTTTATATAATTATATTATTGTATTTTATCATCACTTGAGATGGTGGCTCAGTGGTGGGAAGCCGGACGTAAGTCCCCATTAACGTGGATTCGAGTCTTGGTAAACTCCTCTATGCTCAAGTGGTCTCTTGCCCTGAATTTATTCGGGGGTAAGTTGAGCCCTGAATTTATTCGGGGGTAAGTGGGTTGTGCCGATGAAGACACCACTGAGGCCTCTAAATTTTTAGAGATCATGCATTTATTTTTTCCTATCATGCATGTACTTATTTATTATATATATTAATAAATAACAGTTATGATATTATAAAACTAGTTGAAAGTATTGTGAGTCTATTATAATGATGGTGAATAATTGTTGAAAGGTTAAAAAGGTATAAATAATTGATGGTTAAAATGTGTTGATTAAAGATAAGTATGATATGCAGATGCTTATTCAATTATTTTCTTTTTACAAAAGTAAGTTGGCAAGACTTGCCGACACTCTATTATTCCTAAAGTAGTATGGACCACAACCCTATTATTGAACAAATTTTTTTAAAACATGTACAAATTCGTTTAATTTCCTCTATGGGACCATAAATTTCACTATCATTATTTTATATAGCTCATTTGGTCATTTTGTCAAAGTTGGTGTGCTAGTTCTTCCTCAATTTTCAGTATAAATAGATTGCTCGTTTGAGTAACTAAACACACACAATAACTACACCAAAGTATAAAATTCTTTTATTATAATATTATGAGGATAATATTATGAGTATTTCTTTTGAGTGTAAGGTTTCTCCAAGTGTTGCATGATAAAGAGTGCAAGCATTGTTCAGGTTGATGACTTTCATAGGAAGCAACATCTAGTCGCGTGCTATGGCAAGGGGTATCACTTCTTCATAATATGGTAAAGGAAAATCATTTTCTTTATTACTCCATATTGTTGTAAGAGATTATATTCGTTTTTCAGGTTATATATTATCAAATGGTGAAAAGTTCTGAAATAATTAGAATGTCCTTAATGGTTTATGATTCATCTAATATTTTAACCTGAATCTTTCTATTCAGTTTTAAGTGATTATGTTTGATCCGGTAACTTTATATTTACTTAAACTTTATATTCTAATCGATTTTTCTGGATATCGTGTTGGTAATTTAGACTCTAGATAATTAAGTTGAAAATCAATAAGATCTATTTTTATCTTCTTATTCCAATTATATATCATTGTGGTGAAATTTCTCTTTGGCCTGTAGTGCAAAGGTGAAATATTGATTGGTATACAGTTGTATGTCTTTGGCCTGTAGTGCAAAGATGAGTTGTTGATTGATGAATATCTTTGGCCTGTAGTGCAAAGATGAGCTGTTGATTTATGAATATCTTTGGCCTGTAGTGCAAAGACGAACTATTGATGAATATCTTTGGCCTGTAGTGCAAAGATGAGCTGTTGATTTATGAATATCTTTGGCCGTGGTGCAAAGATGAATTTATTAGCATTATTATAAACAGGAATTGTGTATTGGTATAACCATGATTTTTGGTGTTTCAGGTAAAGGCAGGTGATGAAAATTCTCTTTGTCTTGGGTACAACGAAGAACTATTGATTGGTATTACATGAATAAAATATTGATGATGGACTTTTAATTCGGAGAATATAGTGGACATTGTGTTCTACTTGACTCTCCCAATGTATTGTTGATTCAGCTCCAATTATGGTTGATAATTTCTATCATCTACGATATGTTCTGCATATCTGATTTATTACTGATGAAAACTATTGATAATTTAATTATCTTTAGTCATTATATTCTTTACTGTGCTATTTGTGCTCAACCTTTGCTTCACAATTCCTTTCAGGCAAAAAAAGTGTAGCTGGGTCGAGCGGGAATAACAGGGGATTAGTACGAAGGTCTATAACTGTTGAAGTTTCTCACAAAATAGTATGAAAATAATTTTATTAAGAATTTTAGATAAGTGTGTCGTATTTTGGTGAACCGAATAGGGTGAGGTGAACCCAACTTTGAAAGTGTGTTTTGTCACTATCATACAAGATGTTTAATCACCTACGACTTCGTGTTATCATAAGACATGGTTGTGCGTATCCACTTGCTGATTATATCTATGAGCACTACCTATATAATCTTGGAGTACGGTTGGAATAAAAATCTCAGTTTGAGACAATGGAGATAATTATATGTCAAGAGAAAACCTACCATTAGAATGAACAAGATAGTAATCTTCTCATTTTTTTTTTGGGGTCTATTAGATCAACCAAGGTTAATTCTCAAGTCCTATGATATCTATTATAACCTAGAAGCATGGCCTCCCATGTACGAAAGTTTTCTTTAGCATTCTCCAAAGATTTTAATTTCTAAAATAGTTATTGACTGTACCTTTATGTAACGTATCTTTGATTTGGAATATGGATACTGTATTCGTATTGAAACTCACATTTTAACTGTGGTCGTATTTTGTACGACAGTTTAAAAGTTAAAATTTGAAGATTTGTATTTGGATTCTGTACCATGTATTTTTTGGCTACCCAGAATAGGTGGGTTGTGTATTGAACCTATTTTGGGGGCGTCACAGTAGGTCCGCCGGAGTTCAAAGGAACTACGGATCGTATCGCCGCCCAAACTTGGGTAAAAGAGATAGAGAAGGAATTTGTGATAGCAAATGTTAGAGACGAGCAAAAGACTTCTTTTGCTACTTACATGATGAAGGGAGAGGCCAACTTCTGGTGGGAGGAGAACCAGGGTAGGGCTGAAGTAGAAAATGCTACATGGGAATAGTTTAAGAAGATTTTCTTCGAGAACTATTTCCCTATGAGCATGAAGAGTAGGATGGAAGTTAAATTCCTAGAGCTGAAGCAGGGGGATATGACTTTTCCCCAATATGTGGCCAAGTTTAATGAACTGGAAAGATTTGCGCCACATCAGGTGGACACGGAGGTGAGGAAGGCCAGGAGATTTGAGCAAGGTTTGAAACCTTGGCTCTATAGTAGGGTCTCAGTGTTCCAAAGTGAGATCTTTGGAACAGTGTTGGAGAAGGAGATAATCACTGAGGGTGGTAATGAGGCTTTGAGCCTGTACCACAAGGAAAGAAAAATAAGAATAAGTTTGACGGGGGAGTCAAGATAGAGGGAGCTAGGGGTAGAGGGAGTGCACTGAAGCAGAAGGGTTTCAACTCAGGGAATACCAGGGTGAATCAAGGTGATCCTAAAAGAAGGACTGAGGCGTGCAAGACGTGTGGGAAGGCCCATCTTGGAGTCTGTCTCAAGGGTAAAGTAGTATGTTATAATTATGGGCAGGAAGGGCACATCTCGCCTAACTGTCCCAACTCTAAGAAGAATAATGGATGCTTTGTGTGTGGGTCAATGGACCACATGGCAAAGAACTGTACGAGGAAGGGGTCGGATAGTGGGAAGGTAACTAGTGGTGGTAAACTAGCTGTGAGTGGTTCTGCACCACCGGGTAGATCAACGACCCGTACATTTAATATGACGGTCCAGGGTGCGGTTGCATCGAGCGATGTAGTAGTAGGTATTATCCCAATCAAGGATAAAAATCCATATGTATTGTTTGATTCGAGTGCTACTTGTTCTTTTATAGCATGTGAATTTGCTAAACGGTTAGGATTCTTCCCTGACAAACTTGTAATACCTTTGAATATTAAGGTAGCAAACAAAGAAGTAATTCATGTCGATTATCATCATAGGAGTTGTTGTGTAGATATTGTTGGGTTTGTATGAAATCGTGACGCAATTAAATTGCAAAATTAGCGGAAGCATGGTATATCAAAGTTTAAAAATTTCTACAAAATTATTACCCAGATCATCCTTTATGCACAGCTATTAATTAAAACAAAAAAGAAGAAGATTAGATTTGTATCCTTGTAGAACGAAGCTTCTACAGGTACAAGTTCAACTCATTTGTTCTTCGCGATCTCCATGAATATCCAGGTTAGATTCCTTCCTTTGATCAACGTTAGCCACCTAAGTGTTTGGCCTCTAGAGGTGATCCACCAATGAAGAAGAACTATCAAGAAGGAGGGTGGTTGGCTAAACCCTAGTTTTCTATCCACTATAGAACAGGAGTACTCTCCAACAATTGGAATTGCATTAACTGATATCTAACAAAAGACTCCTCTTATATAGATATTGGTCAACCCTTCTAATCCTATTAGACATGGGATTTTATTTAATTAATTAAACTCCTTTAATTAATTTAGGCTTCCCACCACATTGAGAATAATTAATTAAATTTATTTAATTAATTTATCTCCTAATCTTATTAGGAATATATGAGAGTACTAATATTAAATTAATTACTAAACTCCTTTAGAAATTAAAATACTAATAATTGTAATAATATTAATAAGACTCCTCTTATTAATTTATATTTAATATTTCCAAAATATTAAATAATAAACATTAAGTTATTTAATTTATTCTATCACCATAGATTAAATTAATTACACTTAATGCATTATTACGATTATGCCATTACCTTATTAAATAATTATTCTTTCTTTTATGGTGTGACCCTTTAGGTTCTCCATATTAAACCGGTTGTGAATAAATCAATTAGAACAATTATAATCTTATTTAAATAAATAAATTAAACTAATAATCTATTTAAATAAATAATATTTATTCTACAATAGGGATAAGTCTCCTTATCGATCAACGACTTTCCAGATAATATAGATTTCAACATCAATCATAAAAGAACCTGTGAGTAAATAGTTACCGTATAATTAAATTCTTCCACCATACAATGTCCCAATTAAATATAAGACATAGAAGTACTGTCAAGTCTTATTTTATTTATTTATATATAATTCGATTAGAAAATGTACAACTCCAAATAATGCAAATTACAAACTCCTTTCTAATTTCATTCTGCCTTGGCCAAGGACTACTGGGTTGTCATTTAACGAATCACGTAGGACATATCTCTTCTTTTACTAGAAGTGATAGATTCTTTATTGACCATTCAATATCTCCATATGTAACTTATTATACCCAAGCATACCTTTGATATACCCTAAGGGTCTTAAGGAATAAGTCAAAGTATAATTCATTACACATAAGATACTATGATGATCTTAAGTCCAAGGATCACTTGTACTACTATCACATTAGGAATTCCTATTGACAGGCAAGTAAAACTCCATTAGGTATTCTATAGCGAGTCACGTTCAGTGAACTTATTCTCCAATAAGCACCTACATACTTGCTTTAGTGTCCCCACGTAAATGATCATGAGATCAATCATTCTCATCCAATAAGCAAGCAACATATGTACCAATCTATCCTGATTTACTAATCCCCTTTTTAGTAATCCCACGATTGGGAACTATTTTAGTTTTAAGGTTTCTAAGAATTTAGATCTCATTAGTATGATCAACATCATAATTCTAAAAGCATTGCTTAAAACTATGAGTTATTTAAATATTATAAAACATCATCATGTAGATAATTAAACGCTTTAATAAGTTAATACTTTTATTAATAAATAAATAAGATCGTTTACAAAGTATATGCTTTATCATCATACATGATTAGCTTGTATGCATACTACTTTCAATCTCCTACTTGCACTAAAGCCAATCTCCATGGTATCTCATACCCATCTTCTCTAAGTGACGATCAAACTGCTGTTGTGTTAAAGCTTTAGTAAATGGATCTGCAATGTTGTCTTGAGAGTCTACACGATCTAAGGTGATGTCTCCTCTTTCAATGATCTCCCTAATCAAGTGAAATCGCCGCAACACGTGTTTGGATTTCTGATGAGACCTGGATTCCTTAGCCAATGCAACCGCTCCGGTGTTGTCACAGTATAAGGGGACAGCTCCTTCAATGCTAGGAACCACACCAAGTTCAGTTATGAACTTCTTCAACAAAAAAGCTTCCTTTGCAGCTTCACTTGCAGCTATGTACTCTGCCTCTGTCACTGTATCAACAACTGTTTGCTGCTTGGAACTCTTCCAACTTACTGTGCCTCTGTTCAAGGTAAATACATACCACGAAATAGATTTACTGTCATCTTGGTCCGTTTAAAAACTTGAGTCTGTGAAGCCCTCGAGTTTTAAATCAGAGCCACCGTAGATAAGAAATACATCCTTAGTCCTTCGTAAGTACTTTAGGATATTTTTCACTGCCTTCCAGTGCTCTTCTCCTGGATTCGACTGATATCTGCTCGTTACACTAAGTGCATGAGAGACATCCGGTCTAGTACATATCATACCGTACATGATAGATCTTATTGCTGAAGCATAAGGGATCTTACTCATACGGTCTCTCTCCTCAGGTGTCTTTGGGGCCTGTTTCTTGGAGAGATTAATTCCATGGCTCATCGGCATGAGACCTCTTTTGGAATCTTTCATACTAAACCTCTTAAGCATGGTATCAATGTATGTTTCTCGGGATAAGCCAAGCATTCTTTTAGATCTATCTCTATAGATCTCTATCCCCAAAATATAGGATGTTTCTCCCAAGTCCTTCATGGGGAAGTGTTTAGATAACCAGATTTTAATCGTTTGTAGCATAGGAATGTCATTCCCTATCAGTAATATATCATCAACATATAATACAAGGAATGAAATAGCGCTCCCACTAACCTTCTTGTACACACAAGGTTCATCCTCATTTTTGATAAAATCAAACTCTTTTATTGTCTCATCAAAACGAATGTTCCATCTACGAGAAGCTTGCTTCAATCCATAAATGGATCGTTGCAGCTTATAGACTTGATTTGTTTCAACCTTTAAAACAAATCCCTCCGGCTGTGTCATATACACATCCTCCTCAAGTTTCCCATTGAGGAAGGTCGTTTTCACGTCCATCTGCCAGATTTCATAGTCGTAATAAGCTCCAATCGCAAGTAAAATTCGAATGGGCTTAAGCATTATTACTGGTGAGAAGGTTTCATCATAGTTAACTCCTTGTCTTTGTTTGAAACCTTTTCAAGCCAGTCGGGCTTTATAGGTCTCTACATTGCCGTCCGCTCCAGTCTTTCTTTTAAAGACCCATTTACACCCAATAGGCTTAATGCCTTCAGGTGGTGAAACCAAAGTCCTTACTTGGTTCTCATCCATGGAGTCCATCTCGAATTTCATGGCTTCAAGCCATTTTTCTGAGTCTTTATTACTCATAGAATGTTCTTAATTCAATGGATCATCATCATTTATAACGTGTACCTTATCATCATCCTCTATGACGAATCCTTACCTATCAAGTATCTTCGGTACTCTTCTAGATTTACGAACAGGGTGTTGTACAGAGGTACCTCTACTTGGAGAGGTTCATCCACTTGATCTGTAGTGGTTTATGGTTCTTGAGTTTCTTCAAGATCTATTTTCCTCCCACTAGCCCTTTCAAGATTAAACTCATTTTCCAAGAAGGCAGTGTGTTTCGCAACAAATACCTTTTGCTCAGTAGGATTGTAGAAATAGTATCACAAACTTTCTTTAGGATATCCCACAAACGTGCACTTATCAGATTTTGTCCCAAGCTTATCATTTTGAAACCTTTTCACATAAGCTGAACATCCCCAAATCTTAACATGCTTAAGACCAGGTTTCCTCCCTATCCACATCTTATATGGAGTCTTGGGGACGGATTTCGAGGGGACCTTATTTAGTAGATATGCAGCCGCTTCTAGGGTATAGCCCCAGAATGATACTGGAAGATTGGTAAAACTCATCATGGAACGAACCATGTCCAACAATGTTCGATTTCTCCTTTTAGATACTCCATTTAACTGTGGTGTACCTGGTGGAGTCTATTGTGAGATTATACCATTTTTTTGAGACAATCGAGAAACTCACCGCTTAATTATTCACCACCTCGATCTGATCAAAGAATCTTAATACTTTTGCCAATTTATTTTTCTACTTTACTTCTGAACTTTTTAAAATTTTCAAATGATTCAGATTTGTATTTCATTAAATACACATATCCATATCTTGAGTGATCATTAGTGAAAGTAATAAAATATGAATACCCTCCCCGTGTATTCGTTGTCAAAGGCCCACAAACTGAAAGTAGTATGCATACAAGCCAATCATATATGATGATAAAGCATATACTTTGGAGACAATCTTATTTATTTATTAATAAAAATATTCATTTATTAAAGGCATTTAATTATCTACATGGTGCTGTTTTTATAATATGTAAATAACCCATAGTTTTAAGCAATGCTTTTTGAATCATGATGATGATCATGCTAATGAGATCTAAATTCTTAGAAAGCTTTAAAACTAAAATAGTTCCCAATCGTGGGATTACTAAAAAGGGGATTAGTAAATCCAGATAGGTTGGTACATATGTTGCTTGCTCATTGGATGAGGATGATTGATCTCATGATCATTTGTGTGGAGACACTAAAGCAAGTATGCAGGTGCTTATTGGAGAATAAGTTCATTGAACGTAACTCGCTATGGAATACCTAATGGAGTTTTTACTCGTCTGTCAATAGAAATTCCTAATGTGATAGTAGTACAAGTGATCTTTGAACTTGAGATCATCATAGTATCTTGTATGTAATGAATTATACTTTGAATTATTCCTTAAAGCCCTTTAGGGAGTATAAAAGGGTATGCTTGGGTATAATGAGTTACATATGGAGATAATGAATGATCAATAAAGAATCTACCACCTCTAGTAAAAGAGGAGATATGTCCTATGTGATTCGTTAAATGACAACCCAGGAATCCGTGGCCAAGGTGGAATGAAATTAGAAAGGAGTTTCTAATTTTCATTATTTGGAGTTGTGCATTTTCTAATCGAAATACATATAATTGAATAAAATGAGACTTGACAGTAAATTCATGTCTTATATTTAATTAGGACATTGTATGGTGGAAGGATTGAATTGTACGATAACTATTTACTCACAGATTCTTTTATGATTAATGTTGAAATCTATATTATCTGAAAAGTCGTTGATCGCTAAGAAGGCTTAACTCTATTATAGAATAAATATTATTTATTTAAATAGATTATTAGTTTAATTTATTTATTTAAATAAAATTAGAATTGTTCTAATTGATTTATTCACAACCGGTTTAATATGGAGAACCTAAAGTGTCACACTATAAAAGGAAGAATAATTATTTAAGAAGGTAATGACATAATCGTAATAATGTATTAAGTGTAATTAATTTAATATATAGTGATAGAATAAATTAAATAGCTTAATATTTATTATTTAATATTTTGAAAATATTAAATATAAATTAATAAGAGGATTCTTATTAATAATATTACAATTATTAGTATTTTAATTTCTAAAAGAGTTTAGTAATTAATTTAATATTAGTACTCTCATATATTCCTAATAAGATTAGGAGACAAATGAATTAAATAAATTTAATTAATTATTCCTTATGTGGTGGGCAGCCTAAATTAATTAAAGGAGTTTAATTAATTAAATAAAATCCCATGTCTAATAGGATTAGAAGGGTTGACCAATATCTATATAAGAGGAGTCTTATAATAGATATCAGTTGATGTAATTCCAATTGTTGGAGAGTACTCCTTTTCTGTTGATGATAGAAAATTAGGCCAAACACTTGGGTGGCTAACGTTGATCAAAAGAATGAATCTAACCATGAAATTTAAGGAGATCATGAAGAACAAGGAGTTGAACTCGTACATGTGGAAGCTTCGTTCTGCAAGGGTATGATTCTAAAACTTCTTATTTATTATTTTAAATTAATAATTTGCATAAAGGATGTTCCGGGTAATGATTTTGTAAAAAAAATTTAAACTCTGATATACCACACTTCCGATAATTTTTGCAATTTGATTGCGTCACGATTTCGTACAAACTCAACAGTGGTATCAGAGCCAAACCTTTATGCAATTATTAATTGTTTTGATTCTATATATGTATGGGTATGTATTTAGAATAATTTATTGGGCATAATTTTATTGTATAAAATTAATTTTTAAGGAAAAAAAAAGGAAGCCAATTCCCGGCTTGGTTTTTTTTTTAGTCACGATTTTTTTAAAAAAAGAGTCTGTAGGATTCGCGGCTGATTTTTTTTTTGGGTGAGTCACGATTCCTATTAAAAGTGTCTCAGGATTTCATAAAAGTGATTCATGAATATATATATATATATATATATATATATATATATATATATATATATATATATATAAGGAATCAATATAAACGAAAATGTGATTCATAAAAGTGATTCATGAAAAGTAACTTGCAGGACTTCTTTTTTAAAAGTGATAGTTCCATATACATATATATATATATATATATATTATATTTTAAATAATTTTATAATTAAAATAAAAAATTTATTTTAATCTTGAAATTAGATTTCATGCAATTTAAAATTATCCATTAAATGATACTCATATATATATGGAATGTTTTAATTCATGAGATGGATATTTATTTATTGATATATATAGTGATATATATGATAATAAATGGGGATTGATTATGGACTATTTGACCAATGTGATTGAATTTTATTTTAGTTGAATGCTTGAATGAATGAGTTTTATTAAATAGGGTCTGCGTACCTCGTCTTATCTAAGTTTTTTTTCTCGATGTAAATTTTATCTCCATCCTATGTACTTCCCCTTGACTGCTGATCAAGATTTTTATTTAATTAAATAATTTAATGTAATAGAAATAGTTAGAATTATCTTGAAGAAATTGGAGACCAAGGAGCAAGGAGCGCGTGAAGACCCATTTGTATGGAGCCTGGGATTTAAATGTAATAGTTATATTTAAATTTAATTCTTGCACTCCTAGGTTTGACCTTTTGGTTCACTTGGTGGCTCTAATGAACCAAACTAGAATAAAAGTCCATAATCAATCCGGGTAGAATATAGTATTCTATATTGCATGCTAAATATTATATATATTATATTTTATGCAAACATGCTTCGCATGTTTAATAAAATGATGCGTATTTTATATATATATGTGCATACGCGCTAAACAAGATGAGACAAATAACAATAAACCCCTCAAAAAAATAATATTAAGTCCGAAGTGTTCAAAGATATTTGGAATATCGAACGTCGCCTTCTAGCATGATAAATTAATAGAGTATTAAATATTTAATATGAGCTTGTTGTGCTATCCACAAGGCGAGTATTGAGTATTTAAGATGTTAATTAATCACATTTGATGCTTATCAAGAAAATTAAACGATCTAGTCTTGTTGTGCTATCCACAAGGACGAACATTTTTCTTTTTTGAATTTATGAAAGTGCTAGGCTGAACTTAACTTAAATCATTTTAGTTCGGATGTGCACACACTTGACCATTATGATTTAAGAGGCAAAATAAAAGGAGTTACATGGTGATGTAATTGACAAGAGTTGACTACCTATTTATTTGTATATCGCTTGTTGTGCTATCCACAAGGTTATATACATTTGAAATGGGATCCTTTTTCTCACTAGCAAATCTTTAATTAGATGTTGTCGAACTATACAAATGAGGGTAATATAGTTTGATGAAAATAGTGGAAGATACCAATTTAAAATAAAGACCTAAATTTATTTTGGTATGCAAAATTAATAAAATAAATATTTGCTAAAATGTTATCTTTTCACATGCAGAATTTTAAAAATGTTAAAATCACTAATCTCACTACGAAGCATACTTGATGCAAATAAGCTTACCGGGCCGAATTATACGGACTGCTAAGAAATTTGAGAATTGTTTTCACTGCTGAAAAGATTTCTTTTGTCCTAAATTCACCTGCCCCTATAACTATTTCGAAAACAGCCTCTGAGGAAGAGATTGCCACATTTACTAAGTGGCAAGATGATGCATCTGTGGCTCAATGCATCACGCTCGCATCTATGAATAACGAGCTTCAGCGTCAGCGTGAAAACATGGATGCTCCTACTATGTTGTTTCACCTTAAGGAGTTGTATGGTGAACAAAGTAGGGTTGCTAGATATGAGATATCTAAAGAGCTCTTCCGATCTCGGATGACCAAGGGCAAGGTGAACATAAAGGAACAAAAGAAACCTAATCCAGCTGGCAAAGGAATGTGCTTCCATTGCAACGAGCCGGGTCATTGGAAGAGAAACTGCAAGAAGTTTCTGGCAGAGAAGAAGCTTAGAGAAGCTTCGACTTCCAATCAAGGTTTGTTCATGATTGAAATTAATTTTTCAGAAAGTCAAAATTCTACTTGGGTATAGGATACCGGCTGTGGTTCTCACATATGTAATACTGTGAAGGGATTGGTCAGAAGTAGAAAGCTAAACAAGGATGTGGTTGTCCTACAAGTGGGAAATGAAGCAAAGGTTGCTGCAATAGCTATAGGCACTTATTGTTTAGCACTGCCTACGGGAAAGTCTATTTATTGAGATAATTGTTATTTTTCCGAATATCATTAGAAATATTATTTCAAATTCTGTATTAGATATGGATGGACTTGAAATTATAATAAAGAACAACAGTTGTTCTATTTATAAACCAATGTTTTATATGGTATTGGTAATTTACGAAATAGACTTTATATACTTGACTTGCATGAAAATATACTTCAAATAGAACAAACTAAGAAAGGGAAAAGAGATGATGTTAATTATACCTATATGTGGCACTGTAGACTCGGTCATATCAATGAAACAAGATTATCCAAGTTGCATACAGATGGGCTCCTAGAGCTATTTGATTATGAATCATATCCAACTTGTGAATCTTGTCTCATGGGTAAAATGACTAAATCTCCTTTTAGTGGAAAAGGAGAAAGAGTTACAGAGTTGTTAGCGTTGATTCACACAGACGTTTGTGGACTTATGACAACGAATGTACGGGGTGTGTATTCTTATTTTATTACTTTCACTGATGATCACTATAGATTTGGATATGCGTATTTAATGACATACAAATCAGAATCATTTAAAAAGTTCAAAGAGTTTAGAAGTGAAGTAGACAAACAAACGGGAAAGAGTATTAAGACTCTTTGATCATATCGAGGTGGAGAATACTTAAGCAGTGAGTTTCTCAATTGTCTCAAAGAAAATGGTATAATCTCACAATGGACTCCACCAGGTACACCACAGTTAAATGGAGTATCTGAAAGGAGAAATCAAATATTGTTGGATATGGTTCGATCTATGATGAGTTTTACCGATCTTCTAATTTCATTCTGGGGTCATGCCCTAGAAATGGTTCATATCTACTAAATAAGGTCCCCTCGAAATCTGTCCCCAAGACTCTATATGAGATGTGGACAGGGAGGAAACCTATTCCTAAGCATGTTAAGATCTAGGGATGTCCAGCTTATGTGAAAAAGTTTTAAAAAGATAAGCTAGGGACAAGATCTGATAAGTGCACGTTTGTGGGATATCTTAAAGAAAGTTTGGGATACTATTTCTACAATCCTACTGAGCAAAAGGTGTTTGTTGTGAAACACACTGCCTTCTTGGAAAAGGAGTTTATCCTTGAAGGGGCTAGTGGGAGAAAAAATGATCTTGAAGAAATTCAAGAACCACAAACCACTACAGATCAAGTGGATAAACCTGTCCAAGTAGAAACACCTATTGTACAACACCCTATTTGTAAATCTGGAAAAGTACCGAAGATACCTAAAAGGTATAGATTCGTCATAGATGATGATGATGAGGTACACATCATGGATGACAATGATCCATTAAATTAAGAACAGACTATGCGTAATAAAGACTTAAAGAAATGGTAGATGACCATAAAATCTAAAATGGATTTTGAAGCTATGCTCAAGTCCATTTGGATTTTTCTTGCGATTGCAACTTATTTTTACTTAATCTGGTAAAATGGACGTGGAGACGCCCTTCCTCAAATATACAGTAGTAGAGGAGAATGTATGTATGATACAGCCAGATGGTTTTTTGTTTTAATAGTTGAAGCAAATCAAATATATGAGCTACAACAATCCATTTATGGATTGAAGCAAGCTTCTCGTAGATGGAATATTTGTTTTGATGAGACAATCAAATAGTTTGATTTTATCAGAAACAAGGATGAACCATGTGTGTACAAGAAGGTTAATGGGAGCGCTGTTTCATTCTATGTATTATATGTTGATGATATATTACTGATAGGGAATGAAATTCCTATGCTAAAATCGATCAAAATAAAGTTGTCTAAACATTCCTCCATGAATGATTTGGGTAGAACATCCCGCATTGGGGATATAAATCTGTATTAACAGATTTAAAAGGATGTTCGGCTTAACCCAAGGAAACGTATATTCATTAGATGTTAAAGGCGTTTAGCATGGCAAACTCCAAAAGGTGCCTCACGATGATGAGCCATGGAGTGTATCTCTCTAAAATTGTCCTCAGTAAAAGAGAGATTGCATGAGTTACTATCGTGTATGCAATGAAATATACGAGACTTGATGTTGATCAGTCATATTCTGGAGAAGATCACTGTGAGACAGTGATAAGCATCTTAAAGTACTTAACTGACACTCATATCACATGATGAGTTTGAATTAAACTAGAGTGCAAGACAAACTCAAGTTTTCAGACTGACCAAGACGATAGAAAATCCACTTTAGGGTAAGTCATTACCTTAAAAGATGGTGCAGTGAATTGAAAAGGTTCCAAACAACAAAAGGTTGTTGGTTTAGTGACAAAGACAAAGTATATAACTGTAAGTGAAGCTGCAAGTTGATGTTTCGGATGAAAAGTTCATTACAGAACTAGGAATAGTTCCTAAGTCTCATCTTGAATCTAAACATGTGTTGCGGTACTTTGATTAAAGAAATCATTGAAAGAGGAGCATATAGACTCTCAAGATAACATTGCAGATCCATTTATTAAAGCTATAACACAACAGCAGTTTGATCGTCACTTAAAGAAGTTAGTATGAGATACCATGGCGATTGGCTTTAGTGCAAGTGGGAGATTGAAAGCAGTATGCATACAAGCCAATCATGTATGATGATAAAGCATATACTTTAGAGATAATCTTATTTATTTATTAATAAAAATATTTATTTATTAAAGGCATTTAATTATCTACATGGTGCTATTTTTATAATATGTAAATAACCCATAGTTTTAAGCAATGCTTTTAGAATCATAATGATGATCATGCTAATGAGATCTAAATTCTTAGAAAGCTTTAAAACTAAAATAGTTCCCAATCGTGGGATTACTAAAAAAGGGATTAGTAAATCCAGATAGATTGGTATATATGTTGCTTGCTCATTGAATGAGGATGATTGATCTCATGATCATTTGTGTGGAGACACTAAAGCAAGTATGTAAGAGTTTATTGGAGAATAAGTTCATTGAACGTGACTCGCTATGGAATACCTAATGGAGTTTTGCTCGCCTTTCATTAGGAATTCCTAATGTGATAGTAGTACAAGTGATCCTTGAACTTGAGATCATCATAGTATCTTTTATGTAATGAATTATACTTTGACTTATTCCTTAAAGCCCTTTAGGGTATATAAAAGGGTATGCTTGGGTATAATGAGTTACATATGGAGATAATAAATGATCAATAAAGAATCTACCACCTCTAGTAAAAGAGGAGATATGTCCTATGTGATTCGTTAAATGACAACCCAGGAATCCGTGGCCAAGGTGGAATGAAATTAGAAAGGAGTTTCTAATTTGCATTATTTAGAGTTGTGCATTTTCTAATCGAAATACATATAATTGAATAAAATGAGACTTGACAGTAAATCCATGTCTTATATTTAATTGGGAGATTGTAATAATGTATTAAGTGTAATTAATTTAATCTATGGTGATAGAATAAATTAAATAACTTAATATTTATTATTTAATATTTTAAAAATATTAAATATAAATTAATAAGAGGAGTCTTATTAATATTATTAGTATTTTAATTTCTAAAGGAGTTTAGTAATTAATTTAATATTAGTACTCTCATATATTTTTAATAAGATTAGGAGATAAATTATTTAAATTAATTTAATTAATTATTCCCAATGTGGTGGGAAGCCTAAATTAATTATAGGAGTTTAATTAATTAAATAAAATCTCATGTCTAATAGGATTAGAAGGGTTAACCAATATCTATATAAGAGGAGTCTTATAATAGATATCAGTTGATGCAATTCTAATTGTAGGAGAGTACTCCTTTTTTATAGAGGATAAAAATTAGGCCAAACACTTGGGTGGCTAACGTTGATCAAAGGAAGGAATCAAACTCGGAAATTCAAGGAGATCACGAAGAACAAAGAGTTGAACTCATACCTATGGAAGCTTCGTTCTACAAGGATATGATTCCATAACTTATTATTTATTGTTTTAAATTAATAATTTGCATAAAAGATGATCCACGAAATGGTTTTGTAGAAATTTTTTAAACTCTGATATACCATGCTTCTGCTAATTTTTGCAATTTGATTGCGTCACGATTTCGTACAAACCCAAACGTCTGTGTGAACCAACGCTAACAACTCTGTAACTCTTTCTTCTTTTTCACTAAAAGGAGATTTAGTCGTTTTACCTATGAGACAAGATTCAAAAGTTGGATATGATTCAAAATCGGATAGCTCTAAGAGCCCATCCTTATGCAACTTGGATAATCTTGTTTCATTGATATGACCGAGTCTGCAATGCCACATATAGATATAATTAACATCATCTCTTTTTCTTTTCTTAGTTTGTTCTATTTAAAGTATATTTTCATGCAAGTCAAGTATATAAAGTCCATTTCGCTGATTACCAACACTATATAAAACATTGTCTTTATAAATAGAACAACTGTTGTTCTTTATTATAATGTCAAATCCATCTATATCTAATACGAAAATAGAAATAATGTTTCTAATGATATTCGGAACAAAATAACAGTTATTTAAATAAATGAACTTGCCCGTAGGCAGTGCTAAACAATAAGTGCCTATAGCTAATGCAATAACCTTTACTCTATTTTTCACTCGTAGAACAACCTCATCCTTGTTCAGCTTTCTACTTCTGACCAGTCCCTGCACAATATTACATATGTGAGAATCACAGTCGGTATCCAATACCCAAGTAGAATTATGACTTTCTAAAAAATTAATTTAAAGCATGAACAAACCTTGATTGGAAGTTGATGTTTCTCCAATCTTCTTCTCTGCCAGAAACTTCTTGCAGTTCCTCTTCTAGTGACCCGGCTAGTTGCAATGGAAGCACATTCCTTTACTAGTTGGATCAGGTTTCTTTTGTTCTTTCATGTTCACCTTGCCCTTAGCCTTCTTAGATTTCTTCTTTTCAAAAGATACCTTGGGCCTCTTTCTTTTCTTGGAAGAATCTACCATTAAGACATGGTTCTTCTTGGATGGGAAGTGACCTTCTGCAATTTTCAACATGTTAAGTAATTAAGGCAAGCTGACATATAACTTAATCATGTGGAAATTAACAACGAACTGCGAGAAGGTCTCAGGGAGTGAGTGCAAGACCAAGTCTTGACTCAACTCCCCATCCGTGACGAACCCAAGTTGTCCAAGGCGTTCAATCAGATTGATCACCCTTAGGACATGAGTCTCTATGGCAGTGCCCTCGGTTATTCGAGATCGGAATAGCTCCTTAGATATCTCATATCTAGCAGCCCTACTTTGTTCACCATACAACTCCTTGAGGTGAACCAACATAGTAGGAGTATCCATGTTTTCATGCTGACGCTGAAGCTCGTTATTCATGGATGAGAGCATGATGCATTGATCCATAGATGCATCATCTTGCCACTTTACAATGGTGGCAATCAGTGACGCCCCCAAATCCGGGTACCTTCAAACCCAGGATATGGTGCTACACGGTGATACTATCTCTTCATATATTCAATTGAAGACATCAATAACAATGTATAAGTTTACTAATTATTACATTTTATTAATTCCTCCACAGGTTATTCGTAACCATTACATTCGTTCGTTGTTGTAATATCAGTTATTACATTACTAATACCACTCTATTACAAAGGTCACTACTTGTCCATCTTGGACTTGCCTTTGTCTTTATCGGATCCTTCGGTCCGTTCGATCTTAGCTGAAATCATTTAGTTTTAAGAAAGAATGAGCATAAATAGCTCAGCAAGTTATCGACATATCTTGAAACCACAAAATCAAGAATCATATCCCTTGGTCTTCCATAACTGTACAATAGTTATGAAGTACTTAAGAATAATCAAAATAACTACTTGATATCATTCAAAACCATTCCCAAGGACTTTATAGCCTCTTCAAAATCTTTATCGATCAACGACCACGAACCATCATTTAGTTCTCATTCATGAAAGGAACAACCCGACACGAAGGCCGTAAGTTTGATATAGCTTACGAGCACATCTAGGTGATCAGCCTGTAGTACTCTATGTTGATCAACACTCATACATTAAAAATTTTTACGTTTAATTGGTGGCAACTTCAAGTGCATGTCTAATTAACGACATTTAAAACCTTTGTTTTATTCATACTCAAGTTTACCTGAGAATCCATACCAATCAATTGGCATTGGATTTAATTTGGAAAAATTTGTGGAAAAACCCACCAAAATATGCTAAGTCTTAGTCTAGCCGAATAAAATGGCATCGACTATTCAATAACAGTTCATGCATAAGAAGTTACTCACAATGACAACTTGTCCAACCATAACGTATAGACAAGAGTTTAGAAAACTTGCATAACACAACATTAATGCAAGAGTTAGAAAACTTGCCTTTGCGTCTCTTAAGCTTTAAATGTATTCTACTCAATCTTTACAACGTCTATAACACATAGCATACCAATGAGAATTCATAGTTGATATACAATGTATAACCTAACTTCTCCTCCTTATAACTTAACCAAATTATAAAACTAATAACATCTGTTCAAGTTATTTAGCATTCCTCACGGCTTATTACATTCATGCGTTATAAATCGAACCCTCATCAGCCATCACTGAGTATGATGATAGACGAGACCCTATCTAATTACTTAACTAAATCATGATCCACGATTTACGTTTCCTAATCTCAAGTTTTAAGTTCAATTACATTCGATCAATGTTTAACTCTTACAACCCCCCTGTTAAACATGTTGTGCAAAGGGTTTTTATTCATGTATACTCATCATTTACTAACCCCTTAATCACCATGAAAAAGGTTGAGTACATATTAACAATGTTATAAAGTTTTCCCCTGCTGGCACTGCGACGCCAGCTTTATCTTGCCAAGCGGCGCTGCGACGCCCGCCATGCAGGGAACTCTCCCCGGACTGGCGTTGCGACGCTGGTTTACACTACCTGGGCGGCGCTGCGGCGCCTGTAACGAATGAGAATTTTATATATTAATTGTAAATATTTATTGAATTAAATAAATATTTAATTTAATTTATTTATTGAGCTAAATAAATAAATTGTGTGATTGTTGTGGAGTAATTTAATTAAGTGCAATAAAATTAATTAAATTGATGTATAAGTAATGGTGTAGCATAATTCTAATTTAATTAAGAATAATTAAATTAGAGCAATATTATGTGCTAAGTGTTTATAATGATTTACAAATTTGTTACATGAAATATGATTAATAAGAGAATTACAATTGTGTAGCAATTTAGTATTATGTGCAATTTTAATTAATTAATAAATGTTAGCTTGTATTTAATTAAATTATAAGGTTGCAATTTAATTAAATAAAGTGTAGCATTTAAACTATGGGGTAAAAGATTTATTAAAAGAATAAAAAGGGGTTTTAAATTGGTTGTACCAAACAAGGCCCTTACTTTTGTTTTAAACTCGTTTTTACCAAACATGGCCTTAGTTACTATTAATCTATTTTTAAAAATAATGTTGTTTTGGCCAAACAAGTCTCATGGCTTTTCAAATTCAAAACTTGTAACTTATGTATTAATTGTATTTATTATAATTATTATAGAGTCATTATATTTTATAAGTTATATATTGTATATTTATGGATAATATATGTAGGTTATATATTATATGTATATTACAATATACGTTAGTTAAAGGTTAGTAAGTTAGAATAAAACAAAGAAAAGAAAGAGTAAAGGAAAGGAAAGGTTAGAGAGAAACTCAAAGAAGAAGAAGAAGAAGAAGAAGAAGAAGAAGAAGGAAGATGAGTCCTTGCTAGAAGCCATCATCTTCTTCTTCCTCAAGGATAAAATCTCTAAGTTTCACTTTCTTCTTATTGGTTTTATATATTCCATGTTTTTCAAAAAGAACTTCTCTAAAATAATTTTTTTGTGTAAATTTATTGATTATGATATGTGTATGGGATATATATATGCTTACATATGATTTTTATAGTTGTTTAAGTGATTCAATTCACGTAATTACGATGAACGTGAAGAAATCATGTTCATAGTAATTTACTGTGAGCTTATTTTGAAAATAGTCTTTAAATCATCAAAATTGGTATGTGTTTATTGTTGTTTAAATTGATCATGAATTATGTTAATATGTTAAGAAATAGAGTTAACACAATTGGAATTTCATGAATTGGTTTAAAAACAAATTCGCAATAGCAATTTTCGTCAAGAACGCTTGATATTGTCGTTTTCTTCAAAAATCATGAAGACTGTGTTTTGATTATGTGTTGTAATGATTTTGTATGTTATAATCATGTTAAGAGTCAAAAACTTTGTTTTCATTAAGTTTTATGTACATCATGTTGAGAAAAATTGGACTTTGGTGTGAAGAAATAAGCCAAATTGGCTTATTTCTTTGCCGTCGCGAGCTGGGGGAACCCACCAGTAGTGGGCCCCACCCCAGCGGGGCTGTTGGCCTTGGGGGATCTGCCCCAGCAGGGCAACCTACTGTCCGGGAATTTTGTTTGTGCTTCGTTGAGTTTTTGTGCAGTGTTTGTTTAGGTAACTTATTTTGATAACTTGTTAAGTATAATAGACAATGAGATAACATACTTTTAATATGTTTAAGATGACCGGAAGTCTTATATGAATATATTATATGTGTATGTGTGTATTACTTTCATAAGGTACGCCTGAAAGTTTAAAGCGTAATAAGCTTGTGAAGTGTATGTTGTGAGTATAGACTCACGTATGTGACTAGTTAGCAACTTATGTTGTAAACCACGTTGTGAGTTGAACTTAAGTAAGAAGTTCAACGATGTTAACGTAACAATCGTGTACTAATTGATATTATAAAAATAATGTAATATGTAGGGTAATTGTGAAAGTGGTTTGTAATTATAAGGTGTAGCTTGTGCTTGAGGCAAATTTTCTAATCCTTATTCTTTTACGTTAAGCAAGTTTCCTAAGACCTTTCTTTTACGTTTATGCGAGCTTTCTCATTGAATCTTTTCATTGTGCAAGTTCTCTAACCCTTGCTCATTATATCATGCAAGTTTATTTTCGATTCTTAACTTGTTATGTATTGTACAAGTTATGTTGTATTCTAATATTCATAATGCACAAGTATTAAAGTATTATTGAAGTATTGCGATCTTGACTTAATTGTTCAAGCAAGATCTACTTAATCTTTCGAATACTTTAAGTTATTCCAAAGCATGTCTAGTTATTATGAAATCTATTGGTGTATCTTACATTTGGTTTAGGATACTTATATTATCGAATTGTTAAAGTAGTGTGAATCGATTCAACTACTCCTTAGTTGATGATAGTTGAAACTCCAAATTTCCTTTAAGCTTATCCTATGACACCCCCAAATTCGGGTACTTCGTTTCCACATGATTTGGTGTTCAATTTCTAACTATAACAAACATCTATCCAATATATCTCAAAATAAATTACAATATTTATATAAAATCTCCCTTAAAACAAGGGTTACAACCTTAAAAAAAACAATCACAGGGTTACTCTAACCTTGACATAAACAATAAAGTGCGGAACAAAAACATGACATAAAAGTCTTATTGCAATCATTTCAAAATAATTAAACAAGTCTTCACTTGTTCATCTTTCCCTTGCCTTTACTAGTAAACTGGGCATCAACGTTATCAACCTTAACTGTAATTGTTATTTAATGCAAGAGTGAGCAAACAACAGCTCACTAGAGTTTAACAATAATAAATACATGAAAGGATATCTTTAAAAAGATCTTAATAACTTAGCTTACTTCAACAATAAAGAATTGAATAATAATTCTCTATCAACATTAAAATTCGAATATAGAATTTATCTGAGGGTCATAAGACCTTTGAACTCTTCTTGTCCTAGGTTATAAATATTTCTATTTAAACCTTTAACAGTCAATAAGACTATGGACCTTAACTCGTACTTAGGGGGATCAGCCCTTTGTACCATGTATTGTGTACAAATATCTTAATGCTATGCGTAATCATCTTCCCTAATAATTAGGGTTGTTCAACTCAGTAATTTGAATTTAAGTCCGCACCAAAGAAAGTTTGGTTTGGATAAGCTTACAAGGGTAATTTAGAATTCACGTTCATCAACTAAGGATTAGTTGAATCGACTTCCAATAATTCATAAATAAAAGAATTATGAATTAACATATGCTTTAGAAGTAAACTTAAAGCATTTAAAATAATAACTCGATCTTACTTGAACAATAAGTTAAGATCATTTCAATTAAATAAACAATTGTCCAATACAGAAATGGAAAGGATATTCTCAACAATGAATATATGCACTCAAAGAAATTGTATAGAATTAACAAGTTTAGGGTTAGAAGACTTGCCTTACGCGCAAGCTACTTAACTTAATTCACGTACTTTAATACTTCCTACACATATATATTTAATCACAATAACTTAAATTAGTTAACACCTAACTGATTCACATAAGTGGTTAACCCTCATGGTTAACTCACTCTAATTAAATAAATAATAATAATCAACTATCACATAGTTAATTACATCACATACATATTCACATAATTAAATCAATTTCTACATATGTAATCATGTTTACACTACTTCCATGAACTATCATATTCACAGAGAAGTCAAAATACGAATAAACATAACAAAGTCTTAAAACTATAAAATACCTTTTCGCTTAATAGAAGTGAAGAAGATGATGATGCTTGCTTGATTCACACAAGTTTTCCCTTCTTTCTCCTCTTCTTCTCTTCTATGTTTTTCCTTTCTTTCTCTGTTCTTTTTCTCTCTTTGTTTTTTAGTTAAACTTAGGATATAATAAACTAACGTAGTTTTTCCTTACGTAGTATATAGATATATAACTGATGTATCAATAATATACGTATTAACTAATACTTAATAACTTAATTAAATTAACAGTTAGAAAATTTGGATTTGAATAGCCATAAGGCCATGTTTGGCAAACCCTTTATTTAAAAACAGATTATTAGCTAAGGCCTTGTTTGAAAAATAGATTTAAAAACAAATGCAAGGTCTTATTTGTTTAAAATCATTTAAAATTCTTTTTCTTTTATTTTAACAAATTATTTTAACACATACTTTAATGTCATATTTTAATCAATTAAATATTAATCAACTAATTTAATCAATTAAAATCTAACATCAATTAATCAAATAAAATTTTGTCACATAATTATAATTACTCGCTAATTATAATCCATGTAACACTAAACACATAATTCATCTAATTTAATTCTCTCAATTAAATCAGAACTATAATATAAAATTAATATACATTAACTAGATAAATTTTAAACATTCATTTAATTAATATATAACACTTAATTAAATCACTCCATAAATCACATAATTTATTTATTTAACTCAATAAATAATTCACATAAAATATTTATTTAACTTAATAAATATTAAAAATTATTATATAAAATCACAATCGTTACATTTCCAAACCAAACTTTCTTTGGTGCGGATTTGTATTCAAATACTGAGATGAACAACCCTATTTATTAGGGGAGGTTACTACGCGAAAGCGTTGAATGTTTGTGCACAATACATGGTACGAAGGGCTGATCCCCCTAAGTACGAGTTAAAGGTCCATAGTCTCAATGACTGTTAAAGGTTTTAAATAGAAATATTTATAACCTAGGACATAGTTCAAGGTCGTATGACCCTCAGATAAATTCTATATTCGAATTTTAAATATGATGAAAAAATTATTGTTCAATTCTTTATTTTGATGAAAGTAAAGTTATTCAAACCCTTTTTGAAGTTATTCAGTTATGTCATATCATTGTTATATTTCAAGTGAGCTTTTGTTTGCTCACTCTTGCACATTTTATAACCCCTTGCAGTTAAAACCGAGAATGTTGACGTACGTCAACCAGTAAAGAAAAAGGAAAGATGAGCAAGTGAAGACTTGTTGTCTTCAATCTTGATTGTAATAAGACTAGTTTATGATATTTCATTTAAGCACTTAATTGTTATGTTAAGGTTAGATAACCCTGGGATTTATTTTGGACAAGGTTGTAATCCTTTTATAAGGAAGAAGATTTTTATTTAAGTAATTATGAAGGTTGTAATCTACTTTGTAATTATTTATTATTGGGTAGATACATATTTTATATAGAAAGTGAACACCAAATCTTGTGAAAACGAAGTACCCGAATTTGGGGGTGTCATAGCGCCAGCCTTGTTCTTCAGAAAATTTTCTAAGTCTTAAAAATTTTAGAGATTCCCGGGCTCATAATGTGATCGTTACAACTCGGAATTGGCTCATTCCAAAGCCAATAGTTCATAGATGTTATGTTCTATCATTTCATCAAGTCAGAATTCATTTCTGTATCTGTCGACGAGAATTTAGCGTATTAGTCCATTTTTACGCGTATATTAAATGTTCGTGAACGTTCGACGCTCAATTCTTCATTTTAAGTCAGAATTTGTTTATTCTTGTTCCCGCACGTCTTATTTAATTAATTACACGTGTTGCAATCAAAAACCATCATTTCTGAATCACACGACGACTTTTGACTTCTATTCCAAAAAATTTACGATTTCAACGATTATCGTCTAATCGTATAACTTTAGCCAAATCTTCGTTCTTCGTTATTTTTACTTCAAATCAATTGGAATTAATCCAATGGTTGATTATTAATGATTCTAAACATTCTAAATATTTATGTTTTCATGGTTTAACATGTTCATCATTTCAATTCTCATAATTCTTAATAAGTTCTTCATTAATTCTTAATCACTTGTTATTATTTCATCATGCTTGGTAGGGTTCTTAGTTCCTCATTAAGCTATCCTTATAACTTTTTAATATTTATGCTTCCTCAAATCACTTCTCTATCAAAAATAGTATTGAAAGAAAAAGGATTTTACATAATTTTCTTATTGTTATACCTTTAGTGTTCTTTGTTGAGTGAGTATGGATACTCAACAATCTTCTTAGCTTCTTGGTTGATGGAGTTTCTTGTCAAAGAATCACTAGCTCCCATTTCTCTCTCTCTCTCTCTCTCTCTCTCTCTCTCTCTATGTTGGTGAAATTTCTCAAACAATAAAATGAAAAGCAAAGCTCTTCTATTTATAGGAATGGCAAGAGTTGAGGTAGTTTGGTCTTTGGACCAAACCTCCTCAACCCTTGTCTCACCTATGTCTTGCCCATGTCTCACCATGTGCTAGCACATGCCACCCCACATATCCCACATGTCACCCCATGTGCCCATGGGTTACCCTATGGGTTTAACCCACCCGTTTATCCAACGGTTCGACCCACGGGTTACCTTATTAAATTTTATTCAAATTTAATGTATTTACTCTGTATAAAATTTATATTATACGCCATATTAATTCTCTTATCCTCTTCGTATTATACTCGTACAATATATCGTGTTATACACGTATTCATCCCTTGTAATAACCATTTATTTTTATACGAAAATAATTAATCATTAATTTTACTTTCCCTAACAGTTAGGATTATAAGTCCTCAAGCTGAAACTTCGTGAGCCATAAGTGAAATATTATTACATATTCCGCCTCATCTTGAAATCCTATCATTACGCGTTTCTCAGAATTTCAATACTAATTCCCGAGCAGAAATGGATGAATAGTGATTTCCTCCCGAGAACACTTTTCTCGGCTAACTTAACTTTTCATGGTATATTACTGTCAAATCTTTTGACAGAATGTCATTCCGACATTTCGAACTCTTAAACAGGCTTAAGGTCTTAAACCCTAACCCTTAGGGTCAAACCCTAACCCTTAGGGGTATGTGAATAGTGCCTATTTCGTCTTTTCCCAAAAATATTTTTATTCTTGGAAATCTTTTATTTTCGTCTTATAAATTCATGTCAATTATTTCTAGCACGTAGCCAGAAACCTCCTCATTTCTGCATTCTCTAGGTTATAGAACGACCATCGATTAACTTTCTCAGTTTAATAAACGAATAAGTAAATTTTATTCAATAAATCAAATAAAATTCATTTACATAAACGCTCGATTTTCTTGGGCGTTATAATCTCCCCCTCTTATAAGAATTATGTCCCCAGAATTATGATACAAGTTAATCAAACAAATGAGGATAAGCCTTCCTCATCTTGTCCTCGAGTTCCCACGTTGCTTCTTCGGCATTGTTGTTCCTCCATAACACCTTCACCGAAGGTATAACTTTGTTTCTCAAAACTTGTTCTTTCCTATCAATGACTTGAATAGGAATCTCCTCATAGGTTAAGTCTTTCTCGACTTGGATTGGTTCATACTCGATTACATGCTTGTAATCCGGCTTATAGGGACGAAATACCGATACGTAAAACACGTTATGGATATGTCCCAATTCTGGAGGTAATGCTATCGTATATGCTACCTCTCCTAACCTCCTCAAAATCTCAAAAGGTCCTATGAACCTAGGGCTTAACTTCCCCTTCTTCCCGAAGCATATCTTCCCCTTCCAAGATGACACCTTCAGGAACGCATACGAACCGACTTCAAACTATTTGTTCTTCCGATGTGGATCGGCATACTTTTTCTGTCTATCTTGAGCTGCTACTATCCTTGTTCGTATCAACTTAACCACTTCCGTCGTTTGTTGCACCATCTCTAGTCCTAACATTCGACGCTCTCCTACTTCATCCCAGCACAGTGGCATTCTGCACTTTCGTCCATATAACGCTTCGTAAGGCGGCATGCCTATACTAGCGTGATAACTGTTGGTGTAGGTGAACTCTACTAACGATAGATGATCATCCCAACTTCCTTTGAAATCCATAACACAAGACCTTAGCATGTCTTCTAGCATTTGAATTGTTCTTTCGCTTAGTCCATCTGTCTGTGGATGGTACGCTGTGTTTAACCTCAGTTGTGTTCCCATCTGTTCTTGTAAACTCTTCCAGAAATTCAAGGTGAATCGCGGGTCGCGATCTGACACTATCAAAACTGGCACTCCATGTCTTCAGACAATCTCTTTGACATAAAGCTTAGCTAACTGGTCCAGGTTGTACTTGACTCTTAACGGCAAGAAATGAGCCGACTTTGTCAAACGATCCACTATTACCCAAATAACGTCGTATCCTTTCTGCGTTCATCACATTACCCGTAATATTCACCCTACAGCTCTTGTGTACGTACTTAACAGGGATCACTTCTCTATTCATAATTTTTATATTCATAGGGTATTCTAACTCGTCTTTAGGCAATCCTAAGTTCTTAGCAAAGTCATCGAACATAAATGAACAAGTAGCACCCGAATCAAATAATACATAGGCATTAACTTTATTGATCAGAATGATACCTGACACCTCATCACGAGACTGCGCAGCATCTTGCACTGTCATGTTGAATGTTCTGGCGGTAGGTTGATTTATTGCGGTTGGTCCTGCAATCGTCAGGGCGTTGCAATTGTTGCTTTCCATGTTTCTTCATGCTCTTGCCCCTCCTGACACCTTTTTAGGGCAATTCGTTGCCAGATGATCCTTTGATCCACATGTGAAATAGGCGCCCTTCTTAGGGTTAGAGCAGTTAGGTCTTATGTGGCTGCCCCAACCACAATTGTAGCACACTCTTTTTCCTTTCATACAGACCCCCAGGTGATTTTTCCCATAGGTCGGACATGCTTCTATCCTTTTCTTTTGGCTTCATTGCTAATTTTTGGTAGATGTGCTATCTCTCCCCCTTCTCTTTTGACTGTTACCTCCCTCAGTGTTACTACCACTGGCCTTGTTGTTACCCTCGCCATCACTTTTCTTCTTCTTCAGCTCTTAATTATACATGATCATAGCATCGTTCCCTCCTTCAGTGATGTTAGCCTTTTCCAATACTTTCTCAAAGGTGTTCAACTGAAACATCGACACCTTGCTATACAACCAGGGCTTCAGTCCCTGTTCAAATTACCTAGCCTTCCTCTCATCAGTATGCACTTGGTACGCTGCGAACCTAGCCAACTCATTAAATCTCGTAGCATAGTCTGGCACAGACATGTCACCTGGCATTAATTCCAGAAACTGCACCTCCATCTGGTTCTGTGAGCTCATCGGGAACTACATCTCAAAAAATATTTCTTTAAACCTTTTCCAAGTTACCACACCTTGTCCTCCCCGTACCTTGTTTGCTTGCCACCAATAGCTGGCTTCTGACATTAATATAAATGTTGCGTAAGCTATTTTCTGATCTTCACTCACTCTACAGACGTTGAAAACCTTTTCCATTTCCATAATCCAAGTCTGCGCTTCAATTGGGTTCATGGTTCCCTTAAATTCTGGCAGTCCCACCGCCTTGAAGTCTTTAAATGACGTAATCGATGGAGCTTGCTGCTGGTTATTCCTTGCTTCTGTCAACAAGTTCACCAACTGCTGAACGGGGTTCGCGTTACTCGTTGATCCTTCTTGGGCTGGTCGATGGTTAGGGACGTCCTCTCGGCGGTATATTTCTATTAAGATATACGCTTATTAGATCATTATTCAATTCTCTAAATATCGAAGACTTAACTTAAACATTTAAACATAATTACTTAATCACGAAACATCTCAAATAAACTCTGACGTTTTATTTCATCAAAAGTTTAAAACATAATAAGATAACATCACTGCTATTTACATCAACTATCCCGAGATAAAGAATCTCTAGGATTTAAATCATCAAAATATTCCTTGTTTATAATCACATCAGAATTTACATTATTAAATATCAAATAAATATCACATAATCAAACTGTTCCTATTACTGCCTACTAAGGTGTCGAACAGCTTTACTGTGTTCTTCCTCCATGATGCGGAACATCGTCCTACGATCTAGCATATACCAGGGCAGACCTTCGAACTGGACTGGATAGTACATCACCCGATTCTGGGCCTCATCAATTTCCTTCTGAAACGTATAGCCCGTCTCTTCAATCTTTGCCTTCTTTGAGTGAACATTATCCTCTGCAAGATCGGCACATCATGAATCCTTCACCCAAGCGTCCTCTGCTATGGCAAGTCTTGCTAACTTCTCTTTCAATTCAATCTTTAGCTTCTCTATCTCCTCTGACTTCTGCTCAACTTGGCCCTTCTCATGGACCAACTCCCACTCTATATCACCAAGACGTGTGTGAAGAGCCTCAACCTCACCATCCTTCTGCTCGATGGTAGACTGTTGAGTAACAGTCTGCTCCTTCAGCTCCTGAATAGTATCTCGTAACTCTATGTTACGGTCATACAGTTCATCATACATCTCAGCACTGATAGAGTTAGGTGGGAACTCTTTAGGGTCTTCCTCCTCCTCTTCAACTGCCTCAGTCTGAATCTCAACCTCCTCAGAGTCCTCCTCTGAGTCAAATACCGACTCATGCTCCTGACCAACGACGGTGATCAAAGGAGATGACTCTCATTAAACTAACTGCTCCCAGACTGTGTGAATGTCTCGGGGCTCTTCCTCTCTAGCCTCTCACGATACAACGTCCCTAGGCTGACTGGGTTCTCCAGCATCCGACATCCTGACAAATCAAATTTTAAGTCTTAGTTATTATGTGATGCTAATCGATACTCTCACAAATATATAAGTCTAAGCACATAGCACATAAGGTCAGTTATTATCTTTCTTAGAACTCGATAAAAGTTTATCATTACTATGTTATCGATCTCTTAAAAGGCTACTACCCTAAGGTTTTTCCCCCACCTAAGGTTCATAACCTACAGCTCTGATACCAACATGTGACACCCTCAAATCCGGGTACTTCAATTCCACGGGATTTGGTGTTCACTGTACAAATATCATCTATCTATCTACCCAATATAAATGCAAACCATGCAATAGATAGAAATAAATCCTCCCCTTATGGGGTTACAACATCTGAATAATAAATATAATCCCAGGTCATACTAACCTTATATCTCAAATACGGAAACGTAAATAATTAATAAGTCTTATACAAATGAACATAAGTCTTAAACATAACATATCAAATAAACAACAAGTCTTCATCACTTGTTGACATTGCCCTTGCCTTTGCTAGTAGAAGGCTCGTCGGACCTTTCGTTCTTAATTGCAATGTTATTATTATGAAAAAGTGAGAACGATTGCCCACAAGTATAATAATATAACAATAATATAATAACATGCGAGTGAATAAAAGACTTCTGAATAAAGAAACCTGGCTTTTGAATCAAGAATGAATAACAAGAATCAAAAGAACATCTGAGGGTCATAAGACCTTAAACCATATCCTACGTTGTCAAGTATGTTTACCTTTACACCTTCAACAGTCATAGACTATAGACTTTACTTCTTGTACTTAGGGGGATCAACCCTTACTACCAATACTGTGCACAATATCTCAACGCTAAAGCATCATCAATCCCCTATCAAAAAGGTTGTTCATCTCAGTTTGACATCAGAGTCCGCACCAAAGGAAGTTTGGTTTAGATAAACTCAATAACAGATCTAGAATTTAGAACGCTCATGAACTATGGACTAGTCGAATCAATAAGGGTTTGCTAGTCTTACAAGGTTCAACAATAAATGATATTCAAATTAAATAATAACTTCTCAAGAGTATACAATTGAATAAGTTTTGTATAACTAGAATCATGCTTTAAAAGGTATTAAAATATCTCATATGAAATCTCAACTTGATTAACAAGTATAAGAACTTGCATCATGATAGTATTTCAAGAATAGAAAACTTGCTCAATAAAAGTAACTTTAAATTTATTAACTTGCTTGACATAAGAATAAGGAATAGAACGTTTATTCAAATTAAAGACTTTAGATAAGAAACTTGGTTAACGATAATAAGTTAGGGATAGAATACTTGCGTAATCGTAATAGAGTTAGGGTAAGGAAACTTGCCTCTTGCTCAAGCTACAAATATAGTTACAATTCAATTCCTCAACGTCCTACACATTACATTATGCATACGATGTCGATTAGTTTCATAACTTCTATGTTCAACTATTGAACTTTTCATTTAAGTTCAATTTACAACTTGGTTCCAAGTGATAACTTATTAACTAATCACATAACATAAGTATGAATTCAAAATATGCTTATCACATAGGTATAATCCTTTAAACATCATAATCAAGTTTTACAATCATAATATTCAAGTTCGCACTTAGTTTGTTAACTTGAACCTTCACATTATCTTATACATGTCAACAACTTAGTTTATTAACATGAACTTTAAATCATATAGTATAAGTTAATAACATGTTATAGCATAGCATTACATGTTCATCAAGTCCTCAAGTATGTTATAGCATAGTATTACACTTGGCACGACGTTTCGACGTTCATTCGTCGCACGCCCGATTCGTCCCTCTTACGTATGCTTAACATGCTCATATAACTTATCTAAAACATCATTAATTAATGTTAAACATCATTATATTTCATAATATTCATGTTTTATAACTCAGAACAACATCTTTTATTGTCGAGAGCACTACACTTACGTACGTGTATGTATGACACCCTCCGATTGCCTCGAATACGCATCAGTCATAAAGATGGCCATTTTGACCCCTGTTAACGACTTCAAATTGAAAAACTTAAAGAACGAAAATTGTAGGTCTACTCGTTATCTTTCCCAATCATCCTGAATCGCATTAATCAGAGTTCGTATGAAGAAGTTATGCTTATTTTACTACAGGAGGTCAAAACAGTCTAAAAATTTTCTCAGAAGCCAAGCAAGGTTCCCGGACAGCACCCACCCCGCTGGGGCAGGGCTTTATGCCTATGAGGACCCGCTGGGGTGGGGCCCTCTACTGGTGGAACTCTGGTTTGCGATTTTTGACAGATCGTAGGCCAATTACTCCAATTAAATGCAAATTAAACTAGTACCGTGATTTCTATGAAGTATAAACTTCATAGAAATATCATACAATGTTACTAACATGTTTTTAACATCTTAAATCATGCAATTACTCAAATCATATCACGAAATTTCACTGTTCTTGGTGTTCATGAAGGTTTTGAAGAAAAACATGAAATTTGATGTCACGAGTTCGTTACAACTCCGAATCCGTCCGTTCAAAGTTTGTTTTCTTTGTTTTAACATGTATAATCATAATCTACTGTCAAATTTAAGTTAATTAAATAATTCATGGTATACAATTGTTCGTAAGGGCCATAAGGCCCATATATACAACTTTTATACTCTGTAACTCCAAAAAATCCAGTTGAAACATAATTACATGGTGTTGGTCACTATAATTCATGTATGCATGATATAAAACATGTTATTAATATATAATAGCATACATGTGATTATATCTTAAGTAAATCATAAAAATCGTTCTTCACAGAGAACTTTTAAAACACGTTAATGGAAAATTCTGAAAACTTTTGAAAAAACTTAATTAAAGCATATTCACATGGATTTGATTGTTTTAAAACATGCATAAATGGTAGAAATCATGTTATAATCATTTAAAATCACGTACTTCTTCAATCCATGGCTTAATCACAAAATAGACTTTTTACTAAATTCAATTAATTAAAATAAAATAATTTCACATTAAATCACATAGTCACATAATTAAAATTCTCATTAATTAATTATATCAAATTATTAAATCTCTAATTAATTATTAAATTAATTAGAATAACATTATGGTTATTAAATAATTTATTTAATCAAATAAGCTCAATTAAATACATACTTTGAATAATAAAATTCTCTAGATTAATTTAATCAATGTAACACATATAATTAAATTAATCTACCACAATTCCATCATATAATTATATAAGTCAATAATTAAATCATCGAAGAATATTTATTTTATTTAATAAATATTCAAATTAAATTACAAAAATCTTGTTCGTCACATCTTTCCCCCCTTAAAAGGATTCTGTCCCCAGAGTCACGGTTCAATTAAAAAATTTGTCTCGTTACATTCTCTCACCCTTACAAAGATTTTATCTCCAGAATCGCTTACACATAAATTAAGTAAATAATTGTGGAAAATTCTTCATCATATGCTCTTCGAGTTCCCACATAGCTTCCTTCTTCAGCGTTGTGGTTCCTCCAAATTACCTTAACAAAAGGTATAACTTTATTTCTGAGAACTTGTTCTTTCCTGTCAACAATCTGAACAGGAATTTCTTCATAGAATAAATCTTTCAAAAATTGTAGGGGTTCATATTCAATCACATGTTTATAATCGGGTTTGTAAGGTTGTAAGACTGAAATATGGAAGACGTTGTGGACATTCTCTAGCGCTGGAGGTAAGGCTACCTCATACGCGACTTCTCCAATCCTTCACAGGACCTCAAAGGGTCCAATGAACCTTGGGCTCAATTTTTCCTTCTTACCGAATCTGATCTTTTCCTTCCAGGGAGAGACTTTCAAGAATACAAAGCTACCCGATTCGTACTCAACATTCTTACGGTGTGGATCGGCGTATTTCTTCTGCCTATCCTGAGCTGCTACCAGTCTTGTCTGGATTACTTTGACTATCTTTGTTGTTTGCTGTACCAGTTCTGGTCCTAGTAACTGTCTCTCGCCAACTTCATCCAAGTAAAGTGGAGTTCTGCACTTTCTGCCGTACAACTCTTCGTAAGGCGGCATGCCAATACTAGCGTGGTAACTATTGTTGTAACCGAATTCAACGAGCGGTAAGTGATCATCCCAATTTCCTTTGAAATCCATGATGCATGCTCTCAACATATCCTCCAATGTCTGAATCGTTCTTTCGCTCTGCCCGTCTGTCTGAAGGTGATATATCGTACTCATTCTCAACTACGTTCCCATACACTCCTGTAGTCGCTTCCAGAAGTTTGATGTAAAGCGCGGATCCCTATCGAAAACAATTGACATAGAAACTCCGTGCCTCAAAACAATCTCTTTCACATATAACCTTGCCAACTGGTCTGATTGAATTTGATTCTTATCAGAAGGAAGTGTGCGGATTTGGTCAATCGGGCAACGATAACCCATACTGCGTCATAGCCTTTCTGAGTTATCGGAAGGCCAACCACGAAATCCATCGTAATATATTCCCATTTCCATTCTGGGATCTCTAAGGGTTGTAGCAACCCACTCAGCCTCTGATGTTCTTCTTTCACTTTCTAACATGTCAGACACTTTGCAACATACTCTGCAATATCTCGTTTCAGATTCGGCCACCAGAAGTGTTGTCGAAGATCTTGGTACATCTTGGTACTACCAGGGTGAATCGAATATCGTGAGCTATGAGCCTCGCTCAAAATGTCTTCCTTAATCTCTGGCACTAGCGGTGCCCAAACTCTACTCTCAAATCTCAGCAGTCCCTCACTGTTTATCTTTAATCTTGGTTCGGTTCCTTAAGTTATCTTCTTCCTTACCTTCTCACATTCTTCGTCCTGAAGTTGAGCTTCCTTAACCTTATCCAATAGAGTTGTACCAGCCTGTATCTGGAACAGCTTTTTGTCAATCTCCATTGGATACTTCACTTCCAATTCCACCTTCTCCATCGCTGAAATTAGCTCCTCATGAGCGGTCAACAACATTAATTTCTCCCGACCCTTTCTACTTAAGGCATCGGCAACCACATTTGCTTTAACCGGATGGTATAAAATCTCACAATCATAGTCCTTAATTAACTCCAACCACCTTCTCTTGAACATATTCAAGTACTTCTGTGTAAAAATATATTTCAGACTCTTGTGGTCTGTATATATTTCACACTTCTACACATAGGGATAGTGTCTCCAGATCTTCAAAGAAAATACCACTGTAGCTAACTCCAAGTCATGGGTCGGATACCCTTTCTCATAGTCCTTCAACTATTGTGATGCATACGCAATGTGTGACGCCCCCAAATTCCAGGACCGCCACTTGGTCTCTCGAATTCGGTTCATCACGTGCTCATGGTAATACATCGCAATAATAATAACTAAATATCACACAATCACAGCGGAAAATCTATTCTAGAATAATTTACAATGATTTATTATAATTATTCTCCCAAGTCTCGCAACCTACAGTACTTAATAGATTACATACTAATATCAATTAACGACTTATTACATAATCTAACTTAAGCTTAAACATAATCAAATCCAGTCTTACTTCATCATCTTAATACAACATTAAAATATATAAAAAAAACATAAAAGAGACAAGCTAGTTGGTAGCCTTGCCCTTGCCCTTGCCCTTATCAATGCCCGAAGGTTCGCCCTGCTCTGCCTTAACTGAAATGTTTTAGGGAAGCAAGAATGAGCACAAATTGCCCAGCAAGTAATATACGACAAGGGTAAGTGATATAATTCTCAATTCTCGAAAAGGTATAGAAAAGTTTGATAGTTCAAGGATAGCAAGAGTATCAACAGTTCTCAATAACAGTCGCTAAGGACAGAAAAATATCAATATGATTCAATAATAATTCAATTCAAGATTTCAAGATAACTGAATACTGAGCATTCACTAAGGACTATGAACTTCCACAGGATTTGACAGTAATAAACTAAAAATCCAACAAAAACAGATACAGTAGGTGATCAGCCTAAAGTACCCTCGTTATGCATAACAATCAATCATACTCAAGTGCGTGCGTCGGTTCTCCGACAGTTATAGTTTGTTCTTCTCAGTCAAATACAAGATCCCGCACCAATCAATTGGTTTGGGTCGCTTTTCAATAATATAAGTCTAGCCGAATCAAATGGCATAGACACTTTCACAATATTCAAGAACAATACTAAGTTCAACATATATAATAGCTTTAATGAATTAAGAGTTCAAGTATGCTAATTCAATTTAACGATTTAGTAAGAAACTAGTTCACAATATACAAGGACAGAATACTTGCACCGTAAAAGAGTGTAAGTTAGGAAACTTGCCTTTAGCGTAGTTTATCCACGTAAAGTAATTCAACACTTTTGAATCCTATTTATAGTGTATTATTAGTATAGGATTTTCATTAGTCATTTTTGCTCACATATGATATGTAATTTTAAACGCACCCATAAACGTTTAACTTAGTTGCATACTATACACATACTTCATCATATACTTTTGCGTACATATAGCACATTTCAGTTTACAAGACAATTATGAAGTCATCACATAGTTTTTAATCATTGCTTTATAGTCCCCAAATACCTTTTGGACTTATCCCTGGGAAGTTTATAATCAAACATTCAATTTTATCACTTAGCATGCCTCTTGACACATTTCTTAGCGTACTGGTCATATATTACAAGTTAAAGTAATCGCATAAGCTAACTGTCAAAAATCAGATCAACAACTAGCTCAATTCTGATGCCAGACTAGCGCAGCTGCGCCATGGCTAAGCCTAGGGCCGGCGCAGCTGCGCAGCCCTCTGGCTAAGCCAAGGCTGATATGTGCCTTGTGGTTTCTGTTCGGTCATGCAAGCTAACATTCACACCAGGTATATACTAACATGTTAAAAGTTCTTTCGTGTTTTCCCAAGGCAATCTAGGTTCCACTTTCCATAACATGATTCTAGACTTACATTTTAAACAATTCAAGTCCTTACAACATCATAAAATCATGCAAGCTATCATGCTCGTTAATTTTAAATATACGAGGTGATCATATAACTTGATTTAGGCATGCTCACAAGTAGTTATATCATACACGTATTCAAATCTAAATTTATACTTACATATTAGGGTCTTAGTGTAGGATTTCTAAGAGCTTAAGGCCAAATGTGGCCATGCAATCACAACGTATACAATTAAACCATAGATACATGCGAGAAGGTCATACAAATTGTAATATACATGCTTGCGATTGTCAACATCATTTATTCATAACTAGCATTGTTTGTTACTTTAGAAACATGCGTAAACCCGTGCTTGGTTAACTTATTATTGAATTTTAACAAGCGAGTACACACATATGGTATACTAGTGATGTTATATTCATTATTAAGCATGTTAAAAATATCAGAATATGGATTCTAATACAACATGTTAAGTCCATGTTCAAAGTCCATGTTTCGTTAGTAAGTTCTATTAACGAAGTTTAACATGTTCATGTTACTTTAAGATACATATATACACAAGTTATCACATCCTTCATGAATCTCTAAACCATAATACCATGCATCGAAAGTCAGAATATAAGTATAACATATTCAAGTCTCTCTTTATAACTTTAAGTTCCTCTTTAAACATATATGTCGTTTCGTCAAAAAGGTATACCATCTTGGTTTAAACATGCTTACGTTAGGCCTATGTACTCATACATATGTTCTACTCATGGTCACGTGCTTGCCTTATCTATACAAGTAACTACCACATAGCAGTTTTAGGAACAAAATTAGATTCTGGTTCAAGAGGCCGGCGCAGCTGCGCTGCGCCTCAGTAGTAAACCGGCGCAGCCGCGCCGTGCTTCGGCCAGCACCAGTGAGCTCCCTGCTTCGGCAGTTCCCAGCCCAAACACAAATTTACTTCACGAACTTGATTGTGATCAGTCACATTGGCTTATTAACACATGTATAAGACTATATAACAACTAAACAATTGTTCTATACCCCAATTATAATCCAATTTGGCATAATCAAGAATTAAAATTTTTGACAGAAAATGAAAATGAAGAACATGAATCATGTAATTATACCTTTGCTACGAATTAAGCTTGCTGCTATCTCACAATGCTATTATACTGGTATATGTATATGCTCTCAACTTATCAACTCAAACAAAATCTCAGCAAGGTGAAATGAGAAGGAAGGAAGCCATATTTATAGAGAAAATAAAATACAGACAATGCAATTGCCTACCATTTCAAACTAACGGAAATTTGAATTGCATACTAGATAAGAAGAAGTTGGTAGATAGTTGGTGGAATGCATCATGAGAGCCACTCCTCATATAATTATGAGCTAGGATTGCTTGGGAGAAGAATGAGGAAGTAGACTAGCCTTTGAGGTTTTCACGTGTATGAGAGGAAGGAGGAATGGACAAGCCATATATCTCAGCATTTTATTAGTACACAACACTTAAATTATTATACACACATAACATACTTCCTACTCTTATGTTATATTATATATACCTATTGTCCATACATAGGTTATAACTTAATGTCACAATATAAATTTGCATAAGGAATACTTCAATATAGTGAAGGTAACTTGTACGCATATAATCCATGTACATTCTGTTAATACCGGATATAATTTAATCAGGTACTATCACATTATTAAATTCTACAATCAATAATTGATTACAATATATTCATGATATATTATACAGTGTATACCCACATATTTATTGTCACATAAGCATTATCATGAATTCCTAACATATAGTTTTAACATCACATAATCACATTATGCTTCATGTAATATATGGTTTCTATGTGTAATATATTCGCATTGCATTATATAACATAGTTTATGTATATACATGCATGGTCACACTTGAGTGTCTCTCTATAATATAGTTGTATTCCATATACTTTATATATTCAAGTATTGCACTTTTGCACATATTAATTAATATAATCTTATTATATTAATCACTCACTTATTTGTTTTATTATTCATAAGGTCAAATAAATAGACTATTTATATCGTTGATTAACAATAATATTAATTAATTTATTCCTCATTGATTATTAATTATACCAAATTAATAATCATAGGATTAATTATTACATTAACAAATATAAATCTCAGCACAATTATAAACAAGTGGATTATTATTATTATATTTCTTGCAATAATAATCACATATTATTAATCAACCATAGTTAATATCCCACAACAATCAATTAATATTCTCTAATAACAATTAACAATTAATTAATTGTTCACTTAAAAATTCTTCGTCAATTAATATAATTATTAATATTTCCCATCACTGTGTCACACTAGGCTCTCAACGAGTTTATCGTAAACTCCACATTATTCTCAATTGTCATAGATATTCAATTTAATATAATTGAATTAATCATTCTCATAACACAAAATCATTTATATTCAAATAAATTCTCATTTCTATTAATATAATTATTTAATAATATATGAAAATTCTCGGGTATTACATCCTCCCCCCCTTATAAAAATTCCGTCCCGGAATTGCTACGAGATTACACAAATAAATGGGGATAATCCCTCATTATCCTATCTTCTAATTCCCACGTTGCCTCCTCGACATCGTGGTTACGCCACAGTACTTTTACAGATGAAATAATTTTATTTCTCATGGTTTGCTCTTTCCTATCTAATATCTGGACAGGAATTTCTTTATACGCCAAGTTCTTCTCCACTTGAATGGGCTCGTAAGAAATCACATGTTTGTAGTCGGCCTTGTACGGTCGCAACACGGAAATGTGAAATACGTTGTGGATGTGCTCCAACTCGGGTGGCAACGCAACTTTGTATGCCACTTCGCCCACTCGCTTCAGTATTTCGAACGGTCCTATAAATCTTGGACTCAATTTTCCTTTCTTGCCGAAACGGATCTTTCCTTTCCATGGAGATACTTTCAAGAATACAAAACTGCCGACTTTGAAGTCCCGGTCCTGCCGATGCAAATCTGCGTATTTCTTCTGGCGATCTTGAGCAGCTACTAATCTGGCTCTTATCACTGTCACCACGTCTGCGGTTTGTTGTACTAGCTCTGGTCCGAGTATTCGTCGTTCTCCGACTTCGTCCCAACATAATGGCGTTCTTCACTTTCTTCCGTAAAGAGCTTCAAACGGTGGCATGCCGATACTCGCATGGTAACTACTGTTATATACAAATTCAACTAAGGGTAGATGGTCGTCCCAATTTCCCTTAAAATCCATCACGCAAGTCCTAAGCATATCCTCCAGCGTTTGTATAGTTCGCTCACTTTGTCCGTCTGTCTGAGGATGGTAAGCCGTACTCAACCTCAACTGTGTTCCCATTCTTTCTTGCAAACTTTTCCAAAAATTGGACGTGAAGCGCGGATCTCGATCAGAGACAGTTGATACCGGCACTCCATGTCGTGAAACAATCTCTTTTACATACAGACTCGCTAATTGGTTCAAACTGTAGCGGATCTTGATTGGTAGAAAATGTGCGGTCTTAGTTAGTCGATCCACGATAACCCAAATGGCATCATAACCTTTCTGCGTAGCTGGTAGTCCTACCACGAAGTCCATCGCAATATGCTCCCATTTCCACTCTGGTATTTCCAACGGTTATAGTAAACCACTCGGCCGCTGATGTTCTGCTTTAACGCGTTGGCAAGTCAAACATCTACTGACGCACTCTGCGACTTCCCGTTTTAATTGGGCCACCAAAAATGTTTCTTTAAATCTCGGTACATCTTAGTGCCTCCCGAATGAACGGAATATGTCGTATTATGTGCCTCGTGCAAAATCTCTTCCCTTAACTCGGTTACCGCTGGTACCCACACTCTTCCTTCAAATCTTAAGATACTTTCTTTATCCATTCGAAATTTCTCTTCCTCATTTTGTGTGATCCTCTTTTGGATTTTCTCACACTCTTCATCTTTTTCCTGGGCTTCCTTTACTTTATCCAACAACGTCGGACAAGCTTCCATTACAATTAACTTCTCACCAGACTTTTCTGGTCCTTTCACTTCTATCTCCAATTTCTCCATCTCTCTTATCAGCTCTTCCTGAGTCGTCAATTTAAACAACTTCTCCCTACCTTTCCTGCTCAGAGCGTCGGCAACCACATTCGCCTTTCCCGGGTGATAAAGAATATCGCAATCATAGTCTTTGATTAATTCTAACCATCTCCTCTGCCGCATGTTCAACTCCTTCTGTGTGAAGATATACTTCAAACTTTTATGGTCCGTGTATATCTCACATTTTTCTCCGTACAAATAATGCCTCCATATCTTTAACGCAAAAACTACTGCCGCTAACTCTAAGTCGTGAGTAGTGTATCATTTTTCGTAATCCTTTAATTGTCGTGATGCATATGCAATGACCTTGTCGTGCTGCATAAGCACACAGCCAAGTCCCTTGTGCGATGCATCACTATACACCACAAAATTTTCCACATCATCTAGTAATGATAATACAGGTGCTTCGCTCAATCTCTTCTTCAACTCCTAAAAACTCTCTTCACATTTGTCGGTCCATACAAATTTCACCGTCTTTCTAGTCAAATTGGTCAACGAGGTTGCTATCTTAGAAAAATCTTGGATAAATCTCCGATAGTACCTAGCTAACCCTAAAAAGTTTCTCACCTCCATCGGTGTTTTCGGTTGTTCCCAATTACTTACTGCTTCAACCTTCGCAGGGTCTACAGAGATTCCATTCTTATCCACCACGTGGCCTAAAAATTGAACCTTCTCCATCCAAAATTCGCACTTTAAAAATTTTGCATACATCTTCTCCTTCCTTAGTGCTTCCAAAACAATCCTCAGATGTTCGGCGTGTTCTTCCTCTGTCTTCGAGTAGATCAAAATGTCGTTGATAAAAACCACTACAAATTTATCCAAGTATGGCTTGAAAACTCGGTTCATCAAGTCCATAAATGCTGCCGGAGCATTAGTCAATCCAAATGACATTACCAAAAACTCGTAGTGTCCATAACGGGTTCGAAACGCAGTCTTTGGTATGTCCTCATCCCCCACTTTCAGTTGATGATATCCTGTTCGTAGGTCGATCTTTGAGAAACACTTTGCTCCCTTCAGTTGATCAAACAAGTCGTCTATCCTTGGTAGCGGATATCGGTTCTTGATCGTTACTCTGTTCAATTCTCGATAATCGATACAGAGTCTCATCGATCCGTCCTTTTTCTTAACGAATAGCACTGGTTCTCCCCAAGGAGAAACACTTGGTCGAATGTAACCTTTATCCAACAACTCTTACAATTGTATCATCAATTCCTTCATTTCTACTAGCGCCATACGATACGGAGCTTTCGAAATCGGTGCCGTTCCTGGTGCTAAGTCTATTACGAATTTGATTTCCCTGTTTGGCGGAAGACCAGGCAGATCATCTGGAAATACATCTTGAAATTCATTAACTACGGATATATCCTTAATTTCTATTCCCTCTTTCCGAGTATCAACTATGTAAGCTAGATAACCTACACATCCTTTCCTTAAAAATTTCTTGGCCTGCATCATCGTAACGCAACACGATTGCTTAAGCGATGAGCTACCATAAAACACTACCTTAGCCTTACTCGGAGTCTGAAGGTTCACACATTTTTTCTGACAGTCAATTATCGCAGCATGGTTATACAACCAATCCATTCCTAGTATTACGTCAAATTCTCCCAATCTAATAGGAATCAAGTCTACGCTCAGTTCATGTTCTCTAATGTTTGCGTGACAATCTCGATAAATGTATTCTACAGGGATCACTTCTATATTAGCAACTTCTATGACTAAAGGATTTTCTAATCGTTCTCGGGGTGTACTAAGTTTACTAGCAAATTCTTCAGATACAAAAGAACAGGTGGCACCCGAATCAAATAATACATAAGCATTTATATCATTGATTGGGATTATACCTGACACCACGTCCTTCGCAGCCACGGCGTCTTGGACGGTCATGTTAAAGGTTCTGGCGGTTGGGCGGTTGGATTATGCCGGTCCACCGATCATCAGCTTGTTGCCTCCTTGCTGATTACTACCCCCGCCACTTCCCTTCTTTGGGCAGTCCTTAATTCGGTGCTCCGTCGAGCCACACGCAAAGCATCCTTGTATCTTCTTTGGTTTCGGACAGTTGGGCGAGATGTGCCCTTCCTGTCCGCAGTTGTAGCAAGTGCCACGTCCCTTCCAGCACTCGCCCTGGTGATTCTTCCCACATTTCGGGCATCCTTCAGCCCTCTTCTTGAAACCTCCACGAAAATTCCCTGATTGATTATTGTTGTTTTTGTTGTTGTTGTTATTCTCCCACTTTCTCTTTCCCAAGTTGCTTCCTCCGCTACTGCTTCCTCCCGTACGATTTTCTCCTCCAGCATTCTTTCCTTTCTTTTCTTTGTTATACAGACTTAAGGCCTCACTGCCACCTTCCGCAATGATTGCCTTCTCTAGTAATGTTGCAAAGGAATCAATTTGAAGAACTGATACCTTATTGAACAGCCACGGCTTCAACCCTTGTTCGAAACGTCTAGCCTTTCTCTCTTCATCACCAACTTGGTGCTCCGCAAATCGTGCTAGTTCGTTAAACCTAGCCGCGTATTGTGCCACCGTCATCTCACCTTGTTTTAACTCTAAGAATTTCACCTCCATCCGATTCTTCATACTCTTCGGGAAGTAATTCTCGAAGAATAGCGATCTTAAACTTGTCCCAAGCTATTATCCCTTCGTTTCTCCCCTCATCATGTACGTGGCAAACACCGTCTTCTGATCTTCGCCTACGCTAGCTATAGTGAAAGCTTTTTCGATCTCTTTGATCCATATTTGTGCGACGATTGGGTCATTAGTTCCCTCGAACTCTGGGGGTCCTACACTCTTAAAGTCTTTAAAGGTTGTTACTGGCACAGTCTGAGGGTTCGGGCGAACGGGTTCATTGTTCCTTCCCCTTAAGGCTTCTCCTAACAAGTCTACCAGTTTCTGGATCGGGTCTACTTGTTCCCTTTCGTTGTTAACAGATTCTTCGGGTGCAGTCAATCTATGTCTGGGCGGCATTATCTGCATCACAAGTTTCCATTTTATTATTATTCAAGTATATTACTTAAGTATTTCTTCTAATACTAAAAGAATAAATCTATAACACGTTTTCGAAATAAACTTCATTTATATTCATATGCCAAATCGTTTCATTACATATTTTCCTAGCATACTGCTATAAATGTTATCACATATATCCCCTAATATCACAAAAGATGGGGAATATACCAACCTACTACCATACTACCCCTCTAACAAAAACTAACTCGGGGTTTACATCATCATCCCACATCTTACACAAAAGATCGGGATTGCATCATAGTATATACAATACATAAAGATAAATTCTACTAAACTACTACTAGACTGACTAAGGGAATGTCATCCCATCATCCCGTGCTCCACTGCGCTCTTGTACTCCAACTGTGCTATATACGCAACCAGCTCTCGGCTCAAGGTATGTAGAGTCTGTCCCTGTTCTGCCGGGTAGTGGTACACACCATCAATCACCCTTTCAAAAGCTGAACGGAACACATACCCCATCTTGTTCATCTTTCTCTTCTTGCACCTGACCTCGTCCTCAAGGTCGTCAGCTCTCTCATTGGACGCTTCCCACTTCTCCTCGAAGTGTAACCTATCCATCACCTCTAACTCTAGCTGAGTACGGAGTGCCGCTTTCTCAGTCTTCTCACTCAGTTCCCTCTGCTCAACCTCTTCTAGCTTCTCTGCCAAAACTACATTCCTAAGCCACTGACCTGTGAAACAGAGTCCCCATCTGGATCCCTGCCTCCCTACGGTAGGCAATCTCCACCTCTAACTCTTGCATAGCCAGCTTCCTCTGGTGGTCCTCGTCCCTCAGCTTCTGGAACTCGGACTCTCTCGCTTGGGCCTCTGCCTCCAGCTCTCCTGGACCCTGCAGTCTAACTCTAGGATCCGCTCCTCGTACTCTCCTAACATCTGCTCCTCTATAGTAGCCTCATCAGAGTCCTCTACTGGCTCATCCTCCATCGGCTCCTCCTCTGGATCAGACTCTATCTCAATCTCGTCCTCGTCGTCAGACTCGAACGGTGCAACAACCTGCACTGGTGTAGCCTCTAGAGGTGCCTCGTATACTACGTGTATATCCCTGGGCTCCTCCTCTGCCACTCTACTAGGTATCCCTATGTCTGTCATCCTACAATCACAAACACAAGGCAAACAAACAGCAACTCCATTAGAATGTTAAATAAAACATAAGTTCATTGTATAGAATGAAGTTACATTTCATAACAGACTAAGTCTCTCAAGGAAAACTCTACATGAGTTTTATCTCCTTCCAAACTTCTAAGTTCACCTAAGCTATAGTCCAAGGACACTCGTTCCTAAGGTTTATAACTACAGCTCTGATACCAACCTGTGACGCCCCCAAATTCCAGGACCGCCACTTGGTCTCTTTAATTCGGGTCATCACGTGCTCATGGTAATACATCGCAATAATAATAACTAAATATCACACAATCACAGCGAAAAATCTATTCTAGAATAATTTACAATAATTTATTATAATTATTCCCCCAAGTCTCGCAACCTACAGTACTTAATAGATTACATACTAATATCAATTAACGACTTATTACATAATCTAACTTAAGCTTAAACATAATCAAATCCAGTCTTACTTCATCATCTTAATACAACATTAAAATATATAAAAAAAAACATAAAAGAGACAAGCTAGTTGGTAGCCTTGCCCTTGCCCTTATCAATGCCCGAAGGTTCGCCCTACTCTGCCTTAACTGAAATATTTTAGGGAAGCAAGAATGAGCACAAATTGCCCAGCAAGTAATATACGACAAGGGTAAGTGATATAATTCTCAATTCTCGAAAAGGTATAGAAAAGTTTGATAGTTCAAGGATAGCAAGAGTATCAACAGTTCTCAATAACAGTCGCTAAGGACAGAATAATATCAATATGATTCAATAATAATTCAATTCAAGATTTCAAGATAACTGAATACTGAGCAGTCACTAAGGACTATGAACTTCCACAGGATTTGACAGTAATAAACTAAAAATCCAACAAAAACAGATACAGTAGGTGATCAGCCTAAAGTACCCTCGTTATGCATAACAATCAATCATACTCAAGTGCGCGCGTCGGTTCTCCGACAGTTATAGTTTGTTCTTCTCAGTCAAATACAAGATTCCGCACCAATCAATTGGTTTGGGTAGCTTTTCAATAATATAAGTCTAGCCGAATCAAATGGCATGGACTTCAACATGTATAATAGCTTTAATGAATTAAGAGTTCAAGTATGCTAATTCAATTCAAATATTTAGTAAGAAACTAGTCACAATATACAAGGATAGAATACTTGCACCGTAAAAGAGTGTAAGTTAGGAAACTTGCCTTTAGCGTAGTTTATCCACGTAAAGTAATTCAACACTTTTGAATCCTATTTATAGTGTATTATAAGTATATGATTTTCATTAGTCATTTATGCTCACATATGATATGTAATTTTAAACGCACCCATAAACGTTTAACTTAGTTGCATACTATACACATACTTCATCATATACTTTTGCGTACATATAGCACATTTCAGTTTACAAGACATTATGAAGTCATCACATAGTTTTTAATCGTTGCTTTATAGTCCCCAAATACCTTTTGGACTTATCCTTGGGAAGTTTATAATCAAACATTCAATTTTATTACTTAGCATGCCTCTTAACACATTTCTTAGCGTACTGGTCATATATTACAAGTTAAAGTAATCGCATAAGCTAACTGTCAAAAATCAGATCAACAACTGGCTCAATTATGATTCCAGACTGGCGCAGCTGCACCATGGCTAAGCCTAGGGCCGGCGCAGCTGCGCAGCCCTCTAGCTAAGCCAAGGCTGATATGTGCCTTGTGGTTTCTGTTCGGTCATGCAAGCTAACATTCACACCAGGTATACTGACATGTTAAAAGTCCTTTCGTGTTTTCCCAAGGCAATCTAGGTTCCACTTTCCATAACATGATTCTAGACTTACATTTTAAACAATTCAAGTCCTTACAACATCATAAAATCATGCAAGCTATCATGCTCGTTAATTTTAAATATACGAGGTGATCATATAACTTGATTTAGGCATGCTCACAAGTAGTTATATCATACACGTATTCAAATCTAAATTTATACTTACATATTAGGGTCTTAGTGTAGGATTTCTAAGAGCTTAAGGCCAAATGTGGCCATGCAATCACAACGTATACAATTAAACCATAGATACATGCGAGAAGGTCATACAAATTGTAATATACATGCTTGCGATTGTCCACATCATTTATTCATAACTAGCATTGTTTGTTACTTTAGAAACATGCGTAAACCCGTGCTTGGTTAACTTATTATTGAATTTTAACAAGCGAGTACACACGTATGGTATACTAGTGATGTTATATTCATTATTAAGAATGTTAAAAATAGCAGAATATGGATTCTAATACAACATGTTAAGTCCATGTTCAAAGTCCATGTTTCGTTAGTAAGTTCTATTAACGAAGTCTAACATTTTCATGTTACCTTAAGATACATATATACACAAGTTATCACATCCTTCATGAATCTCTAAACCATAATAGCATGCATCGAAAGTCAGAATATAAGTATAACATATTCAAGTCTCTCTTTATAACTTTAAGTTCCTCTTTAAACATATACGTCGTTTCGTCAAAAAGGTATACCATCTTGGTTTAAACATGCTTACGTTAGGCCTATGTACTCATACATATGTTCTACTCATGTTCACGTGCTTGCCTTATCTATACAAGTAACTACCACATAGCAGTTTTAGGAACAAAATTAGATTCTGGTTCCAGAGGCCGGCGCAACTGCGCTGCGCCTCAGTAGTAAACCGGCGCAGCCGCGCCGTGCTTCGGCCAGCACCAGTGAGCTCCCTACTTCGGCAGTTCCCAGCCCAAACACAAATTTACTTCACGAACTTGATTGTGATCAGTCACATTGGCTTATTAACACATGTATAAGACTATATAACAACTAAACAATTGTTCTATACCCCAATTATAATCCAATTTGGCATAATCAAGAATTAAAATTTTTGACAGAAAATGAAAATGAAGAATATGAATCATGTAATTATACCTTTGCTACGAATTAAGCTTGCTGCTATCTCACAATGCTATTATACTGGTATATGTATATGCTCTCAACTTATCAACTCAAACAAAATCTCAGCAAGGTGAAATGAGAAGGAAGGAAGCCATATTTATAGAGAAAACAAAATACAGACAATGCAATTGCCTACCATTTCAAACTAACGGAAATTTGAATTGCATACTAGATAAGAAGAAGTTGGTAGATAGTTGGTGGAATGCATCATGAGAGCCACTCCTCATATAATTATGAGCTAGGATTGCTTGGGAGAAGAATGAGGAAGTAGACTAGCCTTTGAGGTTTTCACGTGTATGAGAGGAAGGAGGAATGGACAAGCCATATATCTCAGCATTTTATTAGTACACAACACTTAAATTATTATACACACATAACATACTTCCTACTCTTATGTTATATTATATATACCTATTGTCCATACATAGGTTATAACTTAATGTCACAATATAAATTTGCATAAGGAATACTTCAATATAGTGAAGGTAACTTGTACGCATATAATCCATGTACATTCTGTTAATACCGGATATAATTTAATCAGGTACTATCACATTATTAAATTCTACAATCAATAATTGATTACAATATATTCATGATATATTATACAGTGTATACCCACATATTTATTGTCACATAAGCATTATCATGAATTCCTAACATATAGTTTTAACATCACATAATCACATTATGCTTCATGTAATATATGGTTTCTATGTGTAATATATTCGCATTGCATTATATAACATAGTTTATGTATATACATGCATGGTCACACTTGAGTGTCTCTCTATAATATAGTTGTATTCCATATACTTTATATATTCAAGTATTGCACTTTTGCACATATTAATTAATATAATCTTATTATATTAATCACTCACTTATTTGTTTTATTATTCATAAGGTCAAATAAATAGACTATTTATATCATTGATTAACAATAATATTAATTAATTTATTCCTCATTGATTATTAATTATACCAAATTAATAATCATAGGATTAATTATTACATTAACAAATATAAATCTCAGCACAATTATAAACAAGTGGATTATTATTATTATATTTCTTGCAATAATAATCACATATTATTAATCAACCATAGTTAATATCCCACAACAATCAATTAATATTCTCTAATAACAATTAACAATTAATTAATTGTTCACTTAAAAATTCTTCGTCAATTAATATAATTATTAATATTTCCCATCACTGTGCCACACTAGGCTCTCAACGAGTTTATCGTAAACTCCACATTTTTCTCAATTGTCATAGATATTCAATTTAATATAATTGAATTAATCATTCTCATAACACAAAATCATTTATATTCAAATAAATTCTCATTTCCATTAATATAATTATTTAATAATATATAAAAATTCTCGGGTATTACACAATGACTCTTCCGTTTTGCATAAGCACATAGCCTAGTCCTTTATGCAACGCATCCCTATATACCACAAAGTTTCCTGTGCCATCCGGAAGAGATAACACAGGTGCTGTACTCAACCTCTTCTTAAGATTTTGGAAGCTTTCCTCACGCTTCTCTGTCCAAATAAATTTCACAACTTCAACTTTTAAGGGATCTACTGAGATTCCGTCCTTATCAATTACATGCCCAAGAACTCTACCTCTCTATCTGTCGGAAGTTATGGCTGATCATCCGGAATTATATCCACGAAATCTCTCACGACTGGTATTTCTTCTAACTTCAGGTTCTCTTTACGACTATTGACTATGTAGGCTAAATATCCTATTTAGCCTCGTCTCAATAACTTCCTAGCCTGCATCATCATTAGACAACTCGCTTGTCAAGGCAACTTGCTATCATAAAACACAACCTTAGACGGAGTCATAAGGTTAATATACTTTCTTTGGCAATCAATTATAGTCCCATAATTGAATAGTCAATCAATTTCCAAGATATCGTCGATTTCCCCAAGTCTAATCGGAGTAATATCTACGTTTATTACATTACCCTTAATATTCACCCTACAGTTCTTGTGTACGTACTTAACAAGGATCACTTCTTTATTCGCAATTTCTATATTCATGGGGTATTCTAACTCATTTTTAGGCAATCCTAAGTTCTTAACAAAGTCATCGAAAATAAATGAAAAAGTAGCACCTGAATTAAATAATATATAGGCATTAACTTTATTGATCGAAATGATACCTGACACCTCATCGCGAGACTGCGCAGCATCCTGCACTGTCATGTTGAATGTTTTGGCGATAGGTTGATTTGTTATGGTTGGTCCTAAAATCGTCAGGGAGTTGCCATTGTTGGTTCCCATGTTTTCTCCTGCTCATGCCCATCCTGACACCTTTTTAGGGAAATTCTTAGCCAGATGATCCTTTGATCCACATGTGAAACAGGCGCCCTTCTTAAGTTAGAGCAGTTAGGTCTTATGTGGCCTCCCCGACCACAATTATAGCACACTCTTTTTCCTTTCATACACACCCCCAGGTGATTCTTCCCGCAGGTCAGACATGCTTCTATCCTTTTCTTCTGGCTTCCTTGCTGATTTCTGGTCGATGTGCTATCTCTCCCCCTTCTCTTTTGACTGTTACCTCCCTTAGTGTTACTACCACTGGCCTTGTTGTTACCCTCCCTTTCACTTTTCTTCTTCTTCAGCTCTTAATTGTACTTGGTCATAGCATCGCTCCCTCCTTCAGTGATGATAGCCTTTTCCAATACTTCCGCAAAGGTGTTCAACTGAAACATCGACACCTTGATATACAACCAGGGCTTCAGTCCCTGTTCAAATCTCCTAGCCTTCCTCTCATCGATATGCACTTGGTACGCGGCGAACCTAGCCAACTCATTAAATCTCGCATCATAGTCTGGCACAGACATGTCACCTTGCATTAATTCTAGAAACTGTACCTCCATCTGGTTCTGTGAGCTCATCGGGAAGTACATCTCAAAAAACATTTCTTTAAACCTTTTCCAAGTTACCACACCTTGTCCTCCCCATACCTTGTTTTCCTGCCACAAATAGTTGGCTTCTTACTTTAACATAAATGTTGCGTAAGCCATTTTCTGATCTTCACTCACTCTAACGACGTCAAAAACCTTTTCCATTTCTATAATCCAAGTCTGCGCCTCAATTGGGTTCATGGATCCATTAAATTCTGGCAGGTCCCACCGCCTTGAAGTCTTTAAATGACGTAATCGATGGAGCTTGCGGCTGGTTATTCCTTGCTCCTGTCAACAAGTTCACCAAGTGCTGAACGGGGTTCACGTTACTCGTTAATGCTTCTTGGGCTGGTCTACAGTTAGGGCGTCCTCTCGGTGGCATATTTCTATTAAAATATACGCTAATTAGATCATTATTCAATTATCTAAATATCTAAGACCTAATTAGCTTAAACATTTAAACATAATCACTTAATCACATAACATCTCAAATAAACTCTGATGTTTTATTTCATCAAAAGTTTAAAACATAATAAGATAGCATCACTGCTGTCTACATCAACTATCCCGAGATAAAGAATCTCTAGGATTTAAATCATCAAAATATTCCTTGTTTATAATCACATCGGAATTTACATTATTAAATATCAAATAAATATCACATAATCAAATTGTTCCTATCACTGCCTACTAAGGCGTCGAACAGCTTTACTGCGTTCTTCCTCTATGATGCGGAACATCGTCCTGCGATCTAGTATATACCAGTGCAGACCTTCGAACTGGATTAGATAGTACATCACCCGATCCCGGGCCTCATCAATTGCCTTCTGAAACGTATAGCCAATCTCCTCAATCTTTGCCTTCTTTGCTCGAACATTATCCTCTGCAAGATCGGCATATCATGAATCCTTCACCCAAGCGTCCTCTGCTATGGCAAGTCTTGCTGACTTTTCTTTCAATTCATTCTTTAGCTTCTCTATCTCCTCTGACTTCTGCTCGACTTGGCCCTTCTCATGGACCAACTCCCACTCTATGTCTCCAAGACGTGTGTGAAGAGTCTCAACCTCACCATCCTTCTGCTCGATGGTAGACTGTTGAGTAACCTTCTGCTCTTTCAGCTCCTGAATAGTATCTTGTAACTCTATGTTACGGTCATACAGTTCATCATACATCTCAGCACTGATACAGTTCAGTGGGAACTCTTCAGGGTCTTCTTCCTCCTCTTCAGCTGCCTCAGCCTGAATCTCAACCTCCTTAGAGTCCTCCTCTGAGTCAAATACTGACTCATGCTCCTGACCAATGATGGTGATCAAAGGAGATGAATCTCGTCGAACTAACTGCTCCCAGACTGTGTGAATGTCTCGGGGCTCCTCCTCTCTAGCCTCTCGGGGTACAACGTCCCTAGGCTGACTGGGTTCTCCAGCATCCGACATCTTGACAAATCAAATTTTAAGTCTTAGTTATTATGTGATGCTAATCGATACTCTCGCAAGTATATAAGTATAAGCACATAGCATATAAGGTAAGTTATTATCTTTCTTAGAACTCGATAAGAGTTTATCATTACTATGTTATCGATCTCATAAAAGGCTACTACCCTAAGGTTTTTCCCCCGCCTAAGGTTCATAACCTACAGCTCTGATACCAACAAGTGACACCCCTAAATCCGGGTACTTCAATTCCACGGGAATTGGTGTTCACTATACAAATATCATCTATCTATCTACCCAATATAAATGCAAACCATGCAATAGATAGAAATAAATCCTCTCCTTATGGGGTTACAACATCTGAATATTAAATATAATCCCAGGTCATACTAACCTTAAATCTCAAATACGGAAACATAAACAATTAATAAGTCTTACACAACTTTAATATATGTCTTAAACATAACATATCAAATAAACAACAAGTCTTCATCACTTGTTGACCTTGCCCTTGCCTTTGCTAGTAGAAGGCTCGTCGGACCTTTTGTTCTTAACTGCAATGTTATTATTACACAAGAGTGAGCACGATTTCCCACAAGTATAATAATATAACAACAATATAATAACATGCGAGTGAATAAAAGACTTCTAAATAAAGAAACCCGGCTTTTGAATCAAGAATGAATAACAAGAATCTAAAGAACATCTGAGGGTCATAAGACCTTGAACCATATCATAGGTGGTCAAGTATGTTTACCTTTACACCTTTAATAGCCATAGACTATGGACTTTATTTCTTGTACTTAGGGGGATCAGCCCTTAGTACCAATACTGTGCACGATATCTCAATGCTAAAGCATCATCAATCCCCTATCAAAAGGGTTGTTCATCTAAGTTTGACATCAGAGTCCGCACCAAAGGAAGTTTGGTTTGGATAAACTCAATAACAGTTCTAGAATTTAGAACGCTCATCAACTATGGACTAGTCGTATCAATAAGGGTTCGATAGTCTTACAAGGTTCAACAATAAACGATATTCAAATTGAATAATAACTTCTCAAGAGTATACAATTGAATAAGTATTGTATAACTGGAATCATGCTTTAAAAGGTATTATAATATCTCATATGGAATCTCAACTTGATTAACAAGAATAAGAACTTGCATCATGATAGTATTTTAAGAATAGAAAACTTGCTCAATAAAAGTAACTTTGAATTTAGTAACTTGCTTGACATAAGAATAAGGAATAGAACGCTTATTCAAATTAAAGAGTTTAGATAAGAAACTTGCTTAACGATAATAAGTTAAGGATAGAATACTTGTGTAATCGTAATAGAGTTAGGGTAAGGAAACTTGCCTCGTGCACAAGCTACAAATATAGTTACAATTCAATTCCTCAACGCCCTATACATTACACTATGCATATGATGTTGATTAGTTTTATAACTTCTATGTTCAACTGTTGAACTTTTCATTTAAGTTCAGCTTACAACTTGGTTCCAAGTGATAAATTATTAACTAATCACTGTAGCCACTCGAGATTTTCCTTGCCCCGATACTCATCTAGTAGAAGGGTAAAACCGTCAATCAACCCAAATTTGATCCACAATATTGGTGCTCTAGTCAAATTCGATTCCCAATATCGGTAATCAAGCTCTGACAGTCAATCGGACCATCAATCAAGTTTTGACAGTCAATCGGACCATCAATCAAGATCCGACAGTCAATCAGATCCTTAAGCTCAACCCCGATCTCAACCCAGGGGATATCAATCAGCCCCGGAAGCAACCCGAGAGGTATCAATCGACCACGGTCTCAACCCGGGAAATCAAATCAACCCTGGTCTCAACCCGGGAGGTACAAATCAACCCCGGTCTCAACCCGAGAATTGCAGGTCATCCCCGGTCTCAACCCGGGATGTTAGGCCAACTTTAGACATTAGCCTGAAGCATCGTAACAACTCCATAGAAAAACCTGGAACAACCACGTCAGCCTTAGAGATAACCCTGAGGTCAAAAGACTCGACTGGGATCCAAGTCTTGGAATCAGCTCCCGGAAGTCAACCAGTGACCATGCCAACACTACAGGTAGCCCCAGGAGGGGTACAATGGTCATTTTACCAAATTTTAACTGACTTGGTCAAACTCAAGCCAAATCGATTCCGATAAAGTTAGAATAAACCCTAACGACGATCCCAAGTGGCAACAACAAAAGATAGTTCAATAGACAAACTGTGGGGAATCGAAGACCTAGTTATGAACCCATCTTCCTGGACCAGAAAAATGTTTTGTCCCCTGTCATTGCAACACTCTCGGTGAGAGCTTTCCGGAAATATATCGCACGCCTCAAACGGACACTCCGATCAAAAGTTAGAAAGTTTCTGACCGGACATCGCATTGCTCGGAGTGCACGTACTTCGAGAAGACCAAGCCGGGCACGCGGGACCCATCTCGAGTGGCCGCACCTCTACCTGTGGCAGCCGCATGTAGAGGTGCGGCTCCCCCCTCTATAAATAGAGGGGCAGCCCCCTCTCATTTTCATAAGAAAGAAGCGCAGCGAAGCCCTGCCTGACTAATTTTTTGACTTTTACACCTCTTCCAAACCCAAATATTTTCACTCCAACACATAGATATACCCATATACTACCACATATAAAAAAAACCACCAGTCTATTTGGACGTTTAAGGCCTATTATTCGGCAAAAAGCCTGTAGTGCAGCCCATTGTAATTATTTTTACGATCAGCAAGTCAATACTACTAATTTGAACTGTTTTACACCAGCACATCAAGTTTTATCTTCTAAATATGCCCGAAACTTAGTACCGTGGCCGTTTTCGTCAAAAATTGATACATTTTTGTACATAAACTCTGCTTTCAACATTTCTACAACTCAGATTGACTATCCATCAGCTCCAGTAGCTTCAATGCACTAGCATACACCGTTTTGGCAACTTTGCCAGACTGGGTTGTCTTCCCAGTCCGGGTTTGGCCATTTTCTGTATATATTTAATTGTTTATGTACTAACATTTCAATTCTGTCAAGCCCAAATTTCAAATCCGAGGTAGTTTACTGCTTTTTTATATATTTACGCATATTTAAGCGATTTTCACCATAACTGGTCTTCGTACCAGTATTGGTTGACTACATTCCTGTCTATATATATATATATATATATATATATATATATATTAATTCAGTCCAGACACAGGCGTGAAAACCCATCGCCCTTTTTACTGTTTTTGCACACTTCGCCATACTGGGTGCTCTCCCCAGTCACTGGTTGACTATTTTTCTGCAATTTACATTTTAGTTCGGCCTTGATCATTCTGTGGCCTTTTTATTGCTTTTATATATATTTATGCATATATAAACAGCTTTCACCCTCACTGATAATCTTTCCAGTCTTGGTTGACTACGTTTCTGTCAGTATATATATCTACATATATATTTCAATTCCAGTCCGGGCTTGCGAGTGAAAACCCATCGCCCTTTACAGCTTTTATATATATCTAACTATATATATTGCTTTGTTCAATTTATTCAACTGTTGCATTTAACATTCATTTGTATATGAATTTGCACTGACATATCTGCGGGTGAACTAGATTTATCCAAATCTCGTCACTTCTAGCTTTCAACTGTTAAAACAGGTCCCGACAGAACCTGGAAGCTATAATGGCTGTGATTTCTTTAAATCTAGTTATTTTTATAGTTTCAGCTTCAAAAGTAACCTCGCGTCCCTTAGATCGCTATCTAGTGGGAACGAGACGCTTCGGTCGTGCGGACTAGGATTTACTGAATGAATCCCTGGTTCTGGTAATTTTGGGATATTTATCTGCTTCTGTACAAATTTGAACTATGCAGGTTTTATAGCTACTCATATGTGAGCCTAGGAATCGTGGGATTCATGATCAAACTGATCAGAATCTGATTCCCACGATGGACAAACTCCGATTTACAGATGTACCCTACCAGTTTTTTTTTCTGTAAAATGTACATCCACAGACCTTAAAACGGTTATTCGGATTTAAGGTCTCAACATAGTGAAAATATGGATTATCGTGTCAGCGTCCCTCCGATGGTTTTCATATCCATGAGGAGACCGACACTTTATATTTCTGTGGTCAAGGATGCTTCGCAGCTCGACAAATCACCATTTGCATGCAGCCTTAAGGCTATAAAGATAAAATTGAGAGTAGCGATATACTTCAATTCCTATGTCAGCATAAGGGTTTGATAAAACCAGCTTTCAAAACATCACTGTCAATTCAATTCAAAAGCTTTTGCAAATCAAATTAAATGATGCTTTTTGCAAATCAAATCAAAGAGTGATTTTCAAATCAAATCAAACCCTTCGTATATAGGCTCAATGAAGCCTGTCAAAGCATTCAATCAATCAAAAGGCCCAATTTTCAAACAGCATTCACTCACACATTCCAGTTTTAAGGGAAATATTGAAAAGATTGATGTACCGTGTTTACACGGGAGTCGTGGGGTGCCTAACACCTTCCCCACACTTAACCAAGCCCTCGAACTCAAAGCTCCAATTTCAAAGATCAAGTTTCGACAGTGTCTAGCAATTGGGCCTCTTTTCAAATCAAATTCGGTTGAGTTGGTAAAACCATTTTCAAAACTACCAACTGGCGACTCTGTTTAAATCAAATCAAATCGTCGACATATACACATGCTGGCCTTTTTCCTAAAAAACCCTTCAAAACCTTTTTTTGCAATAAAAAGAATAAGGGTAGAGATAACTTAGGAAGATCGATTTGAGGAAAATCGGGTTATAAACCGACCCGCGGTATTTCTTAAATTTTCCAACGTCGATAGGTGGCGACTCTGCTGGGGACAGTAGAGGGCTTAGGCCGCTTTCAATCTTTTCAAACATTTCCTTTTCAAAACTATTGAATGCGTGAAATCCTGCGTCTCCACAGTCAATGGACAAGTGAATGCTACGTCTCTTATTGAATGTATGAATGCTATGCCTTTACATTGAATGAATGAGAATGAATGCTTTAGTGCTTCGCACCCATATTAGTGCTTCGTACGAATTGTCATTGCATGCATAAGCGGTAAGGCCGATGTATGTGAATGTATGCTAGTGAGTCCCTCCACCAGGAGGCTAACCCGGTCGGTGATAAGTAAGGACTCTGGGGACGACTAAGTCTCCGGGGCTACCTCCTAAAAATGCACCACCCAGATTCGCTCCAGTTGAACGATCGGATTAACTTCCCTTCTAGTAAATTGCGATGATCTGGGAACCTTCATGTCGAAACAAAAGCTGTGAGAGTAACCTAGGATAGGTCAGCTTCTGATCAACCAAATTAGACGGGATGCTTCTTCATACCTTCCTTTTTCAATTCCATGTCAAGTCTCCAATTACTGAGGAGCATAATGTAAATAACAATAATGAAAGATTTACTTTCCTATCAAATATCCTGTCATCCTGCCATCAAAACAACTAACCTCGGTTTTGTAGGATACACTTAAAAAACACACATCATAAATGCATCCAGTCATTACCTACCACAGGAAACTGACACGCATACGTTTTGGTGTAGGTAGGGAAAAATTGGTGCTATCACTAGATCAAAGGCTAGAAAAGCACCCAGTCCATCTATGGACATGGCTTCAAGTGCTCCACCAGAATCCACCCCTGTGTCTAGGGAAGAATTCGAAGGATTGAAAAATCAGATAGCCGAGCTAGCCGATTTCCTTCGAGAGCAAAGCAAGGCCTTCAAAGAGAAACAATCTCAAACTCATCTAGAACCAGGAGCATCTAGTAGTGGTGCTGGCAGTCAAGATACAAAAAAGGCCAAAACTCAGATCCCTGGACCCTAGAACCAGGATACAATCAACAAAACTCCAGAAATCACCATCCTAAGCAAAGAACAGGAAGCTGGTGACATTCTCAAGAAAATGCAACAAATGGAAGAAACCCTCTGGTCCATCAAAGGAACTGGGGCATTTGGTAGTGTCAACTACTCAGATCTATGCATATTTCTCGGGGCTTGGTATCCCAAAAAATTTTAAGTCCCTGATTTCAAGAAATATAACGGATTGGGTGATCCTTATACACACCTGAAAGTTTTCATTGAAGAACTCGGATCCTATGCTGAGGACGAGAAACTTCGAATGCAGCTATTTCAGAAGAGTTTAACTAGAGAAGCCAGAGCCTGGTATGCCCATCTGGACAACTCCAAAATCCACAGTTGGGAAGAATTGGCCCATGCCTTCCTCAGCCAGTACAGCTTCCAATCTCAGCTAGCTCCAGATCGGTATCAAATTACCAAAATCAAGAAGAATAACACTGAATCATTCAGAGAATATGCCTAGCGATGGAGACGGGTCGCAGCACAAGTCACCCCAGCCATGACTGAATTTGAAATAGTCATGACTTTCATCGATATTCAAGAAGCTCCTTATTATGAAAGGGTCCTAGCAGGCATAGAAAAACATTTCTCTTAAATGATCAAACACGGCGAAATGGCCGAAATGGGACTCAAGTCCAGGAAAATAAAAGACCTAACGGCACTCGAAGCTGTTGCTGAGCATATCCAATCCAGAAATTACGGGAGTAATCCCCGGAGGGTCCACAAAAAGAAAGATGAAGAAGTTTCCTTATTGTTACAAGGACAAAATTTAAAAGGTAATTCAAACAATACACCCATTCAAAGGAGGAACTATACCCCTTTCCAAGCTGCAACACAGCCTTCAAATCCTTCATTCCGGAAAAACATGGACGTCAGACGCAGAAAGGACTTTCACCCCACTAGGGGATTCACTCGAGAACATCTTCAAACTTTCGACAGCTCAGAAGAAGCTTGGCCAACTCCTTCCGCCAACTAACATTAATTCAAGGAACTTCGACCCTAGCAAGAAGTGTTCTTATCATTCCGGATCACCGGGCCATGACACCCAAAATTGTTGGTCCCTCAAGCACAAAATCCAAGATTTAATTGATAATGGAGAAATTATGGTCACAAAGCCCGATTAACAGCATGTCCAAGATAACCCTCTCCCACAGCACAAGGAGGAGAGTGTCAACATGATCAACACTTCAAGTGGAGAAGGATCCAAGTACCTCCGCTATGTTGAAGAATCAACTCAATCCAACAACATTAGCCCAATGAGTTGGGAAGCTTTTGAAAAACAATTCCTGATAGAGAAAGAAATAAAGTCTATCAAGGAACAAATCAAGCAGTTGGCTGAACTGGTCGTCTACCAACATTAACTCCCCAGAAAGATGTTGAAGCAAATCCATCAATCTATTGGCAGTCGCTCTCCTCCAGCGGAAGTCAATTCCAATCAAGATCATAGCCGGACTTGTGAGCTTACACCCTGGATTGACAAGGGGATCGAAGAAACAAGTGTCCAAGAAGGTAGAAACTTCCTATTTCAAAGGAATTTCACCAATCTGAACCAGTCAATTGAAGAAATCCTCCAAATGATGATCAGCGAGGGGATGTTGCAGATCTATTACCTCCGCTGAACCCTCAATCCAGAAAATTCAAACCTGACTAAATATGTCAGTACCATTCCAACTCTCCCGGCCATGATACAGAAGAATGCTGGGCACTTCGTAACCTAATTCAAGACCTGATTGAGAAAGGTGACCTAATCAGAGGAGATCAAATCCTTAATATGACAGATAAAAATAGCCTCTAGATCCCCAATGCATGGTATCAGGACACAGTGGTTGTCATATCTTGCGATAAAGAATCAATCATCACACCCCTGGTACTGACAGGTAAAGGGGTCCGAGAAGTCCAAAATCCTGTGAAAGGTGGCTGCATCTCAGCCTCTAATCTTGCCCTTCAGACCCCAGTATCCAATCCACAGTCTGAAGAAGGTCCCATGGAACTATGGGGACATTAAAAGCTCTACTTCAAACAACATTTCCATCCTGTCAAAGGATAATCCATTGTACCTGCCTCAGTGGGTGATTAAACTAGTTACCAAGGCAAAAGAAAGGGTGGCTGAAGAAGAGATAAAAGAGTTCCTCAAAAAGATGGGACACAATGAAATCAAGATGGTGCAAAGCTTGAAAGACACACCCAAACAAATATCCATCCTGGACTTGGTCCTACCATCATAGGATCACCGTAACATCCTAGTGAAGGTACTAGAAGAAGCCCATCTGCCACACACGGTAGACACAGAGAAATTCTATCACATGATAGAACACATTTTCAACAACAATGTGATTTCCTTCACAGATGATGATATCCCGGCTGAGGGAAGGGGCCACCACAAGTCCCTGTATATAGCCGTTATGTCCTGCGGATACGTGATCGGAGGAGTGCTTATTAATGGAGGATCTTTCCTCAACATTTGTCCATATGACACATTGGAAAGGATGAAGATCAATCAAAACCGGATCAAAGCCATCCACATGGTTATCCAGGCTTTCGATGGATCTCGCCGCCAGGCTATGGGGGAAATCGATCTTCCTTTAGAAATTGGTCCACACACCTTCTACGTATCTTTCCAGGTGCTCAACATAGCCACCGGATACAACTTGTTGTTGGGCAGGCCATGGATCCATATGGCCGGGGCTGTTCCATCCACCCTCCATCAGTAACTCAAGTACGTTATCAATGGCAGCCTCATCACAGTGAATGCTGAACCGGAATACCCTACCCACATACATGGGGACATGCCAGTGATTAGCCTGGACACCGGGGTTGAGCCTTCAAGTTTTCAAGATCTCGAGGTGAGCGATATTCAATATCTACCGATTGGGGCACCAGCCTTGAAGCCTAAAATTTCCACTGAAGTAATGACAGTGGGCCAAGAAATGGTAGCTGCGGGTTTCCAGCCTAGAGAAGGGTTAGGAAAAAACAAGCACGTTATTAAGATGCCAATCCAAATCCCAAGTTAGATGGGAAGAACAGGATTGGGATTTTCATCTAGGTTAAACCACCGGAATCCACACAAACATCCCAAGGCTCAAGCCTCCACGATTCTGCTCGCAAACCTCACAAATGCCAGATGGGTGAAACCTAAGAGGAAGATCCCTATGGGGGCATCAGCCATGCTATTTCCTTTAATCATACATGTCCATGAAAGGAAAGCCCTCAAGCCTGAGGCAGATAGCGAAAAGGGAAAAGAAAAGATCCTGTACGGAGGACGAGACCCATTCGCTAACATGAAAGTCTTTATCAACTATGAAGGGATGAATGATGAACTCTCAGATAGTGACGATGAAGATCGTGCTCACTTTCCTCACAGCAAACAGAGGAACAATCCCCAGAAAAGCCTCGGCCATATCCTAAAGGATGTCTCAGTTGTCATCCAAGACAAGACAGACGAGCACACTTCCAGCATCCTCCCTATCCATAAGGATCTAACCCTGGATAATTGGAGCAGTGTCCCTTACCTCAGTCAAAAAGGGTAAAGGGGCAGACAGTCAATCTGCCCTCAATCATGCTTTATTTACTGCTTACTTTTGATTGCACAGCTAGAGTAGTCACTTTTGTCATGCTTTATAAATGCCATGTGTATTTAAGTAGTTATGTATATTAATGAAACCATTTTTGTTTTCAGGACCCAAGTATTGGATGTGTGTGTCTCTGCTGATGAGATGCCAACCTGTCAACATAACTCCAACTATGATGCAAGATTGAGCTTCGACTTGACGGATCTTGATCAAGAAGAGGAAGATGACTATGAGGTGACAGAGGATATCAAGGAATGGGTCAAAGATAAACCCAAACCAAACCTCGACCAAACCTCCACCATCAACATAGGAACCTCCGAAACCATCAAAGAAATCCAAATAGGTTTAGACCTCACATTGGATCAAAAAGCCGACCTGATCGCGCTCCTAACACAGTACCAGGATGTATTTGCATGGTCGCATGAAGACATGATCGGTCTATCCACAGACATTGTCATCCATCGAATGCCCATCAAAGAAGGGTTCAAACCAGTCAAACAAAAGCTCAGGCTATTAAAACCTGAGTGGAGTTTAAAAGTCAAAGAAGAAGTTGTTAAACAATTCAAAGCCAGGATCATCATGGTATCAACATATCCCGAATTGCTATCAAAAATAGTCCCCGTGCCAAAACCAAGAGGGAAGGTACGAGTCTGCGTGGATTACCGGGATCTAAACAAAGCCTGCCTCAAGGACAATTTCCCGGTACCTTATATCCACATCCTGATTTACAATGCTGCGCAGTATAGCATGTATTCCTTCATAGACTGCTTTGCTGGTTACCATCAAATTATGGTTGCTGAAGAAGACCGGGAGAAAACAGCTTTTATCACTCCATGGGGAACTTTTTGCTACCGACGACTATCCTTCGGCCTCATCAATGTCAGAGCAACGTATCAACAAGCCATGATGGCCCTCTTTTATGATATGATGCACAAAGAAATAGAAGTCTATGTTGACGACATCATCATCAAGTCCCGGAGGGAGGATGATCACATAGACCATCTCAGGAAGCTGTTCAACAGGTTGCGCAAGTACAACCTCAAGCTAAATCCCGCCAAATGCGTTTTTGGCGTTAAGGCAGGTAAACTGCTAGGATTCCTGATGAGCAATCAGGGCATTGAGTTAGACCCTGCCAAGATCAAAGCCATTTCTGAAATACCCGTGCCTCGTACAGAGAAGGAGATACGAGGATTCCTAAGAAGGATCAACTTCATAAGTCGATTCATTTCATAGCTCACAGCAACCTGTGAGCCCATCTTCAAGCTGTTAAGGAAGAATTCCTCCATCAAATGGAATGAGGATTGTCAACAAGCCTTCCTTGCCATCAAAAAGCAGCTTGTTGAAGCACCTGTTTTGGTACCTCCAAGGGATGGAGTCCTCTTATTCATGTACATGTCCGTCAATGCCAATGTTATGGGCTATATGATAGGACAGAAGGATGATAGTAGCAAAGACAGAGTTATCTACTACATCAGCAAAAGGTTCAGCAGTGGGGAACAGAAGTATACCCTGATCGAGAAGACATAATGTGCATTAGCATGGGCTGCTATGGGGTTGCAACACTACTTGCATGGGCACACGATGTATCTCATATCCCGTATGGATCCACTCAAATACGTCTTCAACAAACCAATGTTAAATTGCCGACTGTCTAAAGGGCAGTTGATTCTACAGCAGTTCGACATTGTTTACGTGACTCAGAAGTTTATCAAAGGCCAAGCCATTGCAGATCAATTAGCAGAAGCACCTTCAGGAGGGTTCGAGCCCCTGGAGATATATTTCCCAGATGATGGGATCATGACAATTCAACAACTCCAGTCAGGGAATACAGTCTAACCATGGAAAATATATTTTGACGGAGCTGTAAACATGGAAGGTTCCAGAGCTGGGGCAGTCCTTATCTCTGGTACAGGTGATCAATATCCTGTGGCTACCAAACTTCAATTTGGCAACACCAACAACACGACCGAGTACGAAGGCTGTATACTGGGGTTGAAACTAGCCCAATCCATGGGTATCAAACACTTATTGGTCTTTGGAGATTCCGAGATGGTCATCAGACAAACCACCTGCAAGTATCTCACAAAAGAACTGCATCTGCTGCCATATCATCGGCAGGTCCTCAAAATGTCCCAAGAGTTCGAAGCAATAACCTTCGTCCACATTCTTCAGGGTCGAAATGACTTTGCCGATGCACTGGCAACATTGGCTTCATTAATCCGCATATCCAACAGGAGCGGGTTTCCCAACATCCAATTCACAAATCAAAAAGCCCCAACATACGGGAATTACATTGGAGAAGTATTAGACGAAATACCTCCTGTCAAGCAACCTTGGTTTCAAGACATCAAGGAATATCTCCGTGATGGATCTACACCAGATGGTGCAAGCCAATCAGAGCGAAAATGGATTCTCAGAATGGCCATGAAGTTCTATCTAAGTGGAGATGCACTCTACAAAAGGGATGCTGGAATAGGCCTGTTAGATGCCTCGACAAGGAGCAAGCCCAAAGACTAATAGATGAAGTCCATGGAGGAGTCTGTGGTCCACATATGAGCGGCCATTTGCTGGCCAAGAAGATAATCAGAACAGGACATTACTGGATCTAGCTCAAAGCTGATTGCGATGATCACGTTAAGAGATGCTTTCAATGCCAAACACATGGAAATGCCATCCACGCTCCTCCAAATGAGCTGCACAACATGAGTGCACCATGACCTTTTTCTATGTGGGGAATGGACGTGATAGGTCCAATCGAACCCAAAGCCAGCAACGGTCATCGATTCATCTTCACCAAGATTGACTACTTCACCAAATGGGTTGAAGCAGCCTCTTTTCCTAAAGTCACAAAAGAGGTCATCATCAATTTCATCAGAAATAATGTCGTCTGTCGATATGGACAACCGGAGGTGATCGTATCAGACAATGCCAAAAACCTGAACAATCAGATGATGGTAGAACTGTGGGGCAAGTTCCACATCAAGCATCTCAACTCCGTCATCAATCGACCCAAGATGAACGGTGCTGTCGAAGTGGCCAACAAAAACATCAAGAAGATCATGCAGAAAATGTCTGCCAATCACAAAGACTGGCCTGACCTGCTACCTCTCACCCTATTAGCCTATAGGACATCAATGCGCACCTCTACTGGGGCTACCCCCTATTCACTGGTCTATGGCATGGAAGCAGTCCTCCCCATAGAAGTAGAGATGGAGTCTTTACGAGTATTAATAGATGCTCAGATGGACGAAGATCAATGGTTACAAGACCGATATCATCAACTGTCCCTGATAGACAAAAAAAGGGCCACGACCATTTTTCACGGACGGTTATACCAGCAAAGGATCACCAGGTCCTACAACAAGAAAGTCCGAATCCGGCAATTCAAAGAAAATGATTTGGTGCTAAAGAAAATCCTGGCCAATCAGGATGAAGCCAAAGGAAAATTTTCCCCAAACTGGGAAGGCCCTTTCGTTGTCAAGGAAGTCCTGCCAGGGGGAGCCATCAGGCTACAAGAAATGAACAGGAACGAATTTCCCCAACTCATCAATTCAGACACCGTGAAAAAGTACTACGTCTGAAGCACATGCATACCCGCATCTAGGTCCTATAAATCGAATCAGGTTAGACTTTTCACTAGAGAAGCATGAACTACAAATGACCTGATCTCCCTCAAGTACGTAGGAAACCATCTATGGTGCGGTCAAACCAATCAAAAATCCAAAGAACTTGCAAATCCCAGCATCAAATTCCAAAGCTCATCGAACCAAATTCAAACCCCAGATAAACTCTTTGCAAACCTCTTCAATTAAACAACCAAAACTACGCATGACCTGATCTCCCTCAATCCGGGAGTACGTAGGCAGCCCTCTACGGCGCGGTTTGACCTTTAAGAAAAAACCAAAAAATGGAAGACCAGTTCCAAGACACCGAAGACAAATAAAAGCTAAATCCTGTCAAGTTGTCTGGTTACCAGACCCATTTGAGGAACTCCCTTGACACCTCAATTGTCAGTCCATCAAGGAGAAGCTCAAAATGCATTAATAACTTCTAGTTATGACTGAAGTGATAATCACTCAGCGATGACAATACATATCTAAGCAGGGAAGTATCTCAAAAATATATTTCTCTGATATATAAACTGCTTTATATACATAGTGCCCTGTACATGACAAAAATGGCTGAGCTAGTCTGTGCAGGAAAAATAAAGCTAGTCTATGGACCCAAGGACAAGCGGGTCAGCAATGCCAGCATGGCATCTTTCTATGAAGATGGAGGAGCATCTGTAAGAGTAGTCCACTCAGCCTCCATACGGCTCAGAAAATCCACAGTCATCTGCAAGGTGGCACTGTGGTCATCAATGTAAGCACTCATCTTGATAACCAAACCATGGGTGTAAGCTCGGAGAGCAGTACTATCAGCAATGTGGAAATCACGGGGAGCTATAGCCTCATCCCTCTCTGAAAAAGCTACATCCTGAGAAATCAAAGTCTCCTCAATCTCAACATATGCTGCATCTCTAGCTGAGCGAACCTGTGACACCCCCAAATCTGGATCCTCTGACCCCGGTCCGGTCGTCACGATCTAACATAAACATCCACCTCTAAACAACATACGATAACTAAAATGCGAAATATAATAAACATACGTCGTTCATTCAAAAGGTGTTACTAGTCCCAAGATTCGATAACCTTAATACAAACATACCCTAGAATAGTTATTAGGGTTCTTATTACATAACAGTAATTCAATTAAACATAAAGATAAAGTCTGATCCTTGCAAACTAATCCTACATCTTCCCTTTACCCTTGTCCTTCCCTGAAGTCTAGGGCTTAACTGCAATATAAGTCATGATATAGCAAGAATGAGCAACAAGTTTGCTCAGCAAGTTTAAATACAACAATAAAGGATATATCATGATGAATAAAAAATATCTGACAATGAATTCAATAATATGAATATCGGAAGAAAGAATAATAATTTCTTTTAGAATAACTGATAGTTAAGTAGACTTCGAACTATAAAACTCCAATGGAATCAATAGCTGATTGACCCTTTGGTTACTGGCTACAGAATAGTACTTGAGGGGATCAGCCTCGCGTATGCTATGTGTATGCATAACATTCAACTCTGCTGTTTGTATCTTATATTAGATACCTGGGGTACTCCCCTATATATAAGGGGTGTTCTTTTCAGTCTAAGAATCCTTACCATCTATTGGTTTGGATAGCTTTTATAAAATTTTATATACCTGTCTGACCAAACAAGGGTTCAGACTCTATCTGACACAGTTCAAGAATTATAGAACTTTAAATGATGTACAAGTCCAAGACTGTACGAACTCAAGTGCACCAAGTGCGAATAACAATAATATCGATGTGGAATAATTGTAAAGTAATTAAACCACCTAATAGCATGCTTGGAAATAAAGTTCAAGCTTTAAATAATTAAATGTCAATACGATAGTAACCTGCTCAATATAATATGAGAAGGATAGGAACTTGCACAATAAAGAGTGTAAGGGAACTTGCATTCAAATCAAGTAAAGTTAAGAAACTCGCTTACACGATTCATTGAATAAAGTAGTGCAAGAATTTAGGATACTTGCTCAAGTAAAAGAGTAAGAATTAAAGAACTTGCCTGTTTGCACAGCTACAATTAAGTTCTAGCTTTAATTAACTTGCGTTGAAATGACCTAATATTAATAAGTCGGCCTTTCAATTAGTATGTGTAAACTAATATGATTCTACACTAGCAAGAATCTAATCATCATATAAATTTATCATGTAATTCACGTAAGTTAATCTAATCATGTCTTAGATTTAATAACTTTAGATTATCTAGTTTCTATGCATCAATATAGGCTTGAACACATAGCACTTCAAGTTACTGATATAAATCAACACACACGCTTTATCAAGTTATTAACTCAAATTTGAAACATAGCATGCTTATTGTACGTTCACGTTAAGGTTATAGGTTTTCATTCCGGTAAACCTTAAGCCAATCATATCCATGTTATTTAGCCACAAAAATTATATTGTCACATAACGAGATTAACAATACTTAGTAAGCATGCTCGTACGTACACTACACATGTATACTTTAATCCACATAGTTCATGCTTGAAATTCAATCTCTATGAATAAGCATGCATAGGCGATATTCATGTAGGATGTTCATGTCAACATGTCTATAGGCATAATAAAATCCTAATATGTATGCTTGCATGCTCACAACATAACCCACATGGTAATTGATGTTATTAGCTTTTAAATCTTAAGTTTCTTTGAAAAGTATACTAAGTCCACAAAGGTCGTTTAATGTAAACAAAGTGTTTCATAACCATGTCTCACATGTATGAAAACACACTACTAAGCCATATAAACGCTCTCACATGGTCAGAATCTAAAAGACATTAACCTTGGTCAAGTTTGCTTCAAAAGTTCTTAAGTGTCTTACTTTTGAAATTGTCTTAACTTTCAATCTAGTATGCTAGTGTACGATTAACACTTTAAACATTCATTACATGTCAATGTAAACCATACTATCATGTTCATTAAATCCGAATACACATATGGCATGTTTATGACAAAGTTCAAATCCAAAACTATGAGTTTTATTTTGAAAACGTCTTAACTTTCGGTCAAGTATGCTAGTGTGTTTAACCACTTTAGACTTAGTTCTCATATCCATATAGACCATACGGTCGTGTTCTAAAATAAGAATATACATTTGTTATGTACATGTCAAGTTCATAATCGAAACTATAATTTTTTATTTCAAAACCATAAGGGTTGCGTCAATCATGTGTACTAACATTGTTATGCTTGTTCATACTACATGAATATACTTATATATATATATATATATGCTAATCCAGTTTACATGCTTGTTCTAACAAGGTACCATATGTTAGTTTATGACAGCAGCTTAACAGAACTCATCAACAATTTCTGCAGAGGGGCGCGGCCGCGCCCCATTTGTACTAAGGAGACGCGCGGCCGCGCGGCTCCGTTTCCAGACCAGAAGCTTCTCTACAATTACATAGCTTTAGTCCATCCTTTCATTACTTCATGAAACATGTATTTAATCAACTACATTATGTTTCTAGCATGCATACTAACTCCATTAACATTCTAGCATCATTTCACACAACCAATTCCAACTAAACATGTTAATTTCTATGAATTGAACTTCAAAGTGGGTGTAGAGCTTATACCTCTTGAAGCTTTGAATTAGCTAAGCTTGCTACCACAATCAGATTGTATACTCACAACACTCTCTCTATATTAACTTAGCACAATTTCTAGCAACATTATATAAGAAGAAAGGCTTGGTATTTATAGGGAAATTCAATATCCATACCAAAGCTTTGCACCAAGAATCAAACCAAGGGGTGAAGGAAGAAGATGATGGGCAATGGTTAGTTGGTGGAATAGTTGCCACCAACCACATCAACCCACTCCCCTTGCCATCATCACCCTCATTGCTAGCTAGGAAGAGAAATGATGAAGTAGAATAGGCCTTGGCCCCTTCACGTGAATGGCAAATGGAGAGCAATAGGACACTCAATATGGGACAAGCTATACTCAGCATTTGCAAATACCATACTTGAGTTATATCACATAATATATACACTTTGGTTATATACTATATATACACATTTCATTTCCTATGACTTAGGTTATAATGAAAAAAAAGGGTATACATTGTATTTTCTAATTACAAAGTATCAAGTAGGGTACACATAGATATATCAACATATAATCCATGTACATTTTATTAACACCACATATACTTCAATTGGGTATTATTATTACTCATTATCACAACGGTTATTATTATAATTATAATAACTTATTGAAAACATTATCAATTAATAATTGTTTATTGATATTAAAATAAGGTGATAGGGTATACACTAGGTTTTACCCACACATATCATGTCGCATAAGCAATAATATATTATGTAACTCACATAATGTCATTAATCTTACTATATAATATATATCTACATTATTGCATTTTATACCATATAGAGGTAACTACCTTATATTAAAGGTTTAATATATCGCATGCTTTGAATAAAACAATTAATCAATTAAATATAATCATACTATATTTATTAATCCTTTGCTCATTAATTTATTTTTTATTCATTATAAATCAATACATTATTAATTAATTACTCATAATTGCAATTAATCAATATGTTCAACTCCCGCCACTGTATTCAAACAAATTGAATATTTAATTACTAATCTCACCTTATCAATTCTTTGATATTAAAGTCTTAGGGTCGGTCCACTAATTTAAATTACCCATTAGTGAGTCCTTTAAATATTTCATAGTTTCGCATAACCACATAAGTTTTAAATAAGTTCACAAAACTAACTCATAAAAATTTAAAATCACATATTAAGTTAATAATGGAGTTTAAAAATTCATGGTCGTTACAGAACCTCGTCTCGCTCCACAATGGCAGTATCTAAAGCAGAGCGAAGCTCCTCCCGCTTAATCAATCTAGTATCCAAAGCGGTCCTGAGACCATCCCTCTCAGCAAAAGCTAAATCCCTGCTAGACAGGGCAGCCAACATCTGCGCTCTAGCTGAATCTCTCTCAAAGGTCATCCTGAATAGAGAATCTGACAAAGCTAGATCTGTCCCTGTGGGAATAACCGGGGGATCACTAATCATAGCTACCGCCAAATCTGCGAACAACTCATCCTCAGTAAGAGAATTTGGATCCTCCATGGGCTCCTCCTCGTTAGAATCCGCAAGCGGAGGTAAATGAAGCTCTACTACTGCGACTGCGATCTCTGTCTCTAACCATGCAGAATATTCCGGAGAATGACCCGGATGTCTACTGGAGAACTCAACCCTCTCCCTGTGAGTCCAACACTCATAGACTCTAACCAAGTCGGCCGGTGACATAGATGAAGCCGACATCCTCTGATCACCAGAATCCTCAAAATGGTGTATACTATGCTACTGACCAAACTGCTCCATAACTAACAAGGGATGATAAGTAGTCACACACCTCAATCCTGCCAAAGGCAAATAATCCATGCCAGATGCATGAGTAATGAAGCTGAACGGGGTCGCCATCCCTGAGCATAACAAAACTGCAAACGGATGCTCAATATCTGACAAAAATGCTAACCAGAACTCTGAGTCGAAGCAATTAGGCGGACGGAAGAAGTAAACTGAGGATATCTCATGGCTAAAACAATAGGCATGAGGTCTAAAGGATCCAATCGATCGTATGTGTGACATCAACCACATATATAGCACGACCGAGCTACCCCAGAAAAACCCCGCTGGATGGGTACTGCAATAGGTGAGCGACCTCAGAGTCTCTGCCAAGATCATAGGGGTAATGGTACTTCCCTGCCTAAGGGCTCTGACTACGACAACCAATCCCACATCAAGGTGGTCTAAACGCAATGGCATGTAAACATACGCCACAATGCATATCAGCAACATGTCTATCCTGGCTGTCTGCCACTCCTCTGCCAAAATGACGAAATCTCCGACGTGACGATCGTAGCTATCAAGCTCACCATAGCGTTCTATCAAGAAGTCAATGGAGATCACATGCCCTGAAACGATCTCATCCATGACTATGCTCTGCTGAAGACCGAACAGCCGAGTATACGGTCTTCGCATATCACTGATAGCCGTTCGAGCACACGGCGACTCTAAATCCAAGCCAGTAAATCTCTGGTACTCCTCCAGAGTAGGCAAAAGCTCACACCGCCCAATGCGGAATACCTGTCTCTTCGGTACCCATAAGGGTAGGACGCCATCAATAAAGCCGTCTGGAACCCTGAAATCTACAAGGGCCATCGAATGCCCTAGCATCTGGTCAACTGTCCCCCTAGCTGGAAAGGGCAGAATATCATACCATGACCGCAATGATGCCGCCACCTCTAACAGTGGCAAATGCTCTATATGACTAACTACAGACGTCGTCATCTGTAGCACTGTATCGCAAAATCGTCCAAAGGTCAAGTCAAATAGCAGCTGTCTGAATGCATACACATGATACATGCATGATGACAATGATATAAATATGATGCAGTAGATAAAGATGACAGAAATATCTACAAAAATCTATCTACTGCATACATCATCCCTATATCCTGGTATAAAGTGAAAGGCATAATATAGGGAAATGGAGCACCACCACCTAGCTAATACAGTGGTCTATCAAAATGATGGCACATACGCCGAATAGCCAAAACAGTGGCTGACCAAAAATATAGCTGCCATAGCTATCACAGGAAGTCAAAGACCTCTGTATCAAACCGATCGACCTGCTCCAGATCCTCTGTCTGCACAAAGCTGTTGGGATCAGGCATATCTGGGCGGTATAAGGGAGGATCTGTCCCTGTATAACTGCTACTGAATGGACCTAAAGAGGGGTCTGCTCCAGAGCTGGATGGGTCAAATGAAGATGCCTCTGATGGATCTCGGCCAAGGTGCCTGATAAAGAAATAAGCCTGGTCCAACTCCCTGGTCAGATGTGCTATCTGGTCAGCATGAGTAGGCTCTCTAATACAAGCTATCCATTTCATCATCATCACAGACCCCAGCACCATGTCTGTCATAAAATGGGTGGCACAAGTCTGAGCCCCGATAGTGCGAGGACTCCACCAACTGTAAAAGGCTGCCTAGCTGTATGGGCCCTCTGATAGATCAAAGCCGTCTATACCCTCCAAAGGGATGTCTGTCAAAGGCACGGACAATGGCCAATGATGCCAAGCAGGAGGAGCAATGGGAATGTGGATCTCCCATGTGACGCTCTTAATGGCACGCTCTCCAAGATAGAGCTCCCAGCCTCCCTCCGTCAACATAGGGACTCTGCGGGTCGATAAATCAAACTCCCGACCAGTGGGGAAACCTCTATTAAATCCAACGGTCAAGTGCTCGGATGTGTACGACGTCCAGGTGATCGAGCCCGCCGTCAAAAGCTTCAACTACAAACGGACATAAGTGAATCCCTCAGCAATAGGGACCTCCGTCAAAATGGAGTGATACCATCTCCGTCCACGTGGATAGGTCTCCAGACCTAATGCTAAAATGGGTCGTAGGCAAGGAAGCCTCTCAAACGCCCAAAGCTATCCATGCAAATATCAAAAGTCCTCAGTGACCAAGACTGCCAAAAATAAGTGCAAAAATCAAAAAGGTACAGAAAGATGTACTTACCAGCAAAAATTGATGGAATCCTAACCAAGCCTCTGTGACACCCTCCGAAAGTAAGCGCATGCCCTAGAGAAAATAGGCAAAGGTATAAGAGCCCCAATCAAAGTCACTAAGGTTCTCTACATGCTGGGTGGCGCTGATCAAAGCAAAGGACACCGTCGATGAGTTATCTACCACAAAACAACCCCTGATGATCGACAAAAACAATCGCCTCAGAATGCGATCTCTAGCCCTCCGATCATCAGGCGGAGGCAACTGAAAAGTCCCGTCCTGGGCATCTATACTCAAGGGACCAGATCGGATTGCCCGACCCTTGAATGCCGACTGAGGGACTCCCAACAGGGATCAAACTGCAGTGAGCAAAATGTCAGACACGACAGGCACTGTCTCGCCCTCAAACTCTATGCCGGTGATAAATCTCCAGTCCATCGGAGTCATCATTACCTTGCAATCAAGCAGATGAAGGGACTGAGTCTGGTGGAACTAGCGCTCAGACAAAGCCCTCATATACCCCCAAGGGCAACGGCGGAGCAGGTTCGAGAAGAAGGCCTAAAATCCCCAGCTATCTACGATCTCCCTGTAATCCTCATCCAGAGTCTGATAGAGGGAGTGCACACTAAACCAGTTCCCTTAAGGCTGTGTCAAGCCAGGGACCTGCATTAAAAATTAACCCATGTCAAAGACCTGTACCTCGAGAATGGACAGAAGATGGGAAAAGAATCCAGAGGGAAGAAAGACTTCAAGTCACCTCGTTGGCCTGAAGATATCTCAAAGGATGGCGCCTCAAGTTGCCAAGCAACTCTTGTGTCTACACAGCAATGCCCGGGACCTCCGCACGTGGAACCTGAGCTGGAATAGGAGCAACAAAAGCAGCCTCCTCGTCATCAATGTCAATGGGTTGCTCGTCCTGTGCTGGACGTATCCTGCTCTCTACCAATCTGTGTGGCGCCCTAGCTGGACAGGCCTGTGGGACGGCAGAAGCCCTCCTCCGTCTAATGCCTAATGAAACCCTGGTAGAGCTCCCGGGTCTATCGCGATCCATCGCATACACCAATACTCCGAAATCACCTCAGACAGGGTGTTGTAAGCCTAAAACCTGTGGCTTATTAATTAATCAATCCAGCATACATATCTAAGTCCTAAAACATGCATGGGTCTATCAAAAATACCCCGTACAGTCAAAAATGCATGTTTTCAAAATCCCAGAAGCTCAAAACTTGCATTGGGTCAGTAAAAAACTCCCCGCAGAGTCAAAAATGTATGATTTTCAAAACCTAATATTTTGGAAAAATTTTGTCGGTCTCCTTTGTGAAATGGACTGTCCACATGCACACAAGCATGCCTAGGTGGCCATTCAGTACCACACCTACCCAAAAATAAAAATAGTTCATATTTACTGAAACAAATCAAAAACCAGCCTCACATGGTCTCCAAAATATCATAGGCATTTTTAGTTGAAAGTCCAGGCTCGCTAGGCCTCAGAAAGGATGATTAGACTGACCAAAAAGCTCAAAATAGTACTATCTCAGAACTTAAATTTTCTTACATCCAAACGTGCATTACAGTAAAATATGCATACATATGTAGACAAAAAAAAATCACAAGTCATATAGATATATATTTTTCATACATTATGTTTAAAAGCACCCTAGGTGGTTCACATACTTTTAACGATCAAAAACTGCAAAAGAAGGATGAAAAATGTTACCTGCGCTTTGCTGAATGTGTAGGAACTGACGGATTCAGAATCTGACTGCCAGAACTCCGTAGATCTGAAAAAGAAGATCGAAAATCCTTTCGCTGCTCAAACGGAAAACTTACAAAATGAAAAATCCCGCAGCACATTAAATAAGCTGGGTAATCGCAGCTCCACCTACGGCTGTCGCACCTCTACCTGCGGTAGCCCAGGTGGGTCCCACTCCCTCGAGCCTGATTCAGTTCGAGTCAAAACGGAGTTTAAACGGGCTGCCAAGTCAAAACTGAAGAGAAATCGCTACGCGATTAGGCGCTTTGTCCAGAAATCCTGCGTTTAAGTAGCGTAATCCTGACGGAAAGGGAAATTACACGAAGACCTTTGATATACATCCCGGAGCTATATCCAGGGATCAACAGATCAAACTGCAAAAAATTGCACAAGAATTGCGTGAAATTGCCAAAAACTGCCCTTTTTCGAAGTTCGGGTACTGACCGAAGCAGTTTCAGCCGTTGGCTCAGCCCCAGCGAAGTTCGGGTACTGAACAAAGTCAATTTCAGCCGTTGGCTCAGCTCCAGCAAAGTTTGGGTACTGACCAAAGTTAATTTCAGCCGTTGGCTCAGCCCCAGCGAAGTTCGGGTACTGACCGAAGTCAATTTCAGTTGTTGGCTCAGCCCAAGCGAAGTTCTGGTTCTTACCAAAGTCAATTTCAGCTGTTGGCTCAGCCCCAGCGAAGTTCGGGTACTGACCGAAGCAGTTTCAGCCGTTAGCTCAGCCCCAGCAAAGTTCGAGTATAAATCAAAATACAGTCCAATCATTGGCGCAACCGCAATGACGCTTCAACTGACGGCTTAACCCCAGCAAAGCAATAGAAGGGATCTGGCAACGGAAATAATTATAATAATCCATCACAACTGATGGAATCTATTATATACATCCTCAAAGGGGATCATTGAGGTAGTATCAATCAGAATCTGCGAAGCTATTGCAAAGAACTACATCCCTAACAGATCAAGACGAAAAAATCTGTGATAGCTTAACTCCGTCAATCTCATCAGAGTCAAACCAGTTATCGTGAATAATGTCATCCCCAGCAAAAAATAACAAAGGTAGTTCTTGGTAACTCCCTAATACCATCAAGGGCTATACAAGACGGCATCATCCCCAGCCAAGTGATAACGCACGCAGCAAAAATTAGCCCCATTCTACTTCAAGACGCCCAGCCTTCGAAATGACTCTGGCATTTTCTATTCCCAGTGTCTACTAATCTTTATCCTATCCATTCCACTATGTTACATGGACATGATAAAGAGGGGCATCTGTAGACACTCGAGATTTTCCTTGCCCTAACACTCATCCAGTAGAAGGGTAAAATCGTTAATTAACCCAAATTCGATCCATAATAAAGGTGCTCCGGTCAAATTCGATTCCCAATATCGGTAATCAAGCTCCGACAGTCAATCGGACCATCAATCAAGTTCCAACAGTCAATCAGGACCATCAATCAAGCTCCGACAGTCAATTGGACCATCAATCAAGATCCGATAGTCAATCGGATCATCAAGCTCAACCTCGATCTTAACCCGGGAGGTACCAATCAGCCCTGACAGCAACCCGGGAGGTATCAATCAACCCCGATCTCAACCCGGGAAATCAAATCAACCACGGTCTCAACCCGAGAGGTACAAATCAACCCCAGTCTCAACCCGGGAAGTGCAGGTCATCCCCGGTCTCAACCCGGGACGTCAGGCCAACTTCAGGCATCTTCCTGAAGCATCATAACAACTCCATAGCAACACCTAGAATGACCACGTCAGCCTCAGAGATAACCCTGAGGTAAAAAGACTCGACTGGATCCAAGTCTTAGAATCAGCTCCCGGAAGTCAACCAGCGACCATGCCGACACTACAGGCAGCCCCGGGAGGAGTACAACGGTCATTTTTCCAACTTTCAATTAACTTGGTCAAACTCAAGCCAAATCAATGCAGCCAAAGTCAGAATGAACCCTAACGACGATCCCGAGTGGCAACTACGCAAGACAGTTCAACGGATAAACTGCGGGGAATCAAAGACCTGGTTATGAACCCGTTTTCCTATACCCAGAAAATGTTTTTTCCTATGTCATTGCAACACTCTCAGTGAGAGCTTTTCGAAAAGGTATCGCACGCCTCAAACGGACGCTCCGATCAAAAGTTAGAAAGTTTCTGACCGGACATCGCATTGCTCAGAGTGCACGACTTCGAGACGACCAAGCTGGGCATGCGGGGCCCACCTCAAGTGGTCGCACCTCTACCTACGACAGCCGTATGTAGGGGTGCGGTTCCTCTATAAATAGAGGGGCATCCCCCTCTCATTTTCATAAGCAAGAAGCGCAGCGAAGCCCTGCCCGACAGATTTTTTGACTTTTACACCTCATCCAATCCCAAATATTTTCACTCCAACACATAGATATAACCATATACTACAACATATCAAAAAATCACCGGTAGATTTAGATGTTTAAGGCCTACGATTCGGCAAAAAGCCCGTAGTGCAGCCTATTGTAAGTATTTTTACGATCAGCAAGTCAATACTACTACTTTGCATTTTTTTACACCTGCACATCAAGATTTATCTTCTAAATATGCCCGGAACATAGTTTCGTGACCGTTTTCGTCAAAAATTAATATATTTTTGAACATAAACTCCGTTTTCAACAATTCTAAAACTCGAATTGACGATCCGTCAGCTCCAGTAGCTTCAATGCACTAGCACACATCGTTTTTGGCAATTTTGCCGGACTGGGTTGTCTTCCAAATCTGGGTTTGGCCTTTTTCTATATATATTTAACTATTTATGTACTAACATTTTAATTCTGTCAAGCCCGAATTTTAAATCCAAGGTAGTTTACCTCTTTTATATATATTTACGCATATCTAAGTGATTTTCACCATAACTGGTCTTCGTACCAGTATTGTTTGACTACATTCCTGTCAATATATATATATATTAATTCAGTCCGAGCACAGGCGTGAAAACCCATCGCCCTTTTTAGTGTTTTTGCACACTTCGCCATACTGGGTGCTCTCCCCAGTCACTAGTTGACTACTTTTCTGCAATTTACATTTTAGTTGCTTGGATCATTCTGTGGCCTTTTGACTGCTTTTATATATATTTATGCATATATAAGCAGCCTTCACCCTCACTAGTCATCTTTCCAGTCTTGGTTGACTACGTTTTTGTCAATATATATATCTACATATATATTTCAATTCTAGTCCGGGCTTGCGACTGAAAACCAATTACCCTTTACAGCTTTTATATATATTTAACTATATATATTGCTTTGTTCAATTTATTCAACTATTGCATTTGACATTCATTTGTATATGAATTTGCACTGACATATCTGCGGGCGAACTAGATTTATCCAAATCTCGCCACTTCTAGCTTTCAACGGTTCAAACAGGTCCCGACAGAACCTGGAAGCTATAATGGCTGAGATTTCTTTAAATCTAGTTGTTTTTATAGTTTCAGCTTCAAAAGCAACCTCGTGTCCCTTAGATCGCTATTTAGTGGGAACAAGACGCTTCGGCTGTGTTGACCGGGATTTACTGAATGAATCCCTGGTTCTGGCAATTTTGGCATATTTATCTGCTTCTGTAGAAATTTAAACTGTGCAGGTTTTATAGCTACTCATATGTGAGCCTAAGAATCGTGGGATTCATGATCAAACTGATCAGAATCTGATTCCCATGATGGACAAACTCCGATTTATAGATGTACCCTGCCAGTTTTTTGTTCTGTAAAATGTACATGCACAGACCTTAAAACGGTTATCCGGATTTAAGGTCTCAACATAGTGAAAATATGGATTGTCATGTCAGCGTCCCTCCGATGGTTTTCATACCCATGAGGAGACCGACACTTTATATTTCTGTGGTCGAGGATGCTTCGCAACCCGACAAATCACCATTTGCATGCAGCCTTAAGGCTATAAAGATAAAATTGAGAATAGCGATATGCTTCAATTCCTATGTCAGAATAAGGGTTTGATAAAACCAGCTTTCAAAACATCACTGTCAATTCAATTCAAAAGCTTTTGCAAATCAAATTAAATGATGCTTTTTGCAAATCAAATCAAAGATTGATTTTCAAATCAAATCAAACCCTTCGTATATAGGCTCAACGAAGCCTGTCAAAGCTTTCAATCAATCAAAAGACCCAATTTTCAAACAGCATTCACTCACGCATTCCAGTTTTAAGGGAAATATTGAAAAGATTGCGGTACCGTGTTTACACGGGAGTCGTGGGGTGCCTAACACTTTCCCCACACTTAACCAAGCCCCCGAACTCAAAACTCTGATTTCAAAGATCAAGTTTCGACAGTGTCCAGCAATTGGGCCTCTTTTTAAATTAAATTCGGTTGAGTTGGTACAACCATTTTCAAAACTACCAACTGGCGACTCTGTTTAAATCAAATCAACTCAAATCATCGACATATGGCCTCTTTCCTAAAAAAACCCTTCAATATCTTTTTTGTAATAAAAAGAATTAGGGTAGAGAAAACTTAGGAAGATCGATTTGAGGAAAATCGGGTTATAAACCGACCCGCAGTATTTCTTAAATTTTCCAACGTCGATAATCACATAACATAAGTATTAATTCACAATATGCTTATCACATAGGTATAATCCTTTAAACAATCATAATCAAGTTTTACAATCACAATATTCAAGTTAGCACTTAGTTTGTTAACTTGAACCTTCACATTATCTTATATATCTTAACAACTTAGTTTATTAACATGAACTTCAAATCATATAATATGTGTTAATAACATGTTATAGCATAGCATTATATGTTCATCAAGTCCTCAAGTATGTTATAGCATAGTATTATACGTGGCACGACGTTTCGACGTTCATTCGTCGCACGCCCAATTCGTCCCTCTTGCGTACGCTTAACATGCTCATACAACTTGTCTAAAACATCATTGATTACTGTTAAACATCATTATATTTCATAATATTCATGTTTTATAACTTAAACAACATCTTTTATTGTCGAGAGCACTACACTTGTGTACGTGCATGTTCGACGCCCTCCGATTGCCTCCGAATACACATCAGTCATAAAGATGGCCATTTTAACCCCTGTTAACGACTTCAAATTAAAAAACTTAAAGAATAAAAATTGTAGGTCTACTCGTTATCTTGTCGAATTATCTTGAATCGCATTAATCATAGTTTGTATGAAGAAGTTATGCTTATTTTACTACAGGAGGTCAAAACAGTCTAAAAATTTTCTTGAAAGCCAAGAAAGGTTTTCGGACAGCACCCACCCCTGTTGGGGAAGGGGTTTATGCCTATGAGGACCCGCTAGGGCGGGGGCCCCTACTGGTGGAACTCTGATTCGCGATTTTTGATAGATCGTATGCTAATTACTCCAATTAAATGCAAATTAAACTAGTACAGTGATTTCTATGAAGTATAAAATTCATAGAAACATCATACAATATTACTAACATATTTTTAACATCTTAAATCATGCAATTACTTGAATCAAATCATGAAATTTCACTGTTCTTGGTGTTCTTGAAGGTTTTGAAGAAAAACATAAAATTTGACGTCACGGGTTCGTTATAACTCTGAATCCGTCCGTTCAAAGTTTTTTTTCTTTGTTTTAACATGTATTATCATAATCTACTGTCAAATTTAAGTTAATCAAATAATTCATGGTATACAATTGTTCGTAAGGGCCATAAGGGCCATATATACAACTTTTATACTCTATAACTCCAAAAAACCCAATTGAAACATAATTACATGGTGTTGGTCAATGTAATTCATGTATGCATGATATAAACATGTTATTAACATATAATAGCATACATGTGATCATATCTTAAGTAAATCATAAAAATCGTTCTTCATAGAGAACTTTTAAAACACGTTAATGGAAAATTCTAAAAAATTTTGAAAAAACCTAATCAAAACATATTCACGTGGATTTGATTGTTTTAAAACATGCATAAATGGTAGAAATCATGTTATAATCATTTAGAATCATATACTTCATTAATCCATGGCTTAATTACAGAATAAACTTTTTATAGAGAACTTGAAAAAGAAAACATAGTACGTGAAATAAAAATTGGGATGAAGAATATACCCTTGCTACTTGTGAGATTAGATGATATAAACTTCCTTTGTTCCTTCAATTCTCTATCAATTCTCTCAAGTTCTTTCTCAAACTCTCTCTAAGCATTTTCTCTCTAACTGATGAATGATATCAAAATAGAAGACTGATTTATATGATATATGTATAATGTGTATATAATATTACGTATGTATTATAACTGACAAGATAGTGGGTCAGTTAATCCGTAATGGGTTAACTGGTGCAACTCCCTTTAGGGCCTAGTTTGGCTAGCCACTTACTAACTCATTCCCATTAATTTAATTAATCTCTTATAATATAGTTTAATAATGTCACACCCATTTAAGCAATTAATCAAATATCTTATTTAATTCAATTAATTAAAATAGAATAATTTCACATTAAATCACATAGTCACATAATTAAAATTCTCATTAATTAATTATGTCAAATCATTAAATCTCTAATTAATTATTAAATTAATTAGAATAACATTATGCTTATTAAATAATTCATTTAATCAAATAAGCTCAATTAAATACATAATTTGAATAATAAAATTCATTAGATTAATTTAATCAATGCACCACATATAATTAAATTAATCTACCACAATTCCATCACATAATTATATAATTCAATAATTAAATCATAGAAGAATATTTATTTAATTCAATAAATATTCAAATTAAATTACAAAAATCTTGTTCGTCACACACGGAGAGACACTGGGTTGAATGTACTTCTTGTCTAATACTTCTTGTAACTGAATCATCAACTCCTTCAATTCCACTGGTACCATACAATATGGTGCCTTCAAAACTGGTGTCGTCCCTGGCGCAAGATCTATAAGGAATTTGGTCTCCCTATCGGGTGGAAGACTTGGCAAATCGCTCGAAAAGACATCTACGTACTCGTTGACTATAGGTATTTGTTCCAAAGTTGCTCCCAATCGTTGGGTATCAACAACGTGGCACAGGTAACCTTCGCATCCCTTCTTTAACAACTTTTTAGCTTGTGTCATGGTTAGACAACAAGAGCGTCCCGGTAATTTACTACCGTAGAACAATACCTTGGGTTTCTTAGAAATCCAAAGGTTCACACTCTTATTTTGGCAATCTATCATCGCCCCATGATTAACTAACCAGTCCATCCCAAGAATTACATCGAATTCTCCAAACTTTATCGGTATTAAATCTACCGACAATTGGTTACCTCTAATATTTACACAATAATTCCTATGAACAGAATCAACAGGAATTACTTCCTCGTTTGCTACCTTAAAGTTCAAAGGTATTACAAGTTTTTCAGGGAGTAATCCTAATCGTTTAGCAAACTCACATGCTATAAATGAACATATATGTACCCGAATCAAACAATATATATGCACTTATGTTGTTGACCGGGATAATACCTGCTACGACGTCGCTCGATGCTACCGCATCCTGGACTGTCATATTAAACGTGCGGGCAGTCAGTCTATCCGGTGGTACTGCGCCACCAATTGCTTGCTTATTACCGCTAGCTTCTTTCCAACCATCCGAACCCTTCTTCAGATAATTTCGTGCCATGTGATCCGTAGATCCACATACAAAGCAACCGCGGCTCTTCTTCCGACTGGGACAGTTAGGCGAAATATGTCCCTCATGTCTGCAGTTGTAACAAACTGCCTTTCCCTTGAGGCAGACTCCCAAATGAGTCTTACCACAAGTCCTGCACGCCTCCATCTTCCTCTTGGGAAAATCCTATTTTACTCAGGTATTCCCAGAGCTAAAACCCTTCCTCTTCTGGCCACTCCCACTGGCTCCCTCGATTTTGACTGACACCTCAATCTTAGCCTTATTATTCTTCTCCTTGTGATATAAGGTTAATGCCTCACCACCACCCTCGGTGATAATCGCCTTCTTTAACACCGACCCAAAGGTAACACTTTGGAAAATCGATATCCGATTGTAGATCCAAGGTTTCAATCCCGGTTGGAACCGTCGTGCCTTTCGCAACTCCGTGTCCACTTGGTGTGGAGCAAACCTTGCCAGTTCATTGAACCTGGCTGCGTATTGGGGAACTGTCATGTCCCCCTTCTTCAGTTCTAGGAACCGAATTTCCATCCTCCCCTGCATCCTCGTGGGAAAGTAGTTCTCGAAGAATAACTCCTTGAACCGTTCCCACGTAACCACGTCTGTTCTGGCTCTACCCTGGTTGGCCTCCCACCAGTAGTTGGCCTCCCCCTTCATCATATAAGTCGCAAAAGAAGTCTTTTGCGCCTCACCGACATTTTCTATGACAAATGCCTTCTCAATTTCTTTTACCCAACCTTGGGCAACTATAGAGTCCGTAGTTCTATAGAACTCAGGCGGGCCTATAATCTTAAACTCCTTAAAGGTAGTCCCACGACCTACCCCAAGATTAGTGCGTACGCTATCTCTCGTTCGATTGAGAGCCGTAGCCAGTAGATTCATAAATTCTTCCATCGGGTTATTATTTCCTTGCCCCTCCTCATTACGAGGTTCTTCTTATTGGTTTCTTTGACATCTTCTTAGCAGCATTTTCTGTTAATGTAAAAACATTTCCGTTATTACGTATTTTCTTCATTCGATTATTATTAACAATCAAATAATAACTCAATCTCATTGACAAACATTTCAATAAAACCTTTATATTAAAATGCTTCTTCGTAGCATAACACTATATTGTACATTACATGGCTTTAGCCATTTACAATACTATCCCGCAATTACTTTTAAAAAGTTGGAATTTACAAAAGTCTACCCTTGTTAATACAAAGAGGGTTTTACGTCATTACAAACTACACACTATTTACATTGATAACTCTTCTATAAATACTATCGGACTACATCTGCCTCACGGCATTCTCGTAATCCGCATCGGCTATATTGGCCACTATGTCCTAGCTAATGGTATGCCAAGTCTGTCCCTCATCCACCGAATACTCAGCAATCTGATGATGGTAATCCTCATGCGAACTCCTATGGATATAGGACATCCGACCTATTCTTTTCTTCTTGTTCAGAAGCTCAGCTTTCAGTTCTTGAACCTTTAACTTTAGGTCACGAACTTTATCCTTGGCAAGCACTTTCTCGTCGTGCTCGACCTCCCAGAAGACCTCCATATCTTCCTTGTCCTCCTGGACATCGTGAACCTCCTGTTTGAGGTCACGCACTTCCTTGCTAAGTTGGACGTTTCGGTCCAAAATTGCCATGAATAAGGCCTTCATGGACTCCTTCGGTGTAGACTCTTCCGCTACCTCCTCAATAGGCAGTACCGTATTAATCGGCAATGTCTCCACCTCTTCCATCGACATACCATCAAACAATGACGCGAAGTCAAAGTTGTCAGAGTACTCGGACGGATCCTCTTCTTCTACATCAGTCTCCTCTAAAATCACTATCGGTACCTCTGCTATCGACATCGGTACAACTTCTACCATATTAACCGAGTCCTCGCTAACCTCATGTATTTTATTATACACATCCATTATTCTTGTTATCTACAATAAGACATAAATAACTGGATTAGTATACAATCAAAATATCAACAACATATATCACATTTAATATGTGTAAGGTTACTTTCTCCTTTTTAACACTCTAGCCGAGTTTGTTTACTTCTAACTTCTACTTCTCTTCTCAAGGTTATAGCCTAAGGTTTTTCCCCTTAACTTTTATGACCTAAGACTCTGATACCAACCTATGACAGCCCCAACTCTGGGTACCTTCAAACCCAGGATATGGTGCTACACGGTACTACTATTTACTCATACATTCAATTGAAGACATCAATAACAATGCATAAGTTTACTAATTATTACATTCTATTAATCCCTCCCCAGGTTATTCGTAACCATTACATTCGTTCGATGTCGTAATATCAGTTATTACAATACTAATACCACTCTATTACAAAGGTCACTACTTGTCCATCTTGGAATTGCCTTTGTCTTTACCGGATCCTTCAGTTCGTTTGCTCTTAGCTGAAATCATTTAGTTTTAAGCAAGAATGACCATAAATAGCTCAGCAAGTTATCAACATATCTTGAAACCACAAAATCAAGAATCATATCCCTTAGTCTTCCATAACGGTACAACAGTTATGAAGTACTTAAGAATAATCAAAATAACTGCTTGATATCTTTCAAAACCATTCCCAAGGACTTTATAGCCTCTTCCGAATCTGTATCGATCAATAACCACGAACTATCATTTAGTTCTCATTCATGAAAGGAATAACCCGGCACGAAGGCCGTAAGTTCAATATAGCTTACGAGCACATCGAGGTGATCAGCTTGTAGTACTCTATGTTGATCAACACTCATACATTAAACGTGTTTACGTTTAATTGGTGGCAACTTCAAGTGCCTGTCGAATTAACGACATTTAAAACCTTTGTTTTATTCATACTTAGGTTTACCTGAGAATCCGTACTAATCAATTGGCATTGGATCACCACAATGGATATATTTTGGAAAAATTTATGGAAAAATCTACCAAAATATGTTAAGTCTTAGTCTAGCCGAATCAAATAGCATCGACTATTCAATAGCAGTTCATGTATAAGAAGTTATGCACAATGACAACTTGTCCAACCATAACGTATAGACAAGAGTTTAGAAAACTTGCATAACACAACGTTAATGCAAGAGTTAGAAAACTTGCCTTTGTATCTCTTAAGCTTTAAACGTATTCTACTCAGTCTTTGTCTATAACACATAGCATACTAATGAGAATTCATAGTTGATATACAATGAATAACCTAACTTCTCCTCCTTATATAACTTAACCGAATTATTAAACTAATAACATCCGTTCAAGTTATTTAGCATTCCTCACGGCTTATTACATTCATGCATTATAAATCGAACCCTCATCAACCATCACTAAGTATGATGATAGGCGAGACCCTATCTGATTACTTAACTAAATCTTAATCCACGATTTATGTGACGAACGAGAATTTTGTAAATTATTTAAATATTTATTGAATTAAATAAATATTTTTCAATGATTTAATTATTGAGTTAAATAATTATTTGATGGAATTGTGGTAGATTAATTTAATTATATGTGTTACATTAGTTAAATTAATGTGGAGAATTTTATTATTCAAAGTATGTATTTAATTGAGTTTATTCGATTAAATAAATTATTTAATAAGCATAAGGTTATTCTAATTAATTTAATAATTAATTAGAGATGTAAAGATTTCACATAATTAATAAATGAGAATTTTAATTATGTGATAATATGATTTAATATGGAGTTATGATATTTTATTTAATTGATTTAAATAAGATTATGTGATTATTTAAAAGTGTGACAATTAACTATATACTAAATAAGTTAATTAAATTAAATGAGAAAGGAAGAATAAAAGGGGCAAACAAACAAGGCCTTAATGGGGGTTGGGGGAAGTTAACCCATTATGGGAATTAACTAACGACCCATGACTCTATGGTTAATTATGTACGTATATTATATTTAGCCTTATATCTATATCAGACTTCCATTATATCGTATATTCATATATCATAGAAGTTAGAGAGAGATTAAGAGAGAGTCTATGAATTTAAGAAGGAATTGGAGAATCAAAGAGAAGTTCTTATCACTTTAATCAGAGATTCAAGGGTAATCTCTTCATCTTTATTGTTATATTTTACGTATTATAGTTTTCTCCATGAAAATCAGTTTTTAAATTCTCTATAACATAATTTGTTGATGATTAATGATTATATGATTATACGAATGCTAATATACGTTCATAACGTGTTTTCTATTATGTAATCATGTTTTAAACTAATCAAAACTATGAAATTATGTTTAAATTGAATTTTCAGAAGTTACAGAGCATGAAGAACATGTATATGGCCTTATGTACAAATTGTATGTTTTGAATTGATTGTTTAACTTAAAATTGACAGTAGATTATGATTATATATGTTAAAACAAAGAAAATGAACTTTAAACGGATTCGAAGTTATAACGAATCCGTAATGTTGAATTTCATGATTTCTCTCGAAACTTTTCAAAATACTAAGAACAGTGAATTTAAGTGATTTAATTTGAGTAATTGCATGATCTTAAGTGTTAAAAACATGTTAGGATCATTGTATGATATTTCTGTGAAGTTTATACTTCATGAGTATCGGTAATAATCACCGTGTTAGTGTAAATTGGAGTTAATTGGGCTACGAACTGTCAAAATCGCTAACTGAACCTAAACCGCTAAGGCACACCCGCCCCAGTGGCTCAATACCCGCCCCAGCAGGCCCCCTGCAGATTATATACCCGCCCCAGCGGGTGTAATGTAGAGAAAATTTATTTTTCAACTATTTTGTGTATTGTTAAGCCATAACATGATGTACTAAATTAATGTAAGGATCCTAATGACATGTTAAGTGTAAGAAACAATTATATAACATGTTGTTGACACATATTATATAATTTGAAGTTCATATTAAGAAACTATGTGAAAACTTGGGTATTAATGTCGTAAGACTTGATTATGATTGACTAAAAGTTCATATTATGTGGCATAAATGTTATGATTCAGATTCACGTTATGTGGTTAATTAACAAGATATGATTTGGAAACCATGTTGTTAAGTTGAACTTAAGTGAATAGTTCAACAGTTAAACATGATAGTTATGAAAACTAATCGATGTCGTATACATAATGTAATGTGTAGGACGTTGAGGAATTGAATTGTAACTATATTTGTAGCTTGTGCACTAGGCAAGTTTTCTTATCTATACTCTTTAAGTTGAATAAGTGTTTTATTCCTTATTCTTATGTTAAGCAAGTTTCTAAACTAAACTTTATTTTTATTGAGCAAGTTTTCTATTTTTGAAATACTATCATGATGCAAGTTCTTATCCTTGATTATTCAAGTTGAGATTCCATATGAGATGTTATAATACCTTTAAAGCATGATTCCAGTTATACAATATTTATTCGGTTGTATACTCTTGAGAAATTATTATTCGATTTGAATATCGTTTATTGCTGAACCTTGTAAGGCTAGCGAACCCTTATTGATTCAACTAGTCCATAGTTGATCAACGTTCTAAATTCTAGAACTGTTAGTGAGCTTAACCAAATCAAACTTCCTTTGGTGCAGACTCTGATGTCAAACTGAGATGAACAACTCTTTTAATAGGGGATTAAATACGCTTTAGCGTTGAGATATTGTGCACAGTATGGTACTAAGGGCTGATCCCCCTAAGTACGAGAAGTAGAGTCCATATAGTCTTATGATTGTTAAAGGTTTAAAGTAGAAATACTTGACAACCTAGGACATAGTTCAAGGTCTTATAACCCTCAGAAGTTCTTTTGATTCTTGCTATTCATTCTTAATTCAAAAGCCGAGTTTTCATTATTTAGAAGTCTTTGATTCACTCGCATGTTATTATATTTTTATATTGTTATACTTGTGGACAATCATGCTCACTCTTGCATAATAACATTGCAGTTAAGAACGAAAGGTTCGACGAGCCTTCCACTAGCAAAGGAAAGGGCAAAGTCAACAAGTGATGAAGACTTGTTGTTTTTTTGATAAAGTTGTTTAAGACTTATGTGTAATGATTAAGACTTATTTGTTTACGTTTTCGCATTTGAGATTTAAGGTTAAGTATGACCTGGGATTATTTATGTATTTTATTTCAGATGTTGTAACCCCATAAGGGGGGATGATGGAGTTTTTCTATCTATTTCATGGTTTGCATTTATTATCGGTAGATAGATATATGATAATTGTATAGTGAACACCAAATTCCGTGGAAATTGAAGTACCCGAATTTGGGGTTGTCACAATTTATGTTTCCTAATCTCAAGTTTTAAGTTCAATTACGTTCAATCAATGTTTAACTCTTACAACCCCCCTATTAAACATGTTGTGCAAATGGTTTCTATTCATGTATACTCATCATTTACTAACCCCTTAATCACCATGAAAAAGGTTGAGTAAATATTAACAATGTCAAAAAGTTTTCCCCTGCTGGCGCTGCGGTGCCAGCTTTGCCTTGACAAGCTGCACTGCGGTGCCCACCATGCAGGGAACTCTCCCCGGACTGGCACTACGGCACTGGTTTACACTACCTGGGCTGGCGCTGCAGCGCCAGCCTTGTTCTTCAGAAAATTTTTCTAAGTCTTAAAAATTTATAAGATTCCCGGGCTCATAACGTGATCGTTACAACTCGGAATTGGCTCATTCCAAAGCCAATAGTTCATAGATGTTATGTTCTATCATTTCATCAAGTCAGAATTCATTTCTGAATCCTTCGGTGAGAATTTAGCCAATTAGTCTATTTTTACGCGTATGTTAAACGTTCGTGAACGTTCTACGCTCAATTCTTCGTTTTAAGTCAAAATTTGTTCGTTCTTACTCCCGCAAGTTTTATTTACTTAATTACACGTGTTGCAATCGAAAACCATCATTTCTGAATCACACGGCAACTTTTGACCTATTCCAGAAAATTTACGATTTCGACGATTATCGTCTAATCACGTAACTTTCGCCAAATCTTCGTTCTACGTTATTTTTACTTCAATCCTAATTGGAATCAATCCAATGGTTGATTATTAATGATTCTAACCATTCTAAATATTTATGTTTTCATGGTTTAACATGTTCATCATTTCAATTCTCATAATTCTTAACAAGTTCTTCATTAATTCTTAATCACTTGTTATTATTTCATCATACATGGCGTGGTAGGGTTCTTAGTTCCTCATTCAGCCATCCTTATAACTTCTTAATATTCATACTTCCTCAAATCACTTCTTTATCAAAACTAGTATTAAAAGAAAAAGGATTTTACACAATTTTCTTATTGTTATACCTTTAGTGTTCTTGGTTGAGTGAGTATGGATACTCAACAATCTTCTTAGCTTCTTGGTTGATGGAGTTTCTTGTCAAAGCATACACTAGCTCCCCTTTCTCTCTCTTTCTCTCTATGTTGGTGAAATTTCTCAAACAACAAAATGAAGTGCAAAGCTCTTCTATTTATAGGAATGGCAAGAGTTGGGGTAGTTTGGTCTTTGGACCAAACCTCCTCAACCCTTGTCTCACCTATGTCTTGCCCATGTCTCACCATGTGCTAGCAAATGCCACCCCCCACATGTCACCCCATGTGCCCAAGGTTTACCCCATGGGTTTAACCCACCCGTTTATCCAACAGTTCGACCCATGAGTTATCTTATTAAATTTCATTCAAATTCAATGTATTTACTCCGTATAAAATTCGTATTATATGCCGTATTAATTCTCGTATCTTCTTCGTATTATACTCATACAATATATCATGTTATACGCTTATTCATCCTGTATAATAATCATTTATTATTATACAAAAATAATTAATCATTAATTTTACTTTTCCTAACACTTAGGATTATAAGTCCTCACGCTAAAACTTCGTGAGCCATAAGAGAAATATTATTACATATTCCGCCTCGTCTTGAAATCCTATCATTACGCATTTCTCATAATTTCAATACTAATTCCCGAGCAGAAACGGATGAGTAGTGATTTCCTCCCGAGAACACTTTTCTCGGCTAACTTAACTTTTCACGGTATATTACCATCAAATCTTTCGACAGAATGTCATTCCGACATTCCGAACTCTTAAACGGGCTTAGGGTCTCAAACCCTAACCTTTAAGGTCAAACCCTAACCCTTAGGGTTTGGTATGTGAATAATGCCTATTTTGACTTTTTTCAAAAATATTTTTATTCTCGAAAATCTTTTATTTTCATCTTATTAATTCATGTCAATTATTTCTAGCACGTAGCCAGAAAGCTCCTCATTTCTGCATTCTCTAGGTTATAGAATGATCATCAATTAACTTACTCAGTTTAATAAACAAATAAGTAAATTTTATTCAATAAATCAAATAAAATTCATTTACATAAATGCTCGATTTTCTCAGGCGTTACACAATCTCTTCCTCAAAGGCTGATTCTGGAACAGTTCCAGGGACAGGTGAATTTAGGACATAAAAAATCTTTTCATGAGTGAGAACTATTCTCAGATTCCTTAACCAGTCCGTGTAATTCGGCTCAGTTAGTTTGTTAGCATCAAGTATGCTACGCAGTGAAATAAGTGTTTTCAACATTTTTAAATTTCTGCATGTGAAAAGACAACATTTTAGCAAACATTCATTTAATTAATTTTATATATCAAAATAAATTAGGTCTTATTTTAAGTTGGTATCTCCCACTATTTTCTTCAAACTATATTACCCTCATATATATAGTTCGGCAAAATCAAACTAAAGATTTGCTAGTGAGATTAAGGATCCCATTTCAATTGTATATAGTCTTGTGTGTGTGCACAACAAACGATATATAAATAAATAAATCGACAACTCTTGTCAATTACATCAACATGTAACTCTTTGTATTCTACCTCTTAGATCATAATGGCCAAGTGTGTGCACATCCAAACAAAAATGATTTAATTTAAGTCCAACCTAGCACTCCATATATTCAAAAAAGAAAAATATTGTCCTTATGTGTGCACAACAAAACAATATTGTTCAATTAACCTTATAAGCATCAAATGTGATTAAATTAATATCTTAAATACTTAATACTTACCTTGTGTGTGCACAACAAACACATATTAAATATTTAATACTCTATTAATTTATCATGCTAGAAGGCGACTTTCGATATTTCAAATATCATTGAACGCTTTAAACTTAATATGATTTCTTTTAGAGGTTTGTTATTATTTGTCTCAGTTTGCTTCAGCGCGCATGCACATATATATAAAATACGCGTCATTTTATTAAACATGCGAAGCATGTCTGCATAAAATATAATATATATAATACTTAGCATGCACATATAGAATACTATATTTTACGCGGATTGATTATGAACTTTTATTCTAGTTTGGTTCACTAGAGCCACCAAGTGAACCAAAAGGTCAAACCTAGGAGTGCAAGAATTTAAATTTAAACATAACTATTACATTCAAACCCAAGCTCCATACAAACGGGTCTTCGCGCGCTCCTTGCTCCTTGCTCCTTGCTCCTTGGTCTCCAATTTCTTCAAGATAATTCTAACTATTTCTATTACATTAACTATTTAAATTAAATAGAAACCTTGATCAGCAGTTAAGGGAAAGTTCATAGGAGAGAGATAGAATTTTACATCAAGAAAAAAAAACCCAGAGAAGACGAGGAACGCAGACCCCATTTAATAAAACTCATTCAAGCATTCAACTAAAATAAAATCCAATCACATTGGTCAATAGTCCATAATCAATTCCATTTATTATCATACATATCACCATATGCATCAATAAATAAACGTTTAATATATACACTAATATCGATTTAATGGGCAAACTTAGTTAATTTCGAAAACCAATTTCAACTCTAATTAGTTATCATGGAATCCAATTCCAACTCTAATTAGTTCGCATTAAATTCAATTCTAATTAAAAAAAAACTTTATTTTAATCCAATTTCAAATTTAATAAACTCCTTTATTAATCTAGAATTATAGAAAACATTTAATTTTTAATTAAAATAAACATTTTATCTATAAAAAAAAATCTTTCTGCAGGGGTGGCGCTGCAGTGCTGCCATTGCACTGGCAAGTGGCGCTGCTGCGCCACATCATCATTATTTGGTACACGGAGCTGGCGCTGCTAAAGAACTAGCATACAGTGCTGCCGCGCCATGTCACCACCAGCCTTCACTTAAACCCCGCGCTGCAGCATTGAGAATGAACTAGCATTCGGCGCTGCAGTGCCACGTGTCCTTCAGGAGACCGGACACGGCGTCGCGGCGCTGCTGCAAGGCATAAAGCCGGCACTGCAGCGCCGCTGGGCAGTGTGCGATTTCCTGGTTCACGAATTGAGCAGTTTTTCTCCAAAACTTAAATTCCTAGCTAACTATTATGCCCAATTAAATTGTTTAAAACACATATCAATATATTTATCAAATAAAGACAATTAATAACTTGCATAAAGGTTTAACTCTGATGCCACTGTTGGGTTTGTACGAAATCGTGACGTAATCAAATTGCAAAATTAGCGGAAGCATGGTATATCAAAGTTTAAAATTTTCTACAAAATCATTACCCGGATCATCCTTTATGCACAACTATTAATTAAAATGAAATAGAAGAAGCTTAGATTCGTACCCTTGTAGAACGAAGCTTCCACAAGTACAAGTTCAACTCATTTGTTCTTCGTGATCTCCTTGAATATCCGGGTTAGATTCCTTCCTTTGATCAACGTTAGCCACTCAAGTGTTTGGCCTCTAGAGGTGATCCACCAAGGAAGAAGAACTATCAAGAAAGAGGGTGGTTGGCTAAACCCTAGTTTTCTATCCACTATAGAAAAGGAGTACTATCCAACAATTGAAATTGCATCAACTGATATCTAACATAAGACTCCTCTTATATAGATATTGGTTAACCCTTCTAATCCTATTAGAAATAGGTTTTCATTTAATTAATTAAACTTCTTTAATTAAATATGCTTCCCAATCATATTGGGATTAATTAATTAAACTCCTTTAATTAATTTGCCTCCTAATCTTATTAAGAATAAATGAGAGTACTAATATTAAATTAATTCCTAAACTCCTTTAGAAATTAAAATAATAATAATTATAAAAATATTAATAAGACTCCTCTTATTAATTTATATTTAATATTTCTAAAATATTAAATAATAAACATTAAGCTATTTAATTTATTCTATCACCATAGATTAAATTAATTATACTTAATGTATTATTACGATTATGTCATTACCTTCTTAAATAATTATTCTTTCTTTTATGGTGGGACCCTTTATGTTCTCCATATTAAATTGGTTGTGAATAAATCAATTAGAACAATTCTAATCTTATTTAAATAAATAAATTAAACTAATAATCTATTTAAATAAATAATATTTATTCTACAATAGGGATAAGCCTCCCTTTTGATCAACGACTTTCCAGATAATATAGATTTCAACATCAATCATAAAAGAACCTGTGAGTAAATAGTTACCGTATAATTAAATCCTTCCACCATACAATGTCTCAATTAAATATAAGACATGGAATTACTGTCAAGTTTTATTTTATTTAACTATATGTATTTCGATTAGAAAATGTACGACTCCAAATAATGCAAATTAGAAACTCCTTTCTAATTTTATTTTGCAATGGCCAAGGACTATTGGGTTGTCATTTAACGAATCATATAGGACATATTTCTTCTTTTACTAGAAGTGGTAGATTCTTTATTGACCATTCATTATCTCCATACGTAACTTATTATACCCAAGCATACCCTTTAATATACCCTAAGGGTCTTAAAGAATAAGTCAAAGTATAATTCATTACACACAAGATATTATGATGATCTCAAGTCGAAGGATCACTTGTACTACTATCACATTAGGAATTCCTATTGACAGGCAAGTAAAACTCCATTAGGTATTCCATAGCGAGTCACGTTCAGTGAACTTATTCTCCAATAAGCACCTACATATTTGCTTTAGTGTCTCCACACAAATGATCATGAGATTAATCATCCTCATCCAATGAGCAAGCAACATATGTACCAATCTATCCGGATTTACTAATCCCCTTTTTAGTAATCCCACGATTGGAAACTATTTTAGTTTTTTAGTTTTTTAGTTTTAAGCTTTCTAAGAATTTAGATCTCATTAGCATGATCAACATCATGATTCTAAAAGCATTGCTTAAAACTATGGGTTATTTACATATTATAAAAACAGCATCATGTAGATAATTAAGCGCCTTTAATAAGTTAATACTTTTATTAATAAATAAATAAGATCGTTTGCAAAGTATATGCTTTATCATCATACATGATTGGCTTGTATGCATACTACTTTCAGATATAAGAGGTAACAAGTTATCGATAGATCTTATACCGATAAAGTTAGAAGAATTCGATGTGATTCTCGGGATGGATTGGTTGTTTAACCATGGGGCGATTATCGATTGCCAAAAGAAAAGTGTGAACCTTTGGATTTTTAGGAAACCCAATGTAGTGTCCTATGGTAGTAAATCACCGGGATGCTCTTGTTGTCTAACTATGACACAAGCCAGAAAGTTACTAAGGAAAGGGTGTATAGGATACATGTGACATGTTGTTGATACCCAACGAGTGGGAGCAACATTGGAACAGATACCTATAGTCAATGAATTTACAGACGTATTTTCGAAGGAAACGCCAGGTCTTCCACCCGATAGGGAAATCGAATTCGTTATAGATGTTGTGTTAGGGACGGCACCAGTTTCAAAGGTTCCATATCGTATGGCGCTGGTAGAATTGAAGGAGTTAATGATTCAGTTGCAGAAACTATTGGATAAGAAGTACATTCAACCGAGTGTTTCTCCATGGGGAGCGCCGTTATTATTTGTAAAGAAAATGGACGGATCGTTGAGGCTTTGTACGTACTATTAAGAGTTGAACAAACTAACGATAAAGAATAAATACCCATTGCCCAGGATCGATAATCTCTTTGATCAGTTGAAAGGGGTGAAATACTTTTTTAAGACAGATTTACGAACGGGGTATCACCAACTGAAGGTTAGAGAAGAAGATGTACCTAAAACAGCATTCAGGACTCGTTATGGTCATTACGAGTTCCTGGTAATGTCATTTGGGTTAACTAATGCGCCAGCAGCATTTATGAATATGATGAACAGAGTGTTCAAATAATATTTTGATAAGTTCGTTGTAGTGTTCATTGATGATATTCTAACCTATTCTAAAATGCCAGAAGATCACGCTAAACATTTAAGATTAGTGTTGGAAGCACTACGAAAGGAAAAGGTGTATATGAAATTCACTAAGTGTGAATTTTAGTTGGAGAGAGTACAGTTTTTGGGGCACGTTATCAACAAAGAAGGGATTTTAGTAGATCCAGCGAAAGTGGAAGCAGTTATTAATTCGAAGAAACCAAGAACACCGACTGAGGTGCGGAGTTTCCTAGGGTTAACGGGATACTATCAGAGGTTCATTCAGGACTTCTTTGAGATAGCTACTCCGTTGACAAATTTAACAAGTAAGACCGTGAAGTATGTGTGGAAGAAGAAGTGTGAAGACAGTTTTCAAGAGCTAAAGAAGAGGATAAGTCAAGCATATGTATTGTCTTTATCAGATGATACGGGAAATTTTGTAGTTTATAGTGATGCTTCGCATAGAGGACTAGGTTGCGTGCTCATGCAGCATGGCAAGGTCATTGTGTATGCATCTCGGTAGTTAAAGGAGCATGAGAAAGGTTATCTTACTCATGATCTGGAACTTGTAGTGGTGGTTTTCGCCTTAAAAATTTGGAGGCATTACCTATACGGGGAGAAATGTGAGATATACACAGATCATAAAATTCTGAAGTATATCTTCACACAGAAGGAGTTGAATATGAGACAACGATGATGGTTAGAGTTGAAAAAGGATTACGATTGTGATATCCTGTATCATCTGGGGAAGGCGAATGTAGTGGCCGACGCTTTAAGTAGAAAGGGTTGGGAGAAACTATCAATGTTAATAGCTCAGGATGAGTTGATAACAGAGATGGCAAGGATGGAAATAGAAGTAAGATTTTAAATGGGGAAGGGGAGAAGCTATTTGCAATGGAGGTTCAACCTACAATCGTGAAAAAGGTGACGGAAGTGCAACTTAGAGATGCTGAGTTTGAACAGATGAAGAAGAAGATTGCAGACGGTACAGAAGATAAGTTTAGTCTTGATAACGAAGGGTTATTAAGATTTGAAGGACGAATTTGAGTTCCGTGTGATACGAAGTTGAAGGAAGAGATAATGGACGAAGCTCATAGTTCGAGGTACTCGATTCATCTTGGTAGTACCAAGATGTATCAAGACCTTCGACAGAATTTTTGGTGGCCAAACATGAAGAGAGAGATAGCAGAATATGTAAGTATGTTCTTAACCTGTCATAAAGTTAAGGTTGAACATCAACGACCTAGTGGTTTGCTACAATCATTAGAGATTCTAAAATGGAAGTGGGAGCATATCACAATGGATTTTGTGGTAGGACTTTCGACTACACAGAAAGGATACAACTCTATTTGGGTAATAGTGGATCGTTTGACGAAGTCGGCTCATTTCTTGCCAATAAGAGTTAAGTATAACTTGAACCAGTTAGCTAAGCTTTATGTCAAGGAGATTGTTTCAAGACATGGGGTACCAGTTTTGATTGTGTTAGATCGTGATCCACGATTTACTTCAATTTTCTAGAAAAGTTTGCAAGATCAAATGGGAACGCAATTGAGGTTGAGCACGGCGTATCATCCACAGACGGATGGACAAAGTTAGAGAACAATTCAAATGCTAGAAGACATGTTAAGGTCTTGCGTTATGGATTTCAAAGGAAGTTGGGACGATCATCTATCGTTGATAGAGTTTGCCTACAACAACAGTTATCACGCAAGTATAGGCATGCCGCCTTACAAAGCGTTATACGGACGAAAGTGCAGAACTCCACTGTGCTGGGATGAAGTAGGAGAACGTCGTATGTTAGGACCAGAATGGCATAGCAAACGACGGAGGTGGTCAAGTTAATACGAACATAGCTGGTAGCAGCTCAAGATAGACAGAAAAAGTATGCATATCCTCATCGAAAGAATGGAGAGTTCGAAGGTGGTTCGTACGCATTTCTGAAGGTATCACCTTGGAAGGGAAAGATACACTTCGAAAAGAAGGGAAAGTTAATGTTAGGCTTGTAAGAAATCATGGCGCAATCAATTTGCACAAAGTAGCAGAAGCATGGTAAAATCAGAGTTTAAAAGTTTCTACAAACCAATTACCCGGATCATCCTTTATGCACATTATTTGTAACGAATGACAATTTTATATATTAATTTTAAATATTTATTGAATTTAATAAATATTTTAATTAATTTATTTATTGAGATTAATAAATAAATTATGAGATTGTGTAAAGTAATTTAATTAAGTGTAATATGTTAATTAAATGAATATTTAATAATTAATTTAATTAATGTATAATAATTTTATGGTATAGTTCTAATTTAATTGAGATAATTAAATTAGATGAAGTTTATGTGGTAATTGTTACATGAAATTATAATTAGCGAGTAATTATAATTGTTATGTGGCAATTTTTATGTGGTTAATTGATGTTAGTTTTTTATTAATTAAATTAGAATGTTAATATTTAATTAATTAAAGTATGACATTAAAAATATGTGTTACAGAATTTATTAAAAGAATAAAAAGGGAGTTTAAATTAGTTTTACCCAAACAAGGCCCTTGCACCTGTTTTAATTCTGTTTTGCCAAACGGGGCCTTAACTATGAAAGACTTGTTTTTAAATAAGATGTTTTGCCAAACAAGCCTTAGGGCTTTTAAAATTCAAAATAGTGTAACTTATATATTAATTGGTAATTAGAATCTGATATAATTATAGGTATTAACTATTTGTCAGTTATGTATATTATATAATTATATGTATACTATATGTATATCAGTTATACAAAATAGTTTTTACGTTAGTTAAAGTTAGAAGAACAAAACAAGAACAAAGAGAGATACAGAGAGAGTAAGAGAGAAAGAGAAAGAAGAGGAAGAAGGAGAAGAAATTGTTAACACTTGAAGCCTATCATCATTACTTTCATCTTCTTCATCACTAAGCAACAAGAGTATAATTATAATCTTTATATTCTAGAAATCATGTTCTTATGTTCTTCGTGTTAAGTTCTCTTTATATATGTGTTTCATGAAATTTGATATAAACGTGATTATATATATAATGTGTTCATAAACTGTTTATATATGAATTGTATGATGGTTTTAGGTGGTTAATTCATGTAAACACGATGAACATGAAGAAATCATATTCATCAAAAGTTACAGTGAATGAGTTTTGATAATTGGCTCTTTAAAATCAAAATTTGTGTTTGATTGATAATCATTGTGTAAATTGATTCTAGATAATGATAATATGTTTATAAACGAATTCAATATACTTTGAATTGTGTATGTTGATTTAGAAACAAATTTACCATGTTCAATTTCATTAAGAATATTTAATGACTTTTCTTCAAAAATTATGAAATTAGAGTTTTTAATTATGTGCTATGATAATTGTATATATTATAAACATGTTACAAGCTTTAAATTATGTTTTCTATAAAATTTTATATGCTATATGTTAGTTAAAATTGGAATTTGGCGCGAAAAAATAAGCCAAATTGGCTTTTTCTCTGCACAGTTTGCGAACCAGAATTTCGCCTCTGCAAAGGGCCCACCCCGGCGGGCCTTTCAAGGCCAAAACACCGGCCCCAGTAGGGGGTGCAGAAGAGAAAATTTTTGTTGTTTTTGTGTAGTTTTGTGGTATCATGAAAAGTTAATCTAATGTGATAAACTTAATGACATGTTAGGCATACATAAAAATGCTAAATGGACAGCAATAAGTTATATTAATAAAATATAATATGTAATTATAATTTGAATAATTATAATTAAAGTAAAGGTTTAATTTAAATTATAATTTGTTAAATTATAATGAATATAGTTTGATTAAATTTTAATCAAAATAAATGTTTAACTTAAATTATAATTTATTTAATTATAATTTCATTAATATAAGATGCAATTATAATTTGATTAATTATAATTAAAGTGAATGTTTAATTTTAATTATAATTTAATTAATGTGAGTACATAATTATTAGTTGATTAATTATGTGAGTATGTAATGTGAACATGTGACGTGATTAATTATGTAATAATTAGTTATTAATTTAATAATTAAAGAGAAATGAGTTAACCCAAATGGGTTAACTAATTATGTGAATTAGTTATGTGATATCTAATTTAGATTATTATGATTAGTAATTGTAGCTTGCGCTTGAGACAAGTTTTCCTAATCCTTATTCTTTTATATTGTGCAAGTGTTTTAAATTCAAATATTTATCGTATTTGATATTGTCCTTTTATTTCTGCAATGGACAATTACTTATTTAAAATTCATGATTTAATTAAAGTGACCTTGACTTAATCGTTCAAGTAAGGTCTATCTTATCTTTCGAATACTTTAAGTTTAATTCTAAAGCATAAGTTATTTCATAATTCATTATTGTTGAATTATTCTTGATTATTGTGAGTCGATTCAACTATTCTTTAGTTGATGATAGTTGAACTCCAAATTTCCTTTTAAGCTTATCTAAACCAAACTTTTTTTGGTGCGGACTTGTATCAAATACTGATATGAACAACCCTATTTATTAGGGGATTACCATGCGAAAGCATTAAGATGTTTGTGCACAATACATGGTATGAAGGGCTTGATACCCCTAAGTACGAGTTAAGAGTCCATAGTCTAAACGACTGTTAAAAGTTTTAAATAGAAATGTTTATAACCTAAGACATAGTTCATGGCCTTATGACACTCAGATGATTTCAATATTCGAAATTCTATATGTTGATGAAAGAATTATTATTCAATTCTTTATTATTGATGAAAGAAAAGTTATTCAAATCTCTTGAAACTATTCAGTTTATGTCATTATTATTGTTATATCCCAAGTGAGCTTCTGTTTGCTCACTCTTGCAATTAAATAACCATTGCAGCTAAAGTCGAGAATGTTAATGTACCGTCAACTAGTAAAGGGAAAGGCAAGATGAACAAGTGAAGACTTGTTATGTTTGATTATGTTTGTAATAAGACTTTATGTGATGATATTTTATTTTCGTATTTATTGTTTATGTTAAGGTTAGATAAACCCTGAGATATTTTTTTAGAAGAGTTGTAATCCTTTTATAAGGAAGATTTTATTTAATGATAAGGTTGTAATTTATGTTGCCTTCCTTATTATTGGGCAGCAGATGTATGTTTTATTTAGATAGTGAACACCAAATCATGTGAAAATGAAGTACCCGAATTTGGGGGTGTCACAAGTTAGTATCAAAGCTTTAGGTTATGAACCTTAGGTAGGGGAAACCTTAGGTAGTATCCTTATAGGAAGATTGAAAAGATGGTGGTGATAGCTAAAGATAATAAATTACCTTATGTGCAATGTGTTTACGTTTAAGTATTCGAAGAGTGTCGATGACTCGATATCACTTACTAATTAAACTTTAAAATTTTCTTGTCAGGATGATGAACGTTGGAGAGTCCAGTCAGGCTAGGGAGGAGTTACCCCAGATGCCCGAGGGACGAGGAGCCCCGAGACATCCATGTTGTCTGGGAGCAGTTGGTTCGGAGAGAGCCATCTCCATTGATCACCATAGCTGGTCAGGAGCATAAGCCGATATCTGACCCAGATGATGAGGATGAGGATGAATCAGAAGAGGAGGAGGAGGATCCTGAAGAGAAATTCCCACCTCACTCTACTAGTGCTGGGATGTACGAGGAGGTCTACGACCGCAACGTGGAGCTACATGGTCGAGTCGAAGAGCTCGAAGTAACCATACAGCAGCGGGACGAGACGATCGAAGAACTCGACAGTGAGCTAGGAAATGCAAAGTGGGATCTAATCCACGTGGAGAGTGAAAGAGATGTCGCACTGGCAGAACTAACAAAGCTGAATAACGATATCCAAGAGGAGTCAACGAAGCGTGCCAGAGCAAAGGAAACAAGCTTGAGGGCTACTCAACGAGCAGATTGAGCTGAAGACGAGGTTCAAGCGAAGAAGGCCAAGTTAAGGGAGACGGAATACACTTTCCATACGGCTATAGATAGGGCCCAGGATCGTGTCTTCTATTACCCATCTCAGTTCCAAGGTTTACTATGGTACATGGTGGATCGCAGAATAGCGTTTCGAGTGATGAAGGAAGAACGTAGAGAGGCTGTGCAACGTTTTAACATGCCTAGATAATAGAGTCTTTCATTATGTGTTTCTTTATTTATAAATAAATATAAATCCCAGAATTTGAGATAATAATAGGATAAGATAATGATGTAATCCTGCAACTTGTTTCAGTTTAGGAAAGATGATGTAAATAGCAGAGATGCTATCTATTCTATGTTTTCAAAAACTACGAATAAATGAATAACGAAGTTAATTGACGTGCTATGTGTTCAAGTGTGAATTATTTAAATATTTAAATTAAACTTGAATGTTTAAGAAATGATGTAAAGGATCTAATAAGAATACTTCTTAACAAAAAGATGTCTCCTAGAAGAAGACCTACACGTCAAAACCCAGAGGGATCGACGAACAACAACAATAATGATGGGACGAATCCCAATTCGGTTCAGCAGTTGGTAAATCTGCTAACGGGAGCACTTGCGAATCAGCTGCAAGTGCAGGGTACAACGTTTAAGGAATTTAAGGCAGTAGGACAGCCGGAGTTTCAGGGATCGGTAAACCCGATAGATGCCCAAACGTGGGTAATGGAGATGGAAAAGGTCTTCGACATAGCTAGAGTTGGAGAAGACCAGAAGAAGGCCAAGTCGGATGCTAGTTTTTGGTGGCAGGACAATAAAACGAGGGAAGGAGAAGAAGTTATAGCATGGGACCGTTTCAAAGAGATGTTCTTTGAAATGTACTTCCCCGTTAGCTCGCAAGACCAGATAGAGGTCCAGTTTCTTGAGCTTAAATAGGGAGGGATGACGGTGTCGGAATACTCCGCGAAATTTAAAGAGCTGGCTAGGTTCGCTACATACCAGGTCAGTACTGACGCAAGGAAGGCGAGAAGGTTTGAGCGGGGACTGAAGCCCTGGCTCTACAGCAAGGTCTCCATGTTCCAGCTAAATACTTTTGCAGCTGTACTGGAAAAGGCCATCCTCGCTGATGGTGGGAGCGACGCAGTGACCAAGTTCAATCAAGACCTGAAGAAGAAGAAGAATGAGACAGAAACCAAGGCTGGTGGTAGCGGGGCTATCAACCAGAAAATGAAGTGGAACGACAACACCTCCGCTAAAAGTCAACAGGGAAACCAGCAGAAGAAGAAGATTGAAGCATGCGTGACATGTGGGAAGAATCACACTGGAGTGTGTCTGAGGGGGAAGCGAGTACGCTTCAACTGTGGTCAGGAAGGCCACATTGCGCCGAATTGCCCGAACCCGAAGAAGGGAGCTTGCTACATATGTGGATCCAAGGATCACATGGCCCGAAGTTGCCCGAGGAAGCCAGCGGCAGGGTCAACAGGGAGCTGGGGAAATGGCAGCGGCAGCACTTTGGCTATTGCTGGACCACTGCAGGCTATCGCTGGACCACTGCAGGCTGTTCGACCCACTGCCCGATCATTCAACATGACGGTGCAGGATGTTGTGCAGTCAAAAGATGTGGTGCCAGGTATTATTTCGGTCAATAGTATAACTATATATGTATTATTTGATTCGGGTACTACTTGTTCATTCATATCTGACGATTTTGCTAAGACCCTATACTTACCTAAAGAGGAATTAGTTTATCCCTTGAACATAGAGATTACGAATAGGGAGGTTATTCCTGTTAGGTTTGTATACAACACTACTAGAAATTCGACTTATAGTGACGGTCGGGGGAGAACCGTCGCAATAAGATATCTATAGCAAGGGTCACATGTTGACCGTCGGTATAGAGGTTTTTTTATTTTTTTTCATAAATCCCTCCCATTTTTTCCCAAATCTATATAATAGTTTTCCCCAAACTCACTCACTCGATCAACCCTCTTTCTCCTCTCTCACCCTTTCGTTCTCCTCTCTCACCTTTCTTTCTCCTCTCTCACCCTTTCTCACTCGATCAATTGGCTATCCTGCGAGCGTCGCCGACAAGAGGCCCTCCACTAGTAGGGCATCGTGTGCTCTAAGATCTGAACCGTACGATAAAAGGCCCTCCGCTAGTAGGCCATCAGCTCACAGTTCTTGTTCTTCTCATTGACTGCAATCGAGGTAATTCTCACTTTAATCTATGGGTTTTTATCAATTTATGAGCTTGTGTATTTTTAATTTTTTTTTAGTATTTATGTCTGATTTTCCTTCATTCCGGCCTATTGGGTCAATTTTCTTGGTAAAATTACAAAGGTTTTGATTTTTCTCAGGGAAATCTAAGAATTTTGGTTATATTTGTTGTTTGTAGGTTGATTGTATTGGGGAATCTGAAAATCTAGATTTGAATCAAACGGGAATTTTTGGATTTTCTGTGATTTTTGAGAAATTACAGGCACGATTAGGGTTTTGAAATGGGAGAAATAATGGTAATTGATGCGGATGAGTTGAATAAGCCTAAAATGAGCAATGGGAAGAAGTCTTTGATGAGGAAGAGAGCTTCGCTGGTTAAGTGTTTAAGCAAGGAAAGTAGAGAATCTAGCCTCAGCGCATTAGCTGAAGAAAGTGGGTTTAGATTTAAGTACATTGGGCAATTCAGTGATTGCATTTTTGTTGGAAGGGAGTAATCTTCCGCTTTTGAAATTGGTGTTATTATATATTTCTTTAAATTTGTTGTAATACTGTAATTTTAATCTTATTTTCCTCATTTTTTTTCTTTGTTCTTTTTCTTAGGGTGTTGAGAGCAGAGTTCTGAAAAATCTTCAGTGTTGGAGAGCATAGTTAGGCGAGACTTCTTCCTAGAGGATCTGGTTAGGTTTTCTCATACTGTGGCTTATGTGTTTGTTTAGCAAAACATATAAATTACGTTTGTTGTGATTTTACTAATACTCATTATCTGGCAATGTAGGCATTGTCACAAGGAGACCTTTGGTGTTGCAACTGCAACAGACAGATAAAGGACTGCAGGAGTATGCAGAGTTTGGCCATTTGGCCCGACGAAAGTTCACAGACTTTGGTAACTGTTATTTCACAATGGTCATTATTACACAACTTTTTAGTTTTTACATGTCTAGATCAGTTGGATATACCGATAATTGTCATTTCATTACATTTAATTTGCTTGTCATCCTTCAACCATTTGGGTTGTACAACGTGAATTTCTTTTCCAAGAAGCTATAAGAAATTGTATTCATGTATGTATGTCTAGTAATCTGATTATTAATTTGGAGATTTTTTTATTTATTTATTACTTTAAGGTTCATCCATTTTGTCCCAGTGCTGCAGCGTATATCTTGACAATCTACATATTAAATTTTAAAGGATTTTTCCCTTAATAATAAAATCCATTTCTGCCATAAGCGAATAAACAGTGTTTATTTGTCAGAAAGTTCTATACCTATTCATCCGTATGCTTCAGCAGATTAAAGTTGCGGTCCTGCGGATGATGTTTGCAAATGATTTTAATTAATCCATCACAAATAGGTAAAAACTGCATCAGGTTTATGTTATTCTGGGGTGTCCTTCAAATGCTCGTGAAGCTATAGCCACTTTTACATGACATCATGTTTCTAAAATACTTAAGTTTTTCTTCCAAGTAAAACAGAATCCAGAAAAACAAAAGAAGGCAAGTAAAAATTATCTATGTGTTGGGTGTGGCAGCTTGTGTTTCTAAGTTAATTCGTAACCTTATATTCTTGTTGAAAAATAAAACTCGTTACTTGATTCATCAAATATTACTTGTGGCCAACAAGATTCTCTAGTTTATATATTTATATTTTGTGAACTTTGTCACTCATTTTACATTATAAATGTTGAACAGGTTATTAATGAGAATTTTAGAGTTTTAGATTCAAAAGGCAATGAAATTGAATCACAAGTTGTTCTTATTTCACGTGCCTCTATAGGCATCAGAAACTTCTACACTACTGCATATGTGGGTAAATCTCCAAGTGATACCCCCAACTATTGGCTTGCATTTTCAGCATCTGTTCCACCTCTGGGCTTTAGCACATATGTTGTCTCGACCACTAAACGGGCAGGTTAACCATCTAATTACCATATCCTGATTCTTTAGGCAAAATCTGAAGAAATCATTAGTTCATTCTACACTTTACTTGGAATCAATATTTGTTCCATTTTACAAGTGCAACTGCTAGGTTGGTGAGGCAACAAACATACAAATCTGCAGGGAATGAAAATGATATGATAGTAATAGGTCCAGGGCACTTGAAGCTTATCTATTCTAGAAATGAAGGCAAACTTAAACAGTATATCAATCATGGTAGCTCGGTATGTTCTTTAGCTAACACTATCCGGCTGTAGGGTGAACCAAGTTTCCATTTATTTGGTTTTATAATATGTGTTGGTGCTACTGCTGCAAGGGCTTTAAAGTCGGTGCTTCAGGGGATTTTGGTGCCCTCAGAAGGGTATTGATTTCCTCCTTGTTGGTCACAGTTTTGTTCTTCTTTCTCTTTTCTTGTGGTCTTGAAAATCTTGTTCATTATTGAAACATTCTGAAAACTTGCGGTTATTAGTTTGTTACATATTTTACTACTTCCTAGATGTAGTTTAAAAGGTAAATTATAGACTTTTTTAGGGAAAAGCTGAACTCTATGAACCTTCTACTGTACATGGCTCCAATTGTTGTTATATTCCTACTGCCTGCAATATTGTTGATCGAGCATAACGTGGTTGGCATCACAGTAGCTCGTGCCAGAAATGATGTCAAAATAATTTGGTATCTGCTCTTCAATTCTGCCCTGGCATATTATGTGAACTTGACGAATTTCTTGGTCACCAAGCACACTAGTGCTTTGACTCTCCAAGTATTGCCTTGTATCACGTCCTCTCACATGTTTCTTTTTTCCTATAATTCTGTGATAACTGTGTAGCATGTACCATCAGATATTTCTATAGCACTCCTAATTTATAATTTTCACTATCTATAATATGGTGTCACATTGCCAAACTGTATTTGATTCACTATTTTAGTCCTGCAATTGAATAGATTCTGATAGATTATGTAGTCCAATCTTGTGTTTAAGTTCCAAAATTAAGCTTCTTAACGTTACCGTGACTGTCTGACCAGTAAATTTAGTTTATCTGGAACAAAACATAATCCCAATGGGGGGGGGTGTTGTATAATCTAATCTATTTAGCTTATCTAAGAATGAACACTAAAGCTTGCAGTTAACCGGTACACTTAGCATGCAAGATGTAGTTCAATTGTAAAACATTAGCCTCAAATGGTCACATCCAACTCATAGATGTACATGAATTCTACAAATGTTTGTTGAACCGTACTCTAGGTTTATTTACTGCAATGATTGCATAAGTATATTATAAACCATTTTTAACATGCTGGACTGAGGGATAACGACAGCATCAAAGATATTATTCTGAAACTGTTGTCATTAATCAAGATGGCAAACATGTTCTTCATATCAGATAGAAATGATTATACAAATAATTCCAGTATGAGCCCCCATCCCCTCCCTTCCCCCACCCCAGCCCCTCTCCCAAAGAAACACAAAAAAGATTTTTTTCCTTGCCGTCAAGTTACCTAATGAGAATGTATTGCAAACTTTTTTACTTGAAATTAGTATTATTCTATTTTTATATTTATAGGTTTTGGGAAATGCAAAAGGGGCTATTGCTATGGTTGTCTCAATTTTGATATTCAGGAATCCAGTCTCTGTAACAAGGATGATGGGGTACTTGCTCACAGTCATTGGAGTTGTTCTGTACAGCGAAGCCAAAAAGAGGAGCAGCAAATAAGACTCCTTTCTTTCTCTCACACTTTGTAACTTCTCATAAAACCATCAATTCTTTTAAAATCCAAGATTTACCATATTTCACCCCATTCCCTCTTGTTATCCTTCTCTGGAACTAGAAAAAACACACGAGATTCTGTTGTTTGTAGGATGAAAATTTAATGTAGATTGGCGAGATTTTTTTTATGTTTTATTTTATATTGTATTATATTTGTTCAATAAATATTTGCAGCATTATTTAATTTTTTTTAAATCTAAAAAGGCTATAGCGAGGGTCAGCGACCGTCGCTAAAGCTCCAAACATTAGCGCCAAAAAATCATATAGTGACGGTCGGGACTGTCGCTATTGATATGTATTGACCGTCGGTAAAAACCTTCAAACGTGTTTTTGGGTTGAATTTTGGCTATGGTCCGACCGTCGCTATAGGTTTTAGCGACGATAGCTAAGGCGAGGGTCGGCGACCATCACTATAGCCTATAGCGACGGTCTTTTAGCCTATAGCGAGGGTCGACGGCCGTCGCTATAGGTAGATTTTCTAGTAGTGCAAGAACTGTATATTGGACATTAAGGGTCAGAAATTGATGGTAGATTTGATTCAGATAAAACTTGGGGAATTCGATGTGATATTGGATATGGATCAGTTGTTCAACCATGGGGCGGTAATTGACTGTCAGAAGAAGTCTGTGAACCTTATGACTCAGTCGAAAGTAGTATTTTATGGTAGCAAATCTCCTAGACAAGCGAGTTGTCTGACGATCATGCAAGCCAATAAATTTTTGACGCAAGGCTGTGTAGGATATCTAGCCTACATAGTAGATACTCGTAAGGAGAGCCCAAAGATAGAAGAGATATCAGTGGTTAGGGAGTTTGTGGACGTATTTTCGAACGATTTGCCAGGACTTTCACCGGATAGAGAAATAGAGTTCGTAATCGACTTAGCGCCAGGAACTGCTCCGATTTCAAAAGCTCCGTACAGAATGGCTCCAGTCGAGATGAAGGAGTTGGTGGTTCAACTGCAAGAATTGCTGGACAAGAAGTATATTCAACCGAGAATTTCACCGTGGGGAGCGCAAGTATTATTTGTGAAGAAGAAGGATGGGTCAATGAGGCTATAAATTGATTATAAGGAGTTGAACAAGGTTACGATCAAGAATAGGTATCCTTTACCTAGGATCGATGACTTGTTCGATCAACTGAAGGGTGCTAGATACTTCTCGAAAATCGATTTGAGAAGTGGGTATCATCAGTTGAAGGTAAAAAGAGAAGATATACCGAAGACGGCTTTCAGAACTCGGTATGGACATTATGAGTTCTTGGTGATGTCATTTGGTCTAACGAATCCTAGCTACTGGGCAAACACTCATAGATGTACAGAAAGGAGAACTGACTATGAGGGTTCAGGACCAAGAGGTCACGTTCAATGTCTTCAAGGCTATGAAGTTTCCCACAGATGAAGAAGAATGCTTCAGAATTGATACTGTCGGCAGGATACTGCATGAAGAGACTGAACACTTGATGAGCATGGATCCATTAGAGAGTGATCTACTAGGAGACTCCAACATGGAGGAGACAGATGTGGTGGAGTGCATATAGATTCTGAACACGATGCCTCAGATAAGAAAGTTTAAGATTCCCATCGAACCACTCGGACATACCAGGGAGTCATCTGTGCGACTAAAGCCTTCTCTTAAAGTGGCTCCCACACTTGACCTTAAACCTCTTCCGGATCATTTGAGATATGCATATCTGGGAGAATCTTCCATGTTGCTGATTATTATTGCCTCTTCCCTATCATCCCATCAGGAAAGAAAGTTGCTGCAGGTTCTAAGAAAGTTCAAATCAGCTATTGGGTGGACCATAGCTGACATCAAAGGGATCAGCCCTTCATACTGCATGCACAATATACTCTTGGAGGATGATAGCAAGCCATTAATAGAGAAACAAAGGAGATTGAATTCGATTATGAAAAAGGTTGTCAAAAATAAGATCCTCAAGTGGTTAGATGCTGGAATAATTTATCCAATCTCAGACAGCTCTTGGGTGAGCCTGGTGCAGTGCGTCCCGAAGAAGGGAGGCATGACAGTTGTGACAAATGAGAAGAATGAGCTTATTCCTACCAGGACAGTTACGGGAATGAGGGTCTGCATGGACTATCGTAGACTTAACAAAGCTACAAGGAAAGACCATTTCCCTCTCCCGTTTATTGACTAAATGCTGGATAGGCTAGTAGGACACTACTACTATTGCCTCCTGGACGGATACTCAGGGTATAACCAGATTGCTATAGCCCCAGAGGACCAAGAGAAGACCACCTTCACGTGCCCATACGGTACTTTTTCTTTTCGAAGGATGTCTTTTGGGCTATTCAACGCTCTAGCCACTTTCCAGAGATGTATGATGGCAATATTCTCTGGCATGGTCGAACACAATGTAGAAGTCTTCATGGACGATTTATCTGTCTTTGGAGACACTTTCGACATCTGCTTGGAGAATCTGGTATTGGTGTTAAAGAGATGTGTGGATACCAACTTAGTACTGAACTGGGAAAAATGCTATTTTATGGTACATAAAGGTATTATTTTGGGCCACAAAGTTTCTGGGAAAGGTCTAGAGGTGGACAAGGCTAAATTGGAGACCATTGAAAGTTTACCGCCACCATCCTCAGTAAAGGGGGTCCATAGTTTTCTCGGGCACGCAGGCTTCTATCGGCATTTCATAAAAGACTTCTCGAAGATTATTAAGCCTCTGTGCAGTTTGCTTAAGAAGGATGTTCCATTCAAATTCGGCGAGAAATGCCTGGTGGCCTTTGAACACTTGAAAAAGAAATTGACTACGGCACCCATCATTACAGCTCCTTATTGGTCTCTTCCATTTGAATTAATGTGTGATGCAAGTGACTTCGCTGTGGGAGTCATCTTGGGACAACGCAGGGATAAGGTTTTTCATGTGATATACTATACAAGAAAAACCCTGACAGACGCCCAATTGAACTACACCACCACAGAGAAGAAGCTTCTTGCAGTGGTATACGCATTTGATAAATTTAGGTCTTATCTGATTGGCATAAGGGTAGTTATATACACAGATCATGCTGCGATCCGATACCTAATTTCAAAGAAAGATGCTAAACCTCGTCTCATTCGGTGGATACTTCTTCTACAGGAATTCGACTTAGAAATTAAAGACAGAAAGGGGACCAAAAACCAAGTGGCTGACCACTTAACTCGACTGGAGAACCCGTGAATGGACAAAAATGACAAAGTGATTATTAATGAGTCCTTCCCGGACAAGCAGTTATTCGTGGTGCAAGGTGAGATGCCCTGGTTTGCGGATTTTGCAAACTTCCTAGTGAGCCATATTATCCCTTCTGACTTCACTAGGGCCCAGAAAAAGAAGTTTCTACACGATGCTAGATGGTATAGTTGGGATGAGCCGTATTTGTTTAGGCAGTGCGCTGATAGGATGATCAGACGGTGCATCCCGAAAAGTGAGATGGATAGCATACTACGAGATTGCCACTCATCAGTTTATGGAGGTCATTACGGGGGTGAGAGGTCACCAGCCAAAGTGCTTCAGGCCGATTTTTATTGGCCAACATTGTTTAAAGATGCTCATAACTTTGTCCAAAACTGTGATCGTTGTCAACGAGTGGGCAATATATCTAAGAGGAATGAGATGCCTCTGAATATGATCCTAGAGGTCAAAATCTTTGACGTCTGGGGGATAGACTTCATGGGGCCCTTTGTCTCGTCATTTGGAAATCTATATATCTTGATGGCGGTCGATTATGTGTCCAAGTAGGTAGAGGTAGCAGCCTTACCAACCAATGATGCTAGAGTTGTCTTGTGTTTTCTTCAGAAGAGTATATTCACACACTTCGGGACACCTAGAGACATCATAAGTGACGAAGGAACACACTTTTGCAATCGTCAGTTTTCTGCACTTTTGGCCAAATATGGGGTGAATCACCGTATTGCTACTGCATACCATCCCCAAACAAACAGCCAAGCTGAGGTATCTAATCGTGAGGTAAAGAGGATATTAGAAAAGATTGTGAATCCCACGAGAAAGGATTGGTCCCTCAAGCTTGACGATGCGGTGTGGGCCTATAGGACGGCCTACAAGACGCCACTGGGTATGTCGCCATATTAGCTTGTGTACGGGAAGGCCTGCCACCTCCCCATGGAGCTTGAACACAATACTGGGCCATAAAGAAGCTGAATTTTGATTTGAAGGTTGTGGGGGAGAAAAGGCTTCTCCAGCTTAATGAGCTCGACGAGTTTCGATTGCAAGCCTATGAAAACTCCAAGCTGTATAAGGAGAAGGTCAAAAGGTGGCATGACCGGAAGATCATGGAAAGGACATTTGAGCCGGGGCAAGCAGTGTTGCTGTATAACTCTCATCTCAAACTATTTCCTAGAAAGCTCAAATCACGGTGGTCGGGCCCCTTCACAGTGAAAACTGTGTTTCCCCTTGGTGCAGTGGATATTTTTGACCAACACCCAGACAAGCCTTTCAAAGTGAATGGACAAAGGTTGAAGCATTATTATGGCGGTGAGGTCAATCGAGAGAAGGTCGCCTCGATTCTTTCCACCACTTAACCAATTCCGACAGAGTCTATCTTATGGACTGTAAACAAGCGCTCGATGGGAGGCACCCCATCATCTCTCTTCTCTCTCATATAATTCTTGCATCATATTTCTATTTCTCCCTCTTGTTTAATTCTGGTTGCATGACTCTATATTTCCCTCTCCCCTGTTTAATTCTAAGCATTTTGAAAAAGTTGACAATTTTTGAATAGTTTTGATGTTAGAAGCTCATTGCCTACATTTTTGGACATTAGGCATTGTTGCATATATTTTTGGGAACTAGAAGCTCTTTGCCTACATTTTGGACATTAGGCATTTTTTGCATATATTATTGGGATTTAGGAGCTTATTGAACATATTTATGAAGTATTAGCATATTGCATATAAGCACATATAGAATTTTTTTGGGAATTCACATACATATGACTCACTGACATACATTGCTAAGGATTTAAGAGTACATACATCTTATATAGGCAAATTGTGATTATGGAATCAAGTTGCATCTTATTTTTGATTGCTATGTGTGCAGGAAAGAAAAATGCTTGAAGTTGCTGCTTAAGCCTTCACATCATTGCTGCAGAAAACAGGAAAATTTTTGGCCAGGCTCAGAGCAGTGCGGTCGCGCCAACCTCAAGGCACATTTTAGCGCGCCCATGCCAATGTTCAGAATTTCTAGAGTGTTCCTGACATGCGAAGCCGCGCCCCACATAAAGCACCAAGTCGCGCGCCCGCGCCTGACCCCAGAAAACGGCAGTTTTAAAATTTGACAAAATCGTTTCCAGCCCTATTCCTATATCTAATGTGATCGGCCTCCACTCTCAAACACACACAGCCCTCTCTACTCCTTCGAACTCTCATTCTCCCAATCCTATTCTCTATAAACCAAGACCTAATCATTTCCACAAATCTCCATTCTCCTTCATATATCAGAATTTTGCCCTCTAGAAATCCAAGCCCTAGCCTCCTCTTCCATTCCATCCATTCAATTCAAGTTCGTTTAGAGTTAGGGTTTCGCAATACAAGGTACGGATTTATTCAGAGGCAATTTTGGGGATTAATCTTCAGGTTCAAGGAGGTTATGTTCAATCGGGCAGTGATACAAGTTTGGGGGTATTCTTCAACAACCATCATCAAGGGTTTGCACATCAAATTTTCTAAAAATTATCAATGGGGCCAAAACGAGCACGTTCTGCTGCTCCCGCATCGCCCGCTCATAGTGACCAGGGTGAGGACACCGTGGATTTGACTAGGTTCATTAGCCTAGATGCCCAAATGGAGTACTATCGGATAGCGGCCAAGACTGTTTTAAAAGAGAGGGCTCTGAAGCCGGCGGCGAAAGAGGATGGCCAATTGTTGGCCATGATCAGAGAGATGGGTTGGCAAGGGTTTTGTACAACACCGTCGCCTATCCCGTTGGCCATTGTCCGTGAATTTTATGCCAATGCTAAGGAAACACAGAATGGCTTTTCTTTCGTACGGGGCTAAACCATTGACTATCGTCCGGCGGCGATTTGAGAAGTGTTAAGCTTGCCTCCAAACCCGGCTGGTCAAGTGAATTGGGTCGAGGCGGAGTGGTTTGAAACTAACCTAAACCAATTGCTCCTTGATTTGTGTGCGCCAGGCATAAAATGGAAGTACAGGGTGGGCATTGATGAGCATACCACTTTCCCCGCCTCTGGTCTGAGCAAATACGCCAAGTTATGGAACCTATTTTTATGTGCAAATCTTATGCCATCCTCTCACCAGCACGAGATTACATCCGAGAGGGCTATCATTCTTTGGGGGATTATCACTGGGAAGCATATTGATGTCGGCCATTTGCTCCATCAGAATATATTGCGCTTTATGAGAGGTAGTACCACCGGGTCAATTCCATATACATCAGTGGTGGCTCATCTGTGTGCTGAAGCAGGCCTCGACTGGGATGATGAGCAGGTGCAGATGCCGAGTGGGGATGTCAATCATGCCACAATCAAGAAGTTCAAAGATTGGCCTGGTGGCACAACACACCCCCGAGGAAAAAGGTTCATCTTGCCGCCTCCTCCAGTAGTTCCTCCACCGCAGCTGCAGCCATCAGAGGCCGCTGCCCCTCCTCCAGCTAGTGACATACATCAGGATTGCAGGATTAGGTGATTGGAGAGGAGGATGGACGCATTGCACGGTAACTTCGCAGCTTTTGTCGATGGTTTATCACGTTCCTTGGCTGAGGCCTTTACGCAGCAGGGATCGATGGGGAGTGGCTTGTCTTTGGTTCTGCTATACCGTACCCACCACCAGATTCACCACCCGAGGAGGGTGGCCATGCCGATATATAGGGGAGTTTTCCTGACCTTTTGCTTCCAATGTGGACATTGAAAATTTTAAGTTTGGGGGTATATTGGGTGTAATTAGTAGTAGTTGCATTTAGTTAATTGCATATAGTTTTTATTACATGTTAGGTTGCATATAGTAGTTGCATTCTAGTATGTGTTAGTTAAATTTTGCATTAAATTTTTTTTCAGTTTTATTTTGTTTTGCTTATTTAGTTTTTGTTTAATTGTATTGTAGCATAGTCCCTTGTGTTTAGCCTGTTGAATTCCAGTTTGGCCAATGATGATATTGAATTATGATAGATTTTTGAACTCAGTGGTTAGCTTAAGCTCAGTTATATTTTTATACATGATGTAATCTATATATGTTTCTTTGATGTTACCGGATAGCACGGAATTGTCTTTATTTGCTTGTTGGCTAGATTAGCACATGTTTGTCTTTTGAGGTGGAATTTTTTTTTAATTGCTAGAATTGTGTAATAAAATCAATAATGACCTTAAGGATACAAAAATACAAGTTTGGGGGAAAACTTTGGGTATGCATGCTAAAAAGAAAAAGAAAAAGCAAAAGAAAACAAAACAAATTGAGAAAAAGAAAAAAATAGAATAAACACCTTGGCTAGCTAAGTCTTGTGGCTTTTGATACTCAAGCAAGTAAGCCCGAGGGGATTGTCTCTACACCCAGCGCCCTAAGGCCTTTATGGTTTGGGAGTCGTTGGTCGAAAGCTCGATAAATGGAATCTCCTCTATCTTCGGGTTCTCTTTACGACTGTCGACTATGTAGGCTAAATATCCTATACAGCCTTGTCTTAACAACTTCTTGGCTTGCATCATCGTCATACAACTCGCTTGTCTAGGTGACTTGCTACCATAAAACACAACCTTTGACTGGGTCATAAGGTTAATACATTTCTTTTGGCAATCAATTACAGCCCCATAACTGAATAGCCAATCCATTCCCAGAATAACATCGAATTTCCCAAGTCTTATCGGGATAAGATCTACGTTCATAATGTTACGCTTAATATCCACCCTACAGTTCTTGTGTACGTACTTAAAAGGGGTCACTTCTCTATTCGCAGTTTCTATGTTCATAGGGTATTCTAACTCATCCTTAGGCAATTCTAAGTTCTAAGCAAAGTCATCAGATATAAATGAACAAGTAGCACCCGAATCAAATAATACATAAGTAATAACTTTATTGATCGAAATGATACCTGACACCACATCACGAGACTGCACAGCATCCTGCACTGTCATGTTGAATGTTCTGGCGGTTTGTCAGTTGGTTGCGGTTGGTCCCGTGATAGTTAGAGTATTCCCACAACTGTTTCCCTTGTTCCCTCCTGTTACTGCCCCTCCAGATCCTTTCTTGGGACAGTTCCTAGCCAAGTGGTCCTTCGACCCACATGTGAAGCAGGCACCCTTCTTTGGGTTAGGATAGTTAGGTGCTATGTGGCTTTCCTGACCACAATTGTAGCACACCCATTTTCCCTTCATACAGACCCCCAAGTGAGCTTTCCCGCAGGTCAGACATGCTTCAATTCTCTTCTTCTGACCTCCTTGCTGATTTCCAGTTAACGAGTTGTCAGTCCACCTCCTCTTCTGATTGTTATTTCCTCCCGTGTTGCTGCCACTAGCCTTGGTATTCCCTTCACTCTCATTATTATTCTTCTTCTGATCCTGGTTATACTTGGTCACGACGTCACTACCACCTTCAGCGAGGATGGCCTTCTCCAATACTCCAGCAAAAGTGTTCAGCTGGAACATTGACACTTTGCTATACAACCAGGGCTTCAGGCCCTGTTCAAACCTCCTTGCCTTCCTCTCATCGATGTTCAGTTGATACATGGCAAACCTAGCCAACTCATTGAATTTTGCCTTATAGTCTGGTACGGACATATTCCTCTGCTTGAGTTCTAGAAATTATACTTCCATCAGGTTCTGTGAGCTGGTCAGGAAATACATTTTGAAAAATATTTCTTTAAACCTCTCCCAGGTTATTATTCCTTCTCCTCCTCGGACCTTGTTTGCCTGCCACCAAAAGTTGGCTTCTGATTTTAACATGAATGTTGCATAGGTGGTCTTCTGGTCCTCCCTGACTCTAGCGACGTCAAACACTTTCTCCATCTCCATAACCCAAGTCTGAGCTTCTATCGGGTTCGTGGAGCCTTTAAACTCTGGCGGTCCCACCGCTTTGAAGTCCTTAAACGAGGTATGTGGTGGAGCTTGAGGTTGATTGTTAATTGCTCCGGCCAGTAAGTTCACCAACTGCTGCACGGGGTTAGCATTAGCATTGGCGTCGTTGTTGTTCGTTTACCCTTCTTGGGTTGGTTGACAGTTTGGTCTTCTTCTCGGCGGCATATTTCTGTTTAAGATATACGCTAATTAGATCTTTATTCAATCCTTTAAATATTTAATGCTTAACTTAAACATTTAAACATAATCACTTAACACATTATCTCAAATAAACTCTGATATTTTATTTAATCAAAAGTTTTAACATAATACGATAGCATCACTACTATTTACATCAACTATCCCGAGATAAAGAATCTACATGATTTAAATCATCAAAATATTTCTCTGTTTATAAACACATCGGAATTTACATTATTAACTACCAGATAGGTTTTCACATAATCAAACTATTTCTATTACTGCCAACTAAGGGGTTGAACAGCTTTACTGCGTTCTTCTTCCATGATGCGGAACATCGTCCTGTGATCCAGCATATATCGAGGCAGACCTTCGAACTTGACTGGATAGTACATCACCCGATCCTGGGCCTTGTCAATTACATTTTGAAATGTATCGTCTGTCTCCTTAATCTTTGCTATCTTTGCGTGGACATTATCCTCTGCAAGATCGGCACGTAGTGAATCTCTCACCCAAGCCTCCTCTGCTATGGCAAACCTTAATAATTTCTCTTTCAATTCATTCTTTAATTTCTCTATCTCTTCTGACTTCTGCTCAACTTGGCCCTTCTCATGGACCAACTTTCACTCTACGTCTCCAAGACGTGTGTGAAGAGCCTCAACCTCACCATCCTTCTGCTTAATGGTAGACTATTGAGTAACCGCTTGCTCCCTCAGCTCCTGAACAGTATCTCGTAACTCTATGTTACGGTCATACAGTTCGTCATACATCTCAGCACTGATAGAGTTCGGTGGAATCTCTTCAGGGTCTTCCTCATCCTCCTCAGCTGCCTCAGCCTGAATCTCTATCTCCTTAGAGTCCTCCTCTGAATCGAACACCGGCTCATGCTCCCGACCAACAACTGTGATCAAAGGAGATGGCTCTCGTCGAATCAACTGCTCCCAGACTGTGTGAATGTCTCTGGGCTCTTCCTCTCTAGCCTCTCGGGGTATAATGTCCCTAGACTGACTAGGTTCTCCAGCATCCGTCATCTTGACAAATCAAATTTTAAGTCTTAGTTATTATGTGATGCTAATCGATACTCTCGCAAGTATAAAAGTATAAGCACATAGCACATAAGTTAAGTTATTATCTTTCTTAGAACTCGATAAGAGTTATCTTTACTATGTTCTCAAAGGCTACTATTCTAAGGTTTTCCCCCACCTAAGGTTCATAACCTACAGCTCTAATACCAACCTGTGACACCCCCAAATCAGGGTACTTTAATTTTCGTGGGATTTGGTGTTCACTGTACCAATATCATCTATCTATCCACCCATAATAAATGCCACCATGCAATAGATAGAAATAAAACCAACATCTCCCCTTATAGGGTTACAACATCTGAATAATAAATACAATCCCAGGTCATACTGACCTTAAATCTCAAGTGCGGAAATGTAAACAGATAATAAGTCTTACACAACTTAACATAAGTCTTTAAACATAAACATATTAAATAAACAACAAGTCTTCATCACTTGTTGACCTTACCCTTGCCTTTGCTAGTAGAAGGCTCGTCGGACCTTTCGATCTTAACTGCAATGTTATTATTAAGCTAGAGTGAGCACGATTTCCCACAAGTATAACCATATAACAATGATATAATAACATTCGAGTGAATCAAATACTTCTGAATAAAGAAACTCGACTTTTGAATCAAGAATAAGTAACAAGAATCAAAAGAACATCTGAGGGTCATAAGACCTTCAACCATGTCCTAGGTTGTCAAGTATGTTTACCTTTACACCTTTAACAGTCATAGACTATGGACTTTACTTCTCGTACTTAGGGGGATCAGCCCTTAGTACCAATACTGTGCACAATATCTCAACGCTAAAGCATCATCAATCCCCTATCAAAAGGGTTGTTTAATTTCCACGGAATTTGGTGTTCACTGTACCAATATCATCTATCTATCTACCCATAATAAATGCCACCATGCAATAGATAGAAATAAAACCAACATCTCCCCTTATGGAGTTATAACATTTGAATAATAAATACAATCCCAGGTCATACTAACCTTAAATCTCAAGTGCGGAAACGTAAATAGATAACAAGTCTTACACAACTTAACATAAGTCTTTAAACATAAACATATTAAATAAACAACAAGTCTTCATCACTTGTTAACCTTGCCCTTGCCTTTGCTAGTAGAAGGCTCATCGAACCTTTCGTTCTTAACTGCAATGTTATTCTTACACAAGAGTGAGCACGATTGCCCACAAGTATAACAATATAACAATGATATAATAACATGCGAGTGAATCAAAATCTTCTGAATAAAGAAACTCAGCTTTTGAATCAAGAATAAGTAACAAGAATCAAAAGAACATCTGAGGGTCATAAGACCTTGAACCATGTCCTAGGTTGTCAAGTATGTTTACCTTTACACCTTTAACAGTCATAGACTATGAACTTTACTTCTCGTACTTAGGGGGATCAGCCCTTAGTACCAATACTGTGCACAATATCTCAATGCTAAAGCATCATCAATCCCCTATCAAAAGGGTTGTTTATCTCAGTTTGACATCAGAGTCCGCACCAAAAGAAGTTTGGTTTGGATAAACTCAATAACAGTTCTAGAATTTAGAATGCTCATTAACTATGGACTAGTCGAATCAATAAGGGTTCGCTAGTATTACAAGGTTCAACAATAAACGATATTCAAATTGAATGATAACTTCTCAAGAGTATACAATTGAATAAGTATTGTATAACTGGAATCATGCTTTTAAAGATAATATAATATCTCATATGAAATCTTAACTTGACTAACAAGTATAAGAACTTGTATCATGATAATATTTCAAGAATAGAAAACTTGCTCAATAAAAGTAAACTTTGAGTTTAGGTAACTTGCTTGACATAAGAATAAGGAATAGAACGCGTATTCAACTTAAAGAGTTTAGATAAGAAAACTTGCTTAACGATATTGAGTTAGGGATAAAATACTTGCTCAATGTAAAGGTAAGGTTTAAAAACTTGCCTCGTGCGCAAGCTATAAATATAGTTACAATTCAATTCCTCAACGTCTTACACATTACATTATGCATACAATGTCGACTAGTTTCATAAGTTCTATGTTCAACTGTTGAACCTTTCATTTAAGTTCAACTTACAACTTGGTTCCTAGTGTTAACTTATTAACCAACCACATAACATGAGTATGAATTCACAATATGCATATTGTGACACCCCTAAATTCGGGTCCTCTAACCCCGATTCGATCGTCACGATACAACACAATTATCCACCTCTAAACAACATACAATAACTAAATGCGAAATATAACAAACGTATGTCGTTCATTCAAAAGGTGTTACTAGTCCCAAAATTGGGTAACCTTAATACAGTCATACAAACATACCCTAGAATAGACATTAGGATTCATATTACATAACAGTAATTTAACTAGGCATAAAGTAAAGTCTGCTCCTTGCAAACTAATCCTACATCTTTCCTTTACCCTTGTCCTTCCCTGAAGTCTCGGGCTTAACTGCGATAGAAGTCATGATATAACAAGAATGAGCAACAAGTTTGCTCAGCAAGTTTAAATATAACAATAAAGGATATATCATGATGAAAGGAATATATATCTGACAATGAATTCAACAATATGAATATCGGAAGCAAGAATAATTGCTTTTAGAATAACTGATAGTCAAGTAGACTTTGAACTATAAAACTCCAATGGAATCAATAGCTGATTGACCCTTTGGTTACTGGCTACAGAATAAGTACTTGAGGGGATCAGCCTCGCGTACGCCATGTATATGCATAACATTCAACTCTGCTATTTGTATCTTATATCAGATACCTGGGGTACTCCCCTATAATATAAGGGGTGTTCTTTCAGTCTAAGAATCCTTACCATCAATTGGTTTGGATAGTTTTTATAAAATTTTATACAATTGTCTGACCGAACAAGGGTTCAGACTCTATCTGACGCAGTTCAAGAATTATAGAACTTTAAATAACGTACAAGTCCAAGACTTTACGAACTCAAGTGCACCACGTGCGAATATCAATAAGATCGATGTGGAATAATTGTAAAGTAATTAAACCACCTACAGCATACTTGGAAATAAGATCCAAGCGTCAATAAATAACTAGCAACACAATATTAACCTGCTCAATACAATATGAGGAGGATAGGAAACTTGCACAATAAAAAGTGAAGTTCAGAAACTTGCACAATATGCAAAGTTGTGTAAGATAGGGAACTTGCTCACGAAATTTATCAAATAAAGTAATGCAAGGTTTTAGAATACTTGCAACACCATAAAGGTAGGGTTCGGATACTTGCCTGTTTGCTCAGCTACAAATAATTCTAGCTTTAATTAACTTGCATTAAAACGACCTAACATTAACAAGTCGGTCTTCCAATTAGTAAGTGTAAACTAATATGGGTCTACACTTACAAGAATCTAGTCATCATATAATTCTAGCACATAGTTCACGTAAGTCAATATAATCCCGTCTTAGATTTAATAACTTTAGATTATTTAGTTCCTATGCATCAATATAGGCTTGAACATATAGCACTTCAATTTAAGATAACATATTGCAAGGTTCTGTTCATATCTCAAGGTTATAATGTTCAATACCGGTAAACCTTGAGTTAATCAATTTCATGTCTCAATGGCCAACCATTAAAGTCATAATATCACCTATCGGGACTATACAATATTTAACATGCATACTCGTGTGTATACTACACATGTATACTTTAATCCACATAATTCATGCCTTAAAAATTCATTTTCTATGAATATGCATGCATATGTGAAATTCGTATATAAACAAGTGAGGTTCATGTCAATATGTCTATAGGCATAATGAGATCCTAATATACATGCTTGCGTAATCATAACATACATTATTTTTTTCCCAGATTCTTATATTTAACCCTTGGACCTATAAGATGCAATATGTTGATGTAATTGAATTGCATGCTAAGTGAATACGTGTTACTTGATAACTTAGTTTAAATAATAGGAATCGTTTTCTCTCAAATTTGAGTTCGAGAACCTAATTGCTTAAACGTGACACATATGATTAGGTTACGTGAAGGTTAATTTCTAGCTTTAATAATAGCAGACATATCAGGCAAGTTTCCTAACCCTAATTTCTATTGGGCATTTATTTAATCCTTACTCATTTTTATCGCAGTGAGGGTAAGTATTGGACTTGTGCTAGCTATTTATTCGTGCAAGTTCCTTTGTTCTGAAGTTATACAACTTCAATTATCTTGCAAGCTTATCGATGATTACTCAGTTATTATTCTAACTGCTATGCTTATAAGTTTCATGTCATTATCGAACTGTTTCTAAGTATGTTCCTGGCCTTTGTTTTCGGCTAGTTATTATTGATGAAAAATGATTTAAAACAAATCTTTCGAAGCTATGTAATGTTTATCAATCCAAATTATTTTGGTGCGGTCTCGCATGAATACTAAGATGAACAACCTGAATAAACGGGCAAACAGATGTCGGGCAAATAGTCCCATTTATGCTTACGCAGCTTAAACTTTATACTTGTGCACAATGTAGGGTACAACAGGCTGATCACCTGGAGTACTTGTAGAGACCGTTTGCAATCTATTTGATTGTTAAATCGTCTGATGGTTTTTCGATGAAACAAAGTAATGTTCAGGGTATTTTACACCCCTTAGTATTATATTGAGAATTCTTCAAATCTTATTGTTGATATTCCTATTTAACACTTGATATTTCTTTCAACTATTGAGATTTAGTCATTCAAATGCTTTTACTCCTGATGTATGTTTCCAAACTATTTTATATACTTGCTGGGCAATTTTGTGCTCATTCTTGCTTAAACCTTTCAGTTAAGGATGAAAAGGCTGAGGGCTCGGGCAAGGACAAGGGAAAGTCCAAGATGAAATGATGCTAGTTATCTTTATAATAGTTATTTATTTTCGCATATGATGTAATGTAGTGACAAACGCTAAGTTTAAGTTTCAGTTTACTAAAGGTTGTAAAGACTTGGGATTTTATTTTGAATAAGTATGTGACAGTTAATATTATTATTATTATTATTATTGTTGGAGTTTACATAGATAGATGATGATGTTTGTTGTATCGTGAGCACCATATCCTGTAATCGATGTTACACGGATTTGGGGGCGTCACAGAGAAAGAAGAGCTTATTGCAAGCAAATCAAAGGAGAAAGAAAGTTATCTTAGACTTTTGTCAAGAACATAAAGTCAAGAACTCAAGAACACCAAGAGGTATTGTAACGATTGAGATTTTATATTTAATTTTAAATATTTATTGAGTTAAATAAATATTTTTTATGATTTATTTATTGAGTTAAATAAATAAATTATGTGATTTATGGAGTGATTTAATTAAGTGTTATATATTAATAAAATGAATGTGTAATATTTATTTAATTAATGTATATTAGTTTTATATTATAGTTCTAATTTAATTGAGATAATTGAATTAGAGGAATTATGTGGTGAAGTGTTACATGAATTATAAGTAGCGAGGAATTATAATTATGTGACAATTTTTATGTGATTAATTGATGTTAAATTTTAATTAATTAAATTAGTTAATTAATATTTAATTGATTAAAATATGACATTAAAGTATGTGCTAAAATGATTTATTAAATAAAAGGAAAAGAATTTTTAAATGATTTTTTTTACCAAACAAGGCCTTTGCTTTTGTTTTAAAAGACTGTTGCCAAACAGGGCCCTTACACTAGCTTAAACCTAATTTACCTAAACCATGCCTAAGTTAGTAAAACTAGTTTCTAATTTTCTTGTAACCAAACAAGCCAAGTTGGCTTTTGAATTTTGTAACTTACGTAATTAGTAGTAGTTAGTCTATAATTATGATATGGGAGTTACCTATTCTATTATATGTATATTGTATATACGTTAGTGTTATAATCCTAAGTCTAAACAAAGAAAAGAGAAGGAGAGAAAGAGCGGAGAATATCAGAGAAGAAAAGAAGGAGAAAGAATTGGTAGAACTCAAGCTCATAATAATCTTTTTCTTTACACTCATAGCTAAAAAGGTTAAAATTCTATATTCTTTATATTTTATTCTCTGTCAAAAAAATTTAGTTTTCATGAACGTTGTAGTCATGAATTTTATATATATGTATTGTATTCATGTGTTGATTGTGGTAATTGTATGACATAAGAGGATTTTCAGAAATCAAATTATTGTAGAAATATATTTTAACAGAGAATTTATATTTATATGAGTTCATATGGAATTTCATGAGTTTGGTTAAATTTAATTGAGAAATTCATGCAATTGGTATGTGTTAATATGCTTATTAAGTAATTACTTGATGCTATCTTCAACTTCGTATGTAATGCATGTATATAAGTTCGAATTGATGGAGGAAAATAGTTACAGTAGATTAGTTTTGAGAAAATATGAGTTTTCATGAAAATGGCCAAAATGGATTTTCAAAACTTGTGATTATCATTGTTTAAATGATTTTGTGATTGGAAGCATGCTTTATATATGTGTAATAGCGTATATATATTTTTACAGAGTCTATAGTACTGTATTTTTAGCGTTGTTGGATTGTTTGGGTTGGTCGGCTAAACAGAGGGTCGTGGCTGCCTGCGTCTGGCCGAGCTGCTGCGCAGCTGCGCCGGCAGTCAGGCCAAGAACAGCGCAGCTGCGCCACTGGCCTATCCCAAATTCCTTTTCTGCGCAGCTGCGCCGGTTTGAAAGCAGCTGGCTGCGCAGCTGCGCCGGGCACAGTGCTTGGGCAGTGAATTTTGCTTACTTGTGCAGTTTTATTTGATAGCTTATGATAATTGGTTATGATAATGAGCATGAATTCAGTGGCTATAACATGTTGCTAATATGAGTTGGACAATTTCATAATTAGAGAAAGGAATTTTGAATACCTAATATAGTATTTAAATTATAAACTCTAATTGTTTAATTGTACAATAAGTTACTTAATTATAATTTGATTAATTATAATTAAGAGTAAATATTTAATTTAAATTATAATTATGTGAAATTATAATGTATAGAAGTTGATTTATTTTAATCAATTAGATGTTAATTTAAATTATAATTTATGTGATTATAATTTAATAAATGCATGTTTAATTGTGGATTATAAATTGATAATTGCATGATTAATTATAATTTGTGTAATTATAATGCATGATATAGTTTAATTGATTATAAATTATAATTTGGTTATAATTTAAAAGATAATTATAATTTGATTAAGTGTTTGAATTATAATTGTTTAATTATAATTTAGTTAAATACATAATTGATTTAATTATGTGAATATGTATGTGATGTAATTAACTATGTGATAGTTGATTATTATTATTTATTTAATTAGAGTGAGTTAACCATGAGGGTTAACCACTTATGTGAATCAGTTAGGTGTTAACTAATTTAGGTTATTGTGATTAAATATATATGTGTAGGAAGTATTAAAGTACGTGAATTGAGTTAAGTAGCTTGCGCGTAAGGCAAGTCTTCTAACCCTAAACTTGCTATTTCTATATAATTTCTTTGAGTTCATATATTCATTGTTGAGAATGTCCTTTCCATTTCTGTATTGGACAATTATTTATTTAATTGAAATGATCTTAACTTATTGTTCAAGTAAGATCCAGTTATTATTTTAAATGCTTTAAGTTTACTTCTAAAGCATATGTTAATTCATAATTCTTTTATTTATGAATTACTGGAAGTCGATTCAACTAATCCTTAGTTGATGAACGTGAATTCTAAATTACCCTTGTAAGCTTATCCAAACCAAACTTTCTTTGGTGCGGACTTGAATTTAAATTACTGAGTTGAACAACCCTAATTATTCGGGAAGATGATTACGCATAGCGTTAAGATGTTTGTGCACAATACATGGTACAAAAGGCTGATCCCCCTAAGTACGAGTTAAGGTCCATAGTCTTATTGACTGTTAAAGGTTTAAATAGAAATATTTATAACCTAGGACAAGAAGAGTTCAAAGGTCTTATGACCCTCAGATAAATTCTATATTCGAATTTTAATGTTGATAGAGAATTATTATTCAATTCTTTATTATTGAAACAAGCTAAGTTGTTCATATTCTTTTAAAGATATCCTTTCATGTATATATTATTGTTAATCTCCAGTGAGTAGTGGTTTGCTCACTCCTGCATTAAATAACAATTTCAGTAAAGGTTGATAACACTGATGCTCCGTCTACAAGTAAGGGCAAGGGAAAGTAAAGCAAGTGAAGACTTGTTTTAATTTAATTGAGAATGATTGTAATGAGACTTGAATGTTATGTTTCCGCACTTTATTATTTCATGTCAGGTTTAGAGTAACCCGGGATTATTTTAAAAAGGTTGTAACCCTTGTTGTAAGGGAGATTTATTTATTTTAATTTAAATTGTAGTTTATTTTGCATTATTAATTGGGTAGATGTATGTTATATTAGAAAGTGAACACCAAATCATGTGAAAACGAAGTACCCAGATTTGGGGGTGTCACAGGTTGGTATCAGAGCTATAGGTTTTGAAACCTTAGGTGGGGGAAAAACCTTAGGTAGTAGCCTTATGGTAAGATCGAAAAGATAGTGATGCTAGGTAAAGATAATAAACTACCTTATGTGCCTATAGTGTTTACATTTTAGTATTCGAAGAGTGACGATTCGTTATCACGTAATAATGAACTTTAAAATTCTTTTGTCAGGATGTCGAACTTTGGAGAACCTAGTCAGGCTAGAGAGGATGTACCTCAGGTGCCTAGAGATGAGGAGCCCCGTGACATACGTGTTGTCTGGGAGCAGCTGGTTAGGAGAGAGCCATCTCCAGTGATCACCGTAGCTAGTCGGGAGCGTGAGCTGACACCTATTCCAAAGGATGAGGACGAGGACGAGTCTAAAGAGGAGGAAGAGGAGGAAGAGGATCCCGAAGAGAAATTCCCACCTCACTCTACTAGTGCTGAGATGTACGAGGCAGTCTATGATAGCAATGTGGAACTTCATGGAAGAGTAGGAGATCTCGAGGAGACTATTCAGCAGTGAGATGAGACGATCGAGGAAATGGCAAGTGACCTAGGAGATGCACAGTGGAACCTGATACATATGGAGGTTGAAAGAGATGCTGCTCGATTTGAATTGGCGAAGCTGAAGCAAGACATCCAGGAGGAGTCGAGGAAGCGTGCCAGAGCTGAAGAGTCAAGCTTGAGGGCTAATCAACGAGCCGATCGAGCTGAAGGTGAAGCTGAAGCCAAGAGAGCCAAGCTGAGGGAAACGGAGTATGCTTTTCATACAGCGATAGAGAGAGCTCAAGACCGTGTTTTCTACTACCCAGCTCAGTTCCAAGGTTTCCCATGGTATGTGGTGGACCGAAGAACGGCGTTTTGGGTAATGGAAGAGGAACGGAGAGAGGCTGTGCGACGTATTAATTTGCCTATGCAGTAGCGGCAATAGCAGCAGTAGCAGTAATAGCAGTAGTAGCAGTAGTAGAGTTGGTTTATGTGTTGCTTTTTGTAATAAATAAAGTAAATCCCATAATTTGAGATAAGGATGGGATGAGTTAATAATGTAATCCTGTAACTTTTCCAGTTCAGTAAGGAAGATGTAAATGGCAGAAATGCTATCTGATTGATGTTTTAAACTACGACTAATGAATAAAAGAAGTTATTTGTCGTGCTATGTGCTCTATGTGAGCTGAATTGTTTAAAAAACGTTTAAGTATGAACTTGAATACTTAATAGTTGAATAAAGGGTCTAATAATAACATTTTCTTAACAGAAAATGCCTCCTAGAAGAAGTGTAACGCGTCAAAACCCCGAAGGTTCGACGAACAACAACAATAACGAAGGGACGAATCCCAACTCGGTTCAGCAGTTGGTGAACCTGTTGACAGGAGCTCTTGCGAATCAGCCGCAAGTGCAGGGAACTACGTTCAAGGAATTCAAGGCAGTAGGACCGCCTGAGTTCAAAGGATAGACTAACCCTATCGAAGCTCAGACATGGGTTATGGAAATAGAGAAGGTATTTGACATGGCTAGGGTGGGGGAAGACCAGAAGACAGCATTCGCGGCTTTCATGTTGAAGTCGGATGCTAGTTTTTGGTGGCAGGCTAACAAGACCCGAGAGGGAGAGGGAATCATCACGTGGGAACGTTTCAAGGAAATGTTTTACGAGATGTACTTTCCAGTGAGTTCGTAGGACCAGATGGAGGTCCAATTCTTAGAACTTAAGCAAGGAGGGATGATGGTGTCCGAGAATGCCGCTAAGTTTAACGAGTTGGCCAAGTTCGCTACTCACCAGGTCAGCACTGACGCTAGAAAGGCGAAAAGGTTTGAGCGGGGACTGAAGCCCTGGCTCTACAGCAAGGTTTCCATATTCCAAATGAATACCTTTGCAGCGGGGCTGGAGAAAGCCATACTTGCTGAAGGAGGAAGCGAAGCGGTGACGAAGTTCAACCAAGATAAGAAGAAGAAGAATGAGGTAGAAACAAAGATTGGGGGTAGCAGCGCTGTGAACTAGAAGAGGAAGTGGTCTGATAATACCTCTGCTGGGAGTCAGCAAGGAAGCCAGCAGAAGAGGAAGTTCGAAGCATGTGCTACATGTGGTAAGAATCACACTGGCGTGTGCATGAAGGGGAAGCGGGTGTGCTTCAACTGTGGTCAGGAAGGCCACATCGCGCCTAATTGCCCAAACCCGAATAAGGGAGCTTGCTTTACATGTGGATCCAAAGATCACATGGCTCGCAACTGCCTAAAGAAGCTGACGGCAAGGAAAACAGGGAACGGAGGGAATGGAAGCGGCAGTTCCGTGACTATTGCTGCACCATTGCAAACTGTTTGACCCACTGCACGGACATTCAATATGACGGTGCAGGATGCTGTGCAATCAAAAGACGTGGTGTCAGGTATTATTCCGATCAATAGTATAAATGCATACGTATTATTTGATTCGGGTGCTACTTGTTTAGTCATATCTGATGATTTTACTAAAACCCTAGACTTACCTGTAGAGGAGTTAGTTTACCCTTTGAACATAGAGATTGCGAATAGGGAGGTTATTCCTATTAGGTGTGTTTATAAGAACTGTAGATTGGACATTAAGGGTCAGGAGCTTATAGTAGATTTGATTTAGATAAAATATGGGGAATTCGATGTCATACTAGGTATGGATTGGTTGTTCAACTATGGGGCGATAATCGACTGTCAGAAGAAGTCGGTGAACCTTACGACTTCATCGAAGTTAGTGTTCTATGGTAGCAAATCTCCTAGGCAAGTGAGTTGTCTGACGGTTATGCAAGCTAAGAAACTTCTGACGCAAGGCTGTGTAGGATATCTAGCCTACATAGTAGATACGCATAAGGAAAGCCCGAAGGTGGAGGATATATCGGTAGTTAAGGAGTTTGTGGACATTTTTCTGAGCGATTTGCCAGGACTTCCGCCAGATAGGGAGACAGAGTTCGTGATCGATTTAGCGTCGGGAACTGCTCCGATTTCGAAGGCTCCGTACCGAATGGCTCCAGTCGAGATGAAGGAACTGATGGTTCAACTGCAAGAACTGCTAGACAAGAAGTATATCCAACCATGCGTTTCGCCGTGGGGAGTGCCTGTTTTATTCGTGAAGAAGAAGGATGGATTGATGCGTCTTTGCATTGATTATAGGGAGTTAAATAAAGTTACGATCAAGAATAGGTACCCTTTACCTAGGATCGATGACTTGTTTGATCAACTGAAGGGTGCGAAGTACTTCTCGAAAATCGATTTGAGAAGTGGGTATCATCAGTTGAAGGTGAGAAGAGAAGATATACCGAAGACGGCTTTTAGGACTCGATATGGTCATTACGAGTTCTTGGTGATGTCATTTGGTCTTACGAATGCCCCAGCTGCATTTATGGATTTAATGAACAGGGTGTTCAAGCCATTTCTGGACAAGTTCGTGGTAGTGTTCATAGATGACATCCTGGTTTATTCCAAGACCGAGGAGGAACATGCTGAACACTTACGACTAACCTTAGAATCCCTGAGACGAGAGACGCTTTACGCTAAATTCTCGAAGTGTGAATTCTGGTTGGAACGTGTGCAATTCTTGGCCACGTGATCGACAAGGATGGTATTTCGGTGGATCCGTCGAAGGTTGAAGCTGTTATAAATTGGGAACAGCCGAAGACGCCGTCTGAAATAAGGAGTTTCTTGGGATTGGCATGTTATTATCGAAGATTTATCCAAGACTTTTCTAGAATCGCAACTCCGTTGACGAATTTAACTCGTAAAAAAGTTAAGTTTATTTGGTCGAAGAAGTTTGAGGAGCGTTTTCAGGAGTTGAAGAAGAGGCTGAGTACTGCACCTGTATTATCTTTACCGGATAGTTCGGGGAATTCTGTGGTATATAGTGATGCCTCACATAAAGGATTAGGCTGTGTGTTGATGCAGAGCGGCAAAGTCATTGCCTATGCGTCACGTCAGCTGAAGGATTACGAGAAGGGGTATCCGACCCATGATCTAGAATTGGCGACAGTAGTGTTTGCCCTAAAGATTTGGAGGAACTACCTATATGGAGAAAAGTGTGAAATATACACAGATCACAAGAGTCTGAAGTATATATTTACCCAGAAAGATTTGAACATGCTCCAAAGAAGATGGTTGGAACTGATTAAAGACTACGATTGCGAGATACTGTACCATCCGGGTAAAGCTAACGTTGTTGCCGACGCTTTAAGCAGAAAAGGTCGGGAGAAGCTGAACGTGTTAACTGATCAAGATCGGTTAATAGAACAGATGGCTAGATTAGAGTTGGAAGTGAAGTTTCTGAAGGGATCGGATGAGATGTTGTTTCAAGTAACCACTAGTTCTACTCTAGTAGACAAGGTGAAAGAAGCACAATTTCATGGTGAAGAATGTGAAAAGATTCGGAAGAGGTTAACTGATGGCGAAGAGTTCAAGTTCAAGATCGATAATGAAGGTCTTTTACGATTTGAAGGTAGAATCTGGGTACCGCCAGTACCAGAGGTCAAAGGGGAGATTCTGAGCGAAGCTCATAGTTCTAGATATTCTATTCACCCTGAGAGTACGAAAATGTACCAGGATCTCAGGCATCATTTTTGGTGGCCGAATATGAAGAGGGACGTTGCTGAATGCGTTGCGAGGTGCTTAACGTGCCAAAAAGTCAAAGCAGAACACTAGAGGCCTAGTGGTTTGCTACAACCGTTAGAAATTCCAGAGTGGAAGTGGGAGCACATCACGATGGATTTCGTGGTAGGTCTTCCAACGACTCAGAAGGGATTTGATGCGAGATGGGTTATAGTGGATCGACTGACGAAGTCAACCCACTTTCTGCCGATCAGGGTTAAGTACAACCTGGATAAACTAGCGAAGCTCTACGTGAAGGAAATTATTTCTCGACATGGTGTTCCGGTGTCAATTGTGTCCGACTAGAGATCCGCGTTTTACGTCAAATTTCTGGAAGCGTCTGCACGAGTGTCTGGGAACGTAATTGCAAATGAGTACAGCATATCATCCTCAGACTTATGGACAGAGCGAGAGAACGATTCAAACGCTTGAGGATATGCTGAGAGCTTGTGTGATGGACTTCAAAGGAAGCTGGGAGGATCATCTACTGTTGGTGGAGTTCGCCTACAATAATAGTTATCATGCGAGTATAGGCATATCGCCTTACGAAGCATTATACGACAGAAAATGCAGAACTCCTTTGTGCTGGGATGAAGTCGGTGAACGTCAATTGTTGGGACCAGAATTGGTACAACAAATCCCCGAAATTGTGAAGCTGATCAGAACGAGATTAGTTGCTGCTCAAGATAGACAGAAGAAGTATGCCGATATACATCGACAGAACCGAGAATTCTTACCAGAAAGTTTCGTTTTCCTGAAGGTATCTCCTTGGAAAGGGAAAATTCAATTCGGAAAGAAGGGGAAGCTGAGTCCCAGATTTATTGAACCTTTTGAGGAACTACGAAAGGTGGGCGAGGTTGCTTACGAGATTGCATTACCTCCGGAGCTCGAGAATATACATAACGTCTTTCATATTTCTGTATTAAGACCTTACAAGCACGATTATAAACATGTAATAGAATATGAACCTTTGCTTTTTGATAAAGACTTAACATATGAAGAAATGCATGTTCAAATAGTTGATAGAAAGGAACAAGTACTTAGGAATAAAGTGATACCTTCTATTAAGGTAATCTGGAGGAACCACAGTGCTGAAGAAGCTACGCGGGAACTCGAAGATGTTATGATGAAATCTTATCTGTATTTATTTGCTTAGTTGTGTGTAACCCCTTATATACTGATTCTGGGGACAGAATCCTTTTAAGGAGGGAAGATTTTAACGATTGAGATTTTATATTTAATTTTAAATATTTATTGAGTTAAATAAATATTTTATGTGATTTATTTATTGAGTTAAATAAATAAATTATGTGATTTATGGAGTGATTTAATTAAGTGTTATATATTAATTAAATAAATGTGTAATATTTATTTAATTAATGTATATTAGTTTTATATTATAGTTCTAATTTAATTGAGATAATTGAATTAGAGGAGTTATGTGGTGAAGTGTTACATGAATTATAATTAGCGAGTAATTATAATTATGTGACAATTTTTATGTGATTAATTGATGTTAAATTTTAATTGATTAAATTAGTTGATTAATATTTAATTGATTAAAATATGACATTAAAGTATGTGCTAAAATAATTTATTAAATAAAAGGAAAAGAATTTTTAAATGATTTTTTTACCAAACAAGGCTCTTGCTTTTGTTTTAAAAGACTGTTGCCAAACAGGGCCCTTACACTAGCTTAAATCTAATTTACCTAAACCATGCCTAAGTTAGTAAAACTAGTTTCTAATTTTCTTGTAGCCAAACAAGGCAAGTTGGCTTTTGAATTTTGTAACTTACGTAATTAGTAGTAGTTAGTGTATAATTATGATATGGGAGTTACCTATTCTATTATATGTATATTGTATATACGTTAGTGTTATAATCCTAAGTCTAAACAAAGAAAAGAGAAGGAGAGAAAGAGCGGAGAATATAAGAGAAGAAAAGAAGGAGAAAGAATTGGTAGAACTCAAGCTCATAATAATCTTTTTCTTTACACTCATAGCTAAAAAGGTTAGAATTATATATTCTTTATATTTTATTCTCTGTCAAAAAAATTTAGTTTTCATGAACGTTGTAGTCATGAATTTTATATATATGTATTGTATCCATGTGTTGATTGTGGTAATTGTATGATATAAGAGGATTTTCAGAAATCAAATTACTGTAGAAATATATTTTAACAGAGAATTTATATTTATATGAGTTCATATGGAATTTCATGAGTTTGGTTAAATTTAATTGAGAAATTCATGCAATTGGTATGTGTTAATATGCTTATTAAGTAATTACTTGATGCTATCTTCAACTTCGTATGTAATGCATGTATATATATTCGAATTGATGGAGAAAAATAGTTACAGTAGATTATTTTTGAGAAAATATGAGTTTTCATGAAAATGGCCAAAATGGATTTTCAAAACTTGTGATTATCATTGTTTAAATGATTTTGTGATTGGAAGCATGCTTTATATATGTGTAATAGCGTATATATATTTTTACAGAGTCTATAGTACTGTATTTTTGGCGTTGTTGGATTGTTTGGGTTGGTCGGCTAAACAGAGGGTCGTGGCTGTCTGCGTCTGGCCGAGCTGCTGCGCAGCTGCGCCGGCAGCCAGGCCAAGAGCAGCGCAGCTGCGCCACTGGCCTATCCCAAATTCCTTTTCTGCGCAGCTGCGCCGGTTTGAAAGCAGCTGGCTGCGCAGCTGCGCCGGGCACAGTGCTTGGGCAGTGAATTTTGCTTACTTGTGCAGTTTTATTTGATAGCTTATGATAATGAGCATGAATTCAGTGGCTATAACATGATGCTAATATGAATTGGACAATTTCATAATTAGAGAAAGGAATTTTGAATACCTAATATAGTATTTAAATTATAAACTCTAATTGTTTAATTGTACAATAAGTTACTTAATTATAATTTGATTAATTATAATTAGGAGTAAATATTTAATTTAAATTATAATTATGTGAAATTATAATGTATAGAAGTTGATTTATTTTAATCAATTAGATGTTAATTTAAATTATAATTTATGTGATTATAATTTAATAAATGCATGTTTAATTGTGGATTATAAATTGATAATTGCATGATTAATTATAATTTGTGTAATTATAATGCATGATATAGTTTAATTGATTATAAATTATAATTTGGTTATAATTTAAAAGATAATTATAATTTGATTAAGTGTTTGAATTATAATTGTTTAATTATAATTTAGTTAAATACATAATTAATTTAATTATGTGAATATATATGTGATGTAATTAACTATGTGATAGTTGATTATTATTATTTATTTAATTAGAGTGAGTTAACCATGAGGGTTAACCACTTATGTGAATCAGTTAGGTATTAACTAATTTAGGTTATTGTGATTAAATATATATGTGTAGGAAGTATTAAAGTACGTGAATTGAGTTAAGTAGCTTGCGCGTAAGGCAAGTCTTCTAACCCTAAACTTGTTAATTCTATATAATTTCTTTGAGTTCATATATTCATTGTTGAGAATGTCCTTTCCATTTATGTATTGGACAATTGTTTATTTAATTGAAATGATCTTAACTTATTATTCAAGTAAGATCCAGTTATTATTTTAAATGCTTTAAGTTTACTTCTAAAGCATATGTTAATTCATAATTCTTTTATTTATGAATTATTGGAAGTCGATTCAACTAATCCTTAGTTGATGAACGTGAATTCTAAATTACCCTTGTAAGCTTATCCAAACCAAACTTTCTTTGGTGCGGACTTGAATTCAAATTACTGAGTTGAACAACCCTAATTATTAGGGAAGATGATTACGCATAGCGTTAAGATGTTTGTGCACAATACATGGTACAAAGGGCTGAACCCCCTAAGTACGAGTTAAGGTCCATAGTCTTATTGACTGTTAAAGGTTTAAATAGAAATATTTATAACCTAGGACAAGAAGAGTTCAAAGGTCTTATGACCTTCAGATAAATTCTATATTCGAATTTTAATGTTGATAGAGAATTATTATTCAATTCTTTATTATTGAAGCAAGCTAAGTTGTTCAGATTCTTTTAAAGATATCCTTTTATGTATATATTATTGTTAAACTCCAGTGAGCTGTGGTTTGCTCACTCTTGCATTAAATAACAATTTCAGTAAAGGTTGATAACGCTGATGCTCCGCCTACAAGTAAGGGCAAGGGAAAGCAAAGCAAGTGAAAACTTTTTTTAATTTAATTGAGAATGATTGTAATGAGACTTGAATGTTACGTTTCCGCACTTTATTATTTCATGTCAGGTTTAGAATAACCCGAGATTATTTTAAAAAGGTTGTAACCCTTATTGTAAGGGAGATTTATTTATTTTAATTTAAATTGTAGTTTATTTTGCATTATTAATTGGGTAGATGTATGTTATATTAAAAAGTGAACACCAAATCTTGTGAAAACGAAGTACCCGGATTTGGGAGTGTCACAAGTATAATTGTTTAAACCTTGATTTTCATCTTCCTTCAATACTTAATTGATAGAGAAGTGATAATTGGTGGTGCATGTATAGTACGAAGTGATAAGATGGATGTTGATGGACTTTAAACAATTAATAACCAAGAACAAGTAAAACCATAATTGAATGGTTAAGAATTAATGAAGAAAACCATTGAAACCTTGAAATGGTTGCTAATGAACAATTGAAACCATTAAAACTTAGATGTTTATAATGGTTAGAATCATAGATGAATACCAATGGATTGATTCCATTTGGTTTAGAGTTAAAATCTCGAGTAACGAAGTTATGGAAAAATTTACGCGATTAGACTGTTAAATGTTGAAATCGTAAATTTTTCCGAAATGATATTCAAAAGTCACCGTTTAACTTGAAAACCTTAGTTTTCGATGGCGTATCGCAGAATTATGTAATTAAGACTTACGGAAGCAAGAATGATCAAATTCGGACTTAAAACGAAGAAATGAGCGTCGAATGTTCACGAATGTTTAATGACCACGTAAAAAGGAATAAACGGTGAATTTATCGCTAACGGATTCAGAAAATTATTCTGTCCAGAAAGATTCGAAGAATATAAGATATGTGAACTAATAGCTTTGGAATGAGCCAATTCTAAGTTATAACGATCGTGTTACGAGCTCGGGAATCTCAACATTTGAAAAAAAATTCTAAGGTTCAGGGCCGGCGTCGTAGCTCTGCCTAGGCTTTGTTTTCCAGAGCCGCAGCGCCGGGACGGGGCTGAGCACACTGCAAGACAGCGCCGTAACACTGCCTTTATAACTAAGGTTAGCGCCGAAGCGCCCTTAACAAAAAAAAATTCGACACGGATGTTTGTTAACCAACTTTTTACATGGTAATTGTGGGGAAAGTTAATGGTTAATATTCATGAAGAGAGAACCCTTAAACAACGTGTTTAAGGATGGTTTTAAGAATTAAACGTTGAATAAATGTATTTAAATTTAAAACTCGAAATCCAAAAACGTAAACCGTGAATCGTAGTCGAGTTTAATGCGCACCTTAAGGTCACATGATATGTAATAGAGGTGTGACGTACGAGAATGTTAAGAAATGAAGATAAAACTTATATAATTTCTATACGGAGTCCGATAACGATTATTTGGTGGAAATGTGTTCGACATAGCGAATCGATTAGGGTTTCGTCTGTCGTTGTGCCTAACAATGATTGACGAGATTCGATTTATAACATATGAATGTTAATAAGCCGTAATAAATGTTAAATAACTTAAACGGATGTTATTAGTTTAATAATTCAGCTAAGTTATGCAAGAAGGAGAAGATAGTTATACGGTGTGTATCAATTGTGGTAACCTAATTGGTATGACATGTGGTTATATCATGTAGAACCTTTAAAGACTTCAAGTAAAGTAAACTTTAAGGTTGCAGATGCTTGAGGCAAGTTTTCTAAACTCTTGTCTACACTTTAAAGTTGGACAAGTTGTCAATATGCATAATTTCTTATGCATGAGCAGTTATTGAATAATCGATGCCATTTGTTTCGGCTAGACTGAGTTTTAAAGTATTTTGGTTGATTTTTTTTGTAAATCTTTAAAAATATTCATAATGTTGCTATCCTATGCCAATTGCTTTGGTACTGGATTCAAAGGTAAGCCTGAGTATGAATACAAAAAGGTTTTAACGTTGTTAACTCGACGGGCACGTGAGGTTGGCCAAAACTTAAACGTAAATATGTTTAATAAATGAATGTTGATCAACATAGAGTACTACAAGCTGATCACCTGAATGTGCTCGTAAGCTATGTCAAACTTGCGGTCTTAGTGCCGGGTTGTTCTTTTCATGAATGGAAACTAAAGAGAATGTTCATGGTCATTGACCAACTCAAAATCATAAGTGACTATAAGTCCTTGGGAATGATTTTAAAGGAATCAAAATGCTATTTTGATTATTCATAATACGTCATAACTATTGTGCAGTTATTGAAGAGTAAATCATATGATTCTTGATTTTGTTGTTACAGAATAAAATGTTAAACTTGCTGAGCTAGTTATGCTCATTCTGGCTTAAAATTATATGATTTCAGCAAAGAGCGAACGGACCGAAGGAGTAAAGACAAGGGCAAGACAAAGATAGATAAATAGTTTATCCTTGTAATAGCATAGTATTATTTTTGTAATGGATGATATTATGATACAGAACGAATGTAATGGTTATAAAGAACCTGGGAAGGGATTATTATACTGTAAAAGGTATTAAACTTATGCTTATCATTGAAGTTTTCAATTGAATGTATGAGTAGTTTGAAGCACCTTGTAGCACCATATCTGTGGGTTGAAAGTATCTGGATTTGGGGGCATCACAGGTTGGTATCAGAGCCGTTGGTTATAAAACTTAAAGGGAGGAAACCTTAGGCTATAACCTTGAGAAGAGAAGTAGAAATTAGAAGTAAATAAACTTGAGTAGAGTTTCAAAGAAGAAAGTAACCTTAAACATATTAAATGTGACATGTGTATTATATTTTGATATTGTGTACTAATCAAGATATTATGTTTTATTGTAGATGTAAAGAGATACTGTCACGTATAGGGATATACATGTAGTAGATGAGGAATCTGTCAACATAATAGAGCTAGTACCGATGCCAGTAGTTGAGGTACCTATTGTGAACATAGAGGAGACTGATCCAGAAGATGAGGATCCGTCTGAGCATTCTAATAACTTTGATTATACAACATTATTTGATGGAGTGTCTAAGGAGGAAGTAGAGATGGTATTGTTTAACCCGGTACTACCTACTAAGGAGGAGGAGCTGACACCGGCAGAGTCAATGAAGGCATTGTTCATATCGGTGTTAGATAGGAATGTCCACCTGAGTAAGGAGGTTCGTGACCTTAAGCAGGAGGTCCACGATGTCCAGGAAGACAAGGAGGACATGGAGATCTTTTGGGAGGTGGAGCACGACAAGAAAGTGCAACCGAAGGATAAGGTCCGGGATCTGAAATAAGAGGTCCAGGAACTTAAGGGGGAGCTTCTGAATAAGAAGCATAAGATAAGCAGAATGTCCTATATTCATAGGAGTTTACATCAGGATTACCATCATCAGGTTGCTAAGTATCCGGTGGAGGAAGGGCAAACTCGGCATACTATCAGCCGTAATGTGGTGGTCGGTCTTGCCGATGCGAATTACGCTAATGCCGTGAGGCAGATGTAGTTCAGTTAGTATTTAGAGTAAGAATAGCTATGTAAATATTGTGTAGCTAAGTAATGACGTAAAACCTGTTGGGTTTGTACGAAATCGTGACGCAATCAAATTGCAAAAATTAGCGGAAGCATGGTATATCAGAGTTTAAAAAAATTTCTACAAAACCATTACCCGGATCATCCTTTATGCAAATTATTAATTTAAAACGATAAATAAGAAGTTATGGAATCATACCCTTGTAGAACGAAGCTTCCACAGGTACTAGTTCAACTCCTTGTTCTTCGTGATCTCCTTGAATTTTCGGGTTAGATTCCTTCCTTTGATCAACGTTAGCCACCCAAGTGTTTGGCCTCTAGAGGTGATCCACCAAGGAAGATGAATTATCAAGAAGGAGGGTGATTGGCTTAGTTTTCTATCCACTATAGAAAAGGAGTACTCTCCAACAATTGAAATTGCATCAAGTAATATCTATTATAAGAATCCTCTTATATAGATATTGGTCAACCCTTCTAATCCTATTAGACATGGGATTTCTTTTAATTAATTAAACTCCTTTAATTAATTTAGGCTTCCCACCACATGGGAAATAATTAATTAAATTAATTTAATTAATTTGTCTCCTAATCTTATTAGGAATAAATGAGAGTACTAATATTAAATTAATTACTAAACTCCTTTAGAAATTAAAATAATAATAATTATAATAATATTAATAAGACTCCTCTTATTAATTTATATTTAATATTTCCAAAATATTAAATAATAAATATTAAGCTATTTAATTTATTCTATCACCATAGATTAAATTAATTTCACTTAATGCATTATTACGATTATGCCATTACCTTCTTAAATAATTATTCTTCCTTTTATGGTGTGACCCTTTAGGTTCTCCATATTAAACCGGTTGTGAATAAATTAATTAGAACAATTCTAATCTTATTTAAATAAATAAATTAAACTAATAATCTATTTAAATAAATAATATTTATTCTACAATAGGGATAAGCCTCCCTAGCGATCAACGACTTTCCAGATAATATAGATTTCAACATTAATCATAAAAGAACCTGTGAGTAAATAGTTACCATACAATTCAATCCTTCCACCATACAATGTCCCAATTAAATATAAGACATGAATTTACTGTCAAGTCTTATTTTATTTAATTATATGTATTTCGATTAGAAAATGCACAACTCCAAATAATGTAAATTAGAAACTCCTTTCTAATTTCATTTTACCTTGGCCAAGGATTCCTGGGTTGTCATTTAACGAATCACATAGGACATATCTCCTCCTTTACTAGAGGTGGTAGATTCTTTATTGATCATTCATTGTCTCCATATATAACTCATTATACCCAAGCATACCCTTTTATATACCCTAAAGGGCTTTAAGGAATAAGTCAAAGTATAATTCATTACATACAAGATACTATGATGATCTCAAGTCCAAGGATCACTTGTACTACTATCACATTAGGAATTCCTATTGACAGGCGAGTAAAACTCCATTAGGTATTCCATAGCGAGTCACGTTCAGTGAACTTATTCTCCAATAAGCACCTACATACTTGCTTTAGTGTCTCCACACAAATGATTATGAGATCAATCATCCTCATCTAATGAGCAAGTAACATATGTACTAATCTATCCGGATTTACTAATCCCCTTTTTAGTAATCCCATGATTAGGAACTATTTTAGTTTTAGAGCTTTCTAAGAATTTAGATCTCATTGGCATGATCATCATCATGATTCTAAAAGCATTGCTTAAAACTATGGGTTATTTACATATTATAAAAACAGCACCATGTAGATAATTAAATGCCTTTAATAAATGAATATTTTTATTAATAAATAAATAAGATTGCCTCCAAAGTATATGCTTTATCATCATACATGATTGGCTTGTATGCATACTACTTTCAATCTCCCACTTGCACTAAAGCCAATCGCCATGGTATCTCATACCCAACTTCTCTAAGTGACGATCAAACTGCTGTTGTGTTAAAGCTTTAGTTAATGGATCTGCAATGCTGGCTTGAGAGTCTACACTCTCCTCTTTCAATGATTTCTTTAATCAAAGTGCCGCAACACATGTTTAGATTCAAGATGAGACTTAGGACCTATTCCTAGTTCTGTAATGAACTTTTCATCTAAAACATTAACTTGCAGCTTCACTTACAGTTATATACTTTGTCTTTGTCACTAAACCAACAACCTTTTGTTGTTTGGAACCTTTTCAATTCACTGCACCATCTTTCAAGGTAAACACATACCCTGAAACAGATTTACTGTCATCTTGGTCTGTTTTGAAAACTTGAGTCTGTGAATCCCTTGAATTTTAATTCAGACCCACCGAAGACAAGAAAAATATCTTTAGTCCTTCTCAAGTACTTTAGGATATTCTTCACTGCCTTCCAGTGCTCTTCTCCAGGGTTTGACTGGTATCTGCTCATTACACTAAGTGCATGAGCAACATCCGGTCTAGTACATATCATACCGTATATGATAGATCCTATTGCAGAAGCATAAGGGATCTTACTCATACGGTCTCTCTCCTCAGGTGTCTTTGGGGCCTGTTTCTTGGAGAGATGTATTCCATGGCTCATCGGCATGAGACCTCTTTTGGAATCTTCCATGCTAAACCTCTTTAGCATTGCATCAATGTACGTTCCTTGGGATAAATCAAGCATCCTTTTAGATCTATCTCTATAGATCTTTATCCCCAAAATATAGGATGCTTCTCCCAAGTCCTTCATGGAGAAGTGTTTAGATAACCAGATTTTAATCGATTGTAGCATAGGAATGTCATTCCCTATCAGTAATATATCATCAACATATAATACAAGGAATGAAACTGCGCTCCCACTAACCTTCTTGTTCACACATGGTTCATCGTCGTTTTTGACAAAATCAAACTCTTTGATTGTATCATCAAAACGAATGTTCCATCTACGAGAAGCTTGCTTCAATCCATAAATGGATCGTTGCAGCTTACAGACTTGATTTGTTCCAACCTTTGAAACAAATCCCTCTGGCTGTGTCATATACACATCCTCCTCAAGTTTCCCATTGAGGAAGGCCGTTTTCACGTCCATCTGCCAGATCTCATAGTCGTTATAAGCTGCAATCGCAAGCAAAATCCGAATGGACTTGAGCATAGCTACTGGTGAGAAGGTTTCATCATAGTCAACTCCTTGTCTTTGTTTGAAACCTTTTGCAACCAGTCGGGCCTTATAGGTCTCTACCTTGCCGTCCGCTCCAGTCTTTCTTTTAAAGACCCATTTACACCCAATAGGCTTAATGCCTTCAGGTGGTGAAATCAAAGTCCATACTTTGTTTTCATACATGGAGTCCATTTCGAATTTCATAGCTTCAAGCCATTTCCCTGAGTCTTTATTACTCATAGCCTGTTCGTAATTTAATGGATCATCATCATTCATGATGTGTACCTCATCGTCATCCTCTATAACGAATCTATATCTCTCAGGTATCTTCGGTACTCTTCCAGATTTACGAACAGGGTGTGGTATAATAGGTTCTTCTACTTTGTCAGGTACCTGACTTTGATCAGTGATAATTTGTGGGTCTTGAACTTCTTCAAGATATATCTTACTCCCACTGACCCCTTCATGGATAAAATCCTTTTCCAAGAAGGCAGTATGTTTCGCAACAAACACCTTTTGATCAGTTGGATGATAGAAATAATACCCTAAAGTTTCTTTAGGGTATCCCACAAATCTACACTTATCTGATTTAGTCTGTAGCTTATCGTTTTCAAACTTTTTGACATAAGCTGGACAACCCCAAGTCTTAACATGCTTAAGATTTGGTTTCCTCCCCTTCCATATCTCATATGGAGTCTTTGGGGCGGATTTGGTAGGTACCTTGTTAAGTAGGTATGCAGCCGTTTCTAGGGCATATCCCCATAAGGAAATTGGAAGGTCGGTAAAACTCATCATAGATCGAACCATGTCCAACAGTGTTCGATTTCTCCTTTCAGATACTCCATTTAACTGTGGTGTACCTAGAGGAGTCCATTGTGAGATTATACCATTTTCTTTGAGATAATTGAGAAACTCACTGCTTAAGTATTCTCCACCTCAATCTGATCGAAGTATCTTTATACTCTTGCCCGTTTGTTTCTCTACTTCACTTCTGAACTCTTTGAACTTTTCAAATGATTCTGACTTGTATTTCATTAAATACACATATCCAAATCTTGAGTGATCATCAGTGAAAGTAATAAAATAAGAATACCCACCCCGTGCACTTGTTGTATAGGTCCACAAACGTCTGTGTGAATCAATGCCAACAACTCTGTAACTCTTTCTCCTTTTCCACTAAAAGGAGATTTAGTCATTTTACCCATGAGACAAGATTCACAAGTTGGATATGATTCATAATCAGATAACTCAAAGAGCCCATCTTTATGCAACTTGGATAATCTTGTTTCATTGATATGACCGAGTCTACAGTGCCACATGTAGGTATAATTAATATAATCTCTTTTCCTTTTCTTAGTTTGTTCAATTTGAAAAATATTTTCTTGTAAGTCAAGTGTATAAAGTCCATTTCGCAAATTTCCAACACCATATAAAATATCGTCTTTATAAATAGAACAACTATTGTTCTTTATAACAACGTTAAATCCTTCCATATCCAATACAGAAATTGAAATAATATTTTTAATAATATTCGGAACATAATAACAATTATTAAGATAAATGGACTTGCCCGAAGGCATTGCTAAATAATAAGTTCCTACAGCTAATGCAGCAACCTTTGCTCCATTCCCCACTCGTAGGATCACCTCATCATTGTTCAGTTTTCTACTTCTGACCAGTCCCTTCACATTATTACATATGTGAGAACCACAGCCGGTATCCAATACCCAAGTAGAATTTTGACTTTCTGAAAAATTAATTTCAATCATGAACAAACCTTGATTGGAAGTCGAAGCTTCTCCAAGCTTCTTCTTTGCAAGAAACTTCTTGCAGTTCCTCTTCCAATGACCCGGCTCGTTGCAATGGAAGCACATTCCTTTGCTAGCTGGATCAGATTTCTTTTGTTCCTTTATGTTCACTTTGCCCTTGGTCATCCGAGATCGGAAGAGCTCCTTAGATATCTCATATCTAGCAGTCCTACTTTGTTCACCATACAACTCCTTGAGGTGAATCAACATAGTAGGAGCATCCATGTTTTCGTGCTGACGCTGAAGCTCGTTATTCATGGATGCGAGCATGATGCATTGAGCCACATATGCATCATCTTGCCACTTTACAATGGTGGCAATCTCTTCCTCAGAGGCTGTTTCTGGAACAGTTCCAGGGACAGGTGAGTTTAGGACATAAGAAATCTTTTCAGCAGTGAGAACTATTCTCAGATTTCTTAGCCAGTCCGTATAATTCGGCCCGGTAAGCTTATTAGCATCAAGTATGCTTCGCAGTGAAATTAGTGATTTTGACATTTTTAAAATTTTGCATGTGAAAAATAACATTTTAGCAAACATTCATTTTATTAATTTTGCATACCAAAATAAATTTAGGTCTTTATTTTAAATTGGTATCTCCCACTATTTTTATCAAACTATATTACCCTCACTTATATAGTTCGGCAACATCTAATTAAAGATTTGCTAGTGAGAATAAGGATCCCATTTCAAATGTATATAACCTTGTGGATAGCACAACAAACGATATACAAATAAATAGGTAGACAACTCTTGTCAATTACATCACTATATAACTCCTTTTATTTTGCCTCTTAAATCATAATGGTCAAGTGTGTGCACATCCGAACTAAAACGATTTAAGTTAAGTCCAGCCTAGCACTTCTATAAATTCAAAAAAGAAAAATGTTCGTCCTTGTGGATAGCACAACAAGACTAGATCGTTCAATTTTCTTGATAAGCATCAAATGTGATTAATTAACATCTTAAATATGCAATACTCGTCTTGTGGATAGCACAACAAGCTCATATTAAATATTTAATACTCTATTAATTTATCATGCTAGAAGGCGACGTTCGATATTCCAAATATCATTTGAACGCTTCGGACTTAATATTATTTCTTTGAGGGATTTGTTATTATTTGTCTCATCTTGTTTAGCGTGCATGCACATATATATATAAAATAAGCGTCATTTTATTAAACATGCGAAGCATGTTTGCATAAAATATAATATATATAATATTTAGCATGCAATATAGAATACTATATTCTACCCAGATTGATTATGGACTTTTATTCTAGTTTGGTTCACTAGAGCCACCAAGTGAACCAAAAGGTCAAACCTAGGAGTGTAAGAATTTAAATTTAAATATAACTATTACATTTAAACCCGGGCTCCATACAAACGGGTCTTCACGCGCTCCTTGCTCCTTGGTCTGCAATTTTTTCAAGATAATTCTAACTATTTCTATTACATTAAACTATTTAATTTAAATAGAAACCTTGATCAGCAGTCAAGGGGAAGTACATAGGAGGGAGATAGAATTTTACATCACGAAAAAAAAAATTAGAGAAGACGAGGTACACAGACCCCATTTAATAAAACCCATTCATTCAAGCATTCAACTAAAATAAAATTCAATCACATTGGTCAAATAGTCCATAATCAATCCCCATTTATTATCATACATATCTCCATATATCAATAAATAAATATTCATCTCATGAATTAAAACATTCCATATATATATGAGTATCATTTAATGGGCAATTTTAAATTGCATGAAATCCAATTTCAAGATTAAAATAAACTCTTTATTTTAATTATAAAATTATTTAGAATATAATATATAAATATATCATATATATATATAATATAAATTCACATTTATTTTTTAAAAAGAAGTCACCATCTTTTATTAAAAGAGTCCTGCATGTTTATTAAAAGAGTCCTTTATTGATGGGTCATCTTCTTTTTGGAGTAAGAAAGAGATAACACCTTTTCTTTGCAGAATTCAAGATTAGCACCCAAAAAAAAAATTCTGATTCGTCCCAAAAAAAAAACGACATTTTTTATTTCTTAAAAAAAAATAATTTTATACAATAAAATTATGCCCAATAAATTATTTTAAATATATACCCATATGTATATGAAATCAAAAATAAATTAATAATTGCATAAAGGTTTGGCTCTGATGCCACTGTTGGGTTTGTACGAAATCGTGACGCAATCAAATTGCAAAAATTAGCGGAAGCATGGTATATCAGAGTTTAAAAAATTTCTACAAAACCATTACCCGGATCATCCTTTATGCAAATTATTAATTTAAAACGATAAATAAGAAGTTATGGAATCATACCCTTGTAGAACGAAGCTTCCACAGGTACTAGTTCAACTCCTTGTTCTTCGTGATCTCCTTGAATTTTCGGGTTAGATTCCTTCCTTTGATCAACGTTAGCCACCCAAGTGTTTGGCCTCTAGAGGTGATCCACCAAGGAAGATGAATTATCAAGAAGGAGGGTGATTGGCTTAGTTTTCTATCCACTATAGAAAAGGAGTACTCTCCAACAATTGAAATTGCATCAAGTAATATCTATTATAAGAATCCTCTTATATAGATATTGGTCAACCCTTCTAATCCTATTAGACATGGGATTTCTTTTAATTAATTAAACTCCTTTAATTAATTTAGGCTTCCCACCACATGGGAAATAATTAATTAAATTAATTTAATTAATTTGTCTCCTAATCTTATTAGGAATAAATGAGAGTACTAATATTAAATTAATTACTAAACTCCTTTAGAAATTAAAATAATAATAATATAATAATATTAATAAGACTCCTCTTATTAATTTATATTTAATATTTCCAAAATATTAAATAATAAATATTAAGCTATTTAATTTATTCTATCACCATAGATTAAATTAATTTCACTTAATGCATTATTACGATTATGCCATTACCTTCTTAAATAATTATTCTTCCTTTTATGGTGTGACCCTTTAGGTTCTCCATATTAAACCGGTTGTGAATAAATTAATTAGAACAATTCTAATCTTATTTAAATAAATAAATTAAACTAATAATCTATTTAAATAAATAATATTTATTCTACAATAGGGATAAGCCTCCCTAGCGATCAACGACTTTCCAGATAATATAGATTTCAACATTAATCATAAAAGAACCTGTGAGTAAATAGTTACCATACAATTCAATCCTTCCACCATACAATGTCCCAATTAAATATAAGACATGAATTTACTGTCAAGTCTTATTTTATTTAATTATATGTATTTCGATTAGAAAATGCACAACTCCAAATAATGTAAATTAGAAACTCCTTTCTAATTTTATTTTACCTTGGCCAAGGATTCCTGGGTTGTTATTTAACGAATCACATAGGACATATTTCCTCCTTTACTAGAGGTGGTAGATTCTTTATTGATCATTCATTGTCTCCATATATAACTCATTATACCCAAGCATACCCTTTTATATACCCTAAAGGGCTTTAAGGAATAAGTCAAAGTATAATTCATTACATACAAGATACTATGATGATCTCAAGTCCAAGGATCACTTATACTACTATCACATTAGGAATTCCTATTGACAGGCGAGTAAAACTCCATTAGGTATTCCATAGCGAGTCACGTTCAGTGAACTTATTCTCCAATAAGCACCTACATACTTGCTTTAGTGTCTCCACACAAATGATTATGAGATCAATCATCCTCATCTAATGAGCAAGCAACATATGTACTAATCTATCCGGATTTACTAATCCCCTTTTTAGTAATCCCATGATTAGGAACTATTTTAGTTTTAGAGCTTTCTAAGAATTTAGATCTCATTGGCATGATCATCATCATGATTCTAAAAGCATTGCTTAAAACTATGGGTTATTTACATATTATAAAAACAGCACCATGTAGATAATTAAATGCCTTTAATAAATGAATATTTTTATTAATAAATAAATAAGATTGCCTCCAAAGTATATGCTTTATCATCATACATGATTGGCCTATATGCATACTACTTTCACCCTCTTTTGTATAAGCAAAGGGTAGTCTTTTGTAAATCCCAATTTTTGGAAAGCAATTGCAGGATAGTTTTGTAAATGGCTAAGGCTATGTAATGATGAACGTTGTAGTGTTATACTACAAGAAGAAAGCATATTAATATAAGAAGTTTATTAAAATGCTTAGCAATGTGTTTGAGTTATTATTAACTGTGAATAATGACCAACTAAAAGAAATAAATAATGATGAAACTGTTATTACGTTAACAGAAAATGCCGCCAAGAAGACGACATAAAATCAACAAGCAGAGCCTCGTAATGTGGAGGAACAAGGGGTTCAGAATAACCCAATGCAAGAATTCATAAACCTTATAACCACAGCCTTTAATAAAACCGGAGGGGGTGTAAGAGTTAATCCTGGGGTAGTAGGCGGTGCTACTTTTAAGGATTTTAAAAGGTTAGGTCCGCCGGAGTTCCAAGGAACTACGGATCCTATCGCCACCCAAACTTGGGTAAAAGAGACAAAGAAGGCATTTGTGATAGTAAATGTCAGAGAGGAGCAAAAGACTCTTTTTGTTACGTACATAATGAAGGGAGAGGCCAACTTCTGGTGGGAGGCAATCCAAGGTAGGGCTGAAGTAGAAAACGCTACATGGGAACAGTTTAAGAAGATTTTTTTTGAGAACTATTTCCCTACAAGCATGCAGAGTAGGATGGATGTTAAATTCCTAGAGCTGAAGCATGGGGATATGACTGTTCCCCAATATACGGCCAAGTTCAATGAACTGGCAAGATTTGTGCCACATCAAGTGGACATAGAGGTGAGGAAGGTCAGGAGATTTGAGCAAGGTTTGAAACCTTGGCTCTATAGTAGGGTCTCAGTGTTCCAAAGTGAGATCTTTGGAACAGTGTTGGAGAAGGTGTGACACCCCCAAATCCGGGTACTTCGTTTCCACATGATTTGGTGTTCACTTTCTAACTATAACAAACATCTACCCAATATATCACAAAATAAATTACAATCTTTATTCAAAATAATAAAATCTCACTTAAAATAAGGGTTACAACCTTCTCAAACTCAATCCCAGGGTTACTCTAACCTTGACATAATAATAAAGTGCGGAATAAAAACAGGACATAAAAGTCTTATTACAATATTTTCAAAATAATTAAACAAGTCTTCACTTGCTTTGCTTTCCCATGCCCTTACTCGTAGACGGGGCATCAACATTATAAATCTTAACTGTAATTGTTATTTAATGCAAGAGTGAGCAAACAATAGCTCACTAGAGTTTAACAACAATAGAAACATGAAAGGATATCTTTTAAAAATATCTGAATAACTTAGCTTACTTTAACAATAAAGAATTGAATAATAATTCTCTATCAACATTCAAATTCGAATATAGAATTTATCTGAGGGTCATAAGACCTTTGAACTCTTCTTGTCCTAGGTTATAAATATTTCTATTTAAACCTTTAACAGTCAATAAGACTATGGACCTTAACCCGTACTTAGGGGGATCAGCCCTTCGTACCATGTATTGTGCACAAACATCTTAACGTTATGCGTAATAATCTTCCCTAATAATTAGGGTTGTTCAACTCAGTAATTTGAATTCAAGTCCGCACCAAAGAAAGTTTGGTTTGGATAAGCTTACAAGGGTAATTTAGAATTCACGTTCATCAACTAAGGATTAGTTGAATCGACTTGCAATAATTCATAAATAAAAGAATTATGAATTAACATATGCTTTAGAAGAAAACTTAAAGCATTTAAAATAATAAACTGGATCTTACTTGAACAATAAGTTAAGATCATTTCAATTAAATAAACAATTGTCCAATACAGAAATGGAAAGGACATTCTCAACAATGAATATATGAACTCAAAGAAATTGTATATAATTAACAAGTTTAGGGCTAGAAGATTTGCATAAAATTAATACAAGATTAGGGTTTAGAAAACTTGCATAAAATTAGTACAAGATTAGGGTTTAGAAAACTTGCCTCAAGCGCAAGCTACTTAACTCAATTCACGTACTTTAATACCTCCTATACACATTCAATTATAACAACCTAAATTAGTTAAAACATAACTAATTCACATAAGTGGTTAACCCTCATGGTTAACTCACTCTAATTAAATAATTAATAATAATTAACTATCACATAGTTAATTACATCAGACACATCTTCACATAATTAATTATGTATTTAACTAAATTAAACAATTATAATTCAAACACTTAATCAAATTATAATTACTTAAATTATAATTACCTTTTAAATTATAAACAATTATAATTTATAATCAATCAATTAAACTATATCATGCATTATAATTACACAAATTATAGTTAATCCTACAATTATCAATTTATAATCCATAATTAAACATGCATTTATTAAATTATAATTACATAAATTATAATTTAAATTAACATCTAATTGATTAAAATAAATCAACTTCTATACATTATAATTTCACAAAATTATAATTTAAATTAAATATTTACTCTTAATTATAATTAATCAAATTATAATTAAGTAACTTATTGTACAATTAAACAATTATAGTTTATAATTTAAATACTATATTAGGTTTTCAAAACTTCCTTTTTCTCAAATATGAAATTGTCACATCCATATTAACCACATGTTATATCAACTGATTACATGCTCATCATCATAAACATCAAGTAAGACTACACAAATAAACTAAATTTTCTGCCTCTGCACAGCCAGCTGCGCAGCCAGCAGCCTTGGCACTGGCACAGCTGCGCAGGGAAAGGATCTGGGAAGGGCAAGCGACGCAGCTGCGCTGCTCCTGGCCTTGCTGCCGGCGCAGCAGCGCAGCAACTCGACCAGACGCAGACAGCCACAGCTCTCTGCTTTACCGACAACCCATACAAGCCAACAAATGGAAAATTATAGTATCGTAGCCACTGTAACTCCATACACATGCAATAATACATAACATAACATGTTTCTAAACACAAAAACCATCTAAACAACAATAATCAAAAGTTTTAAAAATCCAATTTGGCCATTTTCATGAAAACTCATATTCTTCCAAAATAATCCACTGTAAGAAATTTTCTCCATCAATTCTACTTTATATACATACATTATATACGTAATTGAATATAATCATCAAATAATTTCCGAATAAGCATGCTATCGTATTCCAATTCATCAATTTCTCAATCCAAAATTGACAACAAAACTAAAACTCATATGAACTCATATCAACATAAATTTTCTGTTAAAATATCTTTCTACACTAATTTGATTTCTAAAAATCGTTATGGCATACAATCACTATTAGTATAACATGAACACAATACATATTCAATTCATGATTATACCAATTTCATAAAAATTTACTTTTACAGAGAATGAAAATATGAAGAACATAAAATTCAACTTCAAAACAATAAGTTCTAGAAATTATACCTTTTTGCTTAAGAAGATGATGATTTCCTTACTCCTTCCTTCTCTTCTTCTCTAATTCTTCTCTGCTATTCTTCCTCTCTACTCTCTCTTTTCTTCTTAGTCTTAGGCTTAAACTAATGTAGTTTTTTCTTACGTAGTATATGGATATATAACTGACATATATCAATAATATACGTACTAACTAATATTTAATAATCCAATTAAATTAGGAGTTACAAAAATTCAAAAGTCCTTTTGGCTTGTTTGGCAACAAGAAAATTAGAAACTAGTTTTACTAACTTAGGTATGGTTTAGGTAAATTAGGTTTAAGCTAGTTTAAGGGCTCTGTTTGGCAACAGTCTTTTAAAACAAAAGTAAGGGCCTTGTTTGGTAAAAAAATTATTTAAAAATTCTTTTCCTTTTATTTTAATAAATCATTTAAAAACCATTTTAATACATACACTTTAATTAACTAAATATTAATCATCTAATTTAATCAATTAAAATCTAACATCAATTAATCATATAAACTGCCACATAATTATAATTACTCGCTAATTATAATTCATGTAACATTTCATCACATAATTTATCTAATTCAATTATCTCAATTAAATTAGAACTAATTTCATAAAATTAATATACATTAATTAAATAAATATTACACGTTCATTTAACTAATATATAACACTTAATTAAATCATTTCCATAAATCACAGAATTTATTTATTTAATTCAATAAATAAATCACATAAAATATTTATTTAATTCAATAAATATTAAAATTAACTATAAAATCACAATCGTTACAGAAGGCGTTAATCACTGAGGGTGGTAGTGAGGCTTTGAGCCTGTACCACAATGGAGAAGAAAAATAAGAATAAGTTTGACAGGGGAGTCAAGACAGAGGGAGTTAGGGGTAGCCGGAGTGCGCCAAAGCGGAAGGGTTTCAACTCGGGGAATACCGGGGTGAAGCATGGTGATCCTAAAAAAAGGATCGAGGCATGCAAGACGTGTGGGAAGGCTCATCTTGGAGTCTATCTCAAGGGTAAAGTAGTATGCTATAACTGTGGGCAGGAAGGGCATATCTCGCCTAAATGTCCCAACCCTAAGAAGAATAATGGATGCTTTGTGTGTGGGTCAACAGACCACTTGGCAAAAAACTGTCCGAGGAAGGGGTCGGATAGTGGGAAGGTAACTAGTGGTGGTAAACTAGCTGTGAGTGGTTCTGCGCCATCGGGTAGACCGATGGCCCGTACATTTAATATGACGGTCGAGGATGCAGTTGCATCAAGCGATGTAGTAGCAAGTATTATCCCAATCAACGATAAAAATGCATATGTATTGTTTGATCCGGGTGCTACTTATTCTTTTATAGCATATGAATTTGCTAAACGGTTAGGATTATTCCCTGACAAACTTTTAATACCTTTGAATATTAAGGTAGCATACGAAGAAGTAATTCCTGTCGATTATATTCATAGGAGTTGTTGTGTAGAAATAAGAGGTAACAAGTTATCGATAGATCTTATACCGATAAAGTTGGGAGAATTAGATGTGATTCTCGAGATGGATTGGTTGTTTAACCATGGGGTGATTATTGATTGCTAAAAGAAAAGTGTGAACCTTCGGATTTCTAAGAAACCCAAGGTAGTGTTCTACGGTAGTAAATCACCAGGACGCTCTTGTTGTCTAACCATGACACAAGCCAGAAAGTTACTAAAGAAAGGGTGTGTAGGATACCTATGCCATATTGTTGATACCCAACGAGAGGGAGCAACATTAGAACAGATACCTATAGTCAATGAATTTGCAGACGTATTTTCGAACGGATTGCCAGGTTTTCCACCCGATAAGGAGATCGAATTCGTTATAGATGTTGTGCCAAGGACGGCACCAGTTTCAAAGGCACTCTATCGTATAGCGCCGGTAGAATTGAAGGAGTTAATGATTCAGTTGCAAGAACTATTGGATAAGTACATTCAACTGAGTGTCTCTCCATGGTGAGCGCCGGTATTGTTTATAAGAAAAAGAACTGATCGTTGAGGCTTTGTATTGACTATCGAGAGTTGAACAAACTAACGATAAAGAATAAATACCCATTGTCCAGGATCGATGATCTCTTTGATCAGTTGAAAGGGGCGAAATACTTTTCAAAGATAGATTTGCGAACGGGTAACACCAGCTGAAGGTTAGAGAAGAAGATGTACCTAAGATAACATTCAGGACTCGTTATGGTCATTACAAGTTCCTGGTAATGTCGCTTGGGTTAACTAATGCGCCAGCTATATTTATAGATATGATGAACAGAGTGTTCAAACAATATTTGGAAAAGTTCGTCATAGTGTTCATTGATGATATTCTAGTCTATTCTAAAACGCCAGAAGATCACGCTGAACATTTAAGATTAGTGTTGGAAGCACTACAAAAGGAAAAGTTGTATGTGAAATTCACTAAGTGTGAATTTTGGTTGGAGAGAGTGCAGTTTTTGGGGCACATTATCGACAAAGAGGGGACTTCAGTGGATCCGGCAATGGTGGAAGCAGATATTAATTGGGAGCAATCGAGAACACCGACTGAGGTGCAGAGTTTCCTAGGGTTAGCGGGATACTATCGGAGGTTTATTCAGGACTTCTCTAAGATAGCTACTCCGTTGACAAATTTAACAAGGAAGACCGTGAAGTTTATGTGGACGGAGAAGTGTGAAGATAGTTTTCAAGAGCTGAAGAAGAGGTTAAGTCAAGCACTTGTATTGTCTTTACCAAATGATTCGGGAAATTTTGTAGTTTATAGTGATGCTTCGCATAGAGGACTGGGTTGCGTGCTCATGCAGCATGGCAAGGTCATTGTGTATGCATCTCGGCAGTTAAAGGGGTATGAGAAAGGTTATCCTACTCATGATCTGGAACTTGCAGCGATGGTTTTAGCCTTAAAAATTTGGAGGCATTACCTATATGGGGAGATATGTGAAATATACACAGATCATAAAAGTCTGAAGTATATCTTCATATAGAAGGAGTTGAATATGAGACAACGAAGATGGTTAGAGTTGATAAAGGATTATGATTGTGACATCATGTATCATCCGGGGAAGGCGAATGTTGTAAGGACCGAGAATTTTAAACTACTATAATTTCACGAATAAATTTTTTTTAAAAAGTATTTGAACTATATAAGTGAATATGTGAATTAATCTAGATAGTTTATGAATACTTAATCATTTTGATTAAGGAAGAGTAAAATAAGTTATATTAGCAATTAACATAGCTTGGATGTTAGCCTTGATTATAATATAGTAAGCAGTTCGTATAAATGGTATCGTGTAGCACCAAGAACGGGTTTCCAGTACCCGGATTTGTGGGCGTCACAAATGTAGTGGCCAACGCTTTTAGTAGAAAGGGTAGGGAGAAACTATCAATGTTAACAGCTCAGGATGAGTTGATAACAGAGATGGCAAGGATGGAAATAGAAGTAAGATTTCCAAATGGGGAAGGGGAGAAGCTATTTGCAATGGAGGTTAAACCTACAATCGTGGAAAAGGTGACGAAAGTGCAACTTAGAGATGCTATAATAACCGTGAATTTTAAACTCCATTATTAATTTAATATGTGATTTAAATTTTAATGAGTTAGTTTTGTGAGCTTATTTAAACCTGATGTGGTTATGTGAATTTGTGAAATAATTAAAGGGAGTCACTAATGGTTATTTAAATTAGTGGACTAACCCTAAAACTTTAATATCAGAGAATTGATAGGATTATTAATAATTAAATATTCAATTTATTCGAATATAGTGGCAAGATTTGAACCTATTGATTAATTGCAATTATGAGTAATTAATTGATAATGTGTTGATTAATAATTATTATGAACAAATAATAATTAATGAGTAAAAGATTAATAAATATAATAATATTATATTTACTTGATTAATTATTTTATACAAGCATGCGATATGTTAAACCTTAATATATGGTAGTTATCTATATTGTATATAATATAATGTGACCTTTGATATGGCTATGTATATTATATATAGACTATATAGTAAGATTAATTGCATTATGTGAGTTACATCATTATTGTTTATGAAACATGATATGTGTGGGTAAATATCAATATATACCCTATTGACATATAGTAAATTAAATTGTTAATTGATAATGATTCCTATAATTTATTATAATTGTAATAATAACGATTATGATAATACATAATAACAATACCCACTTGAATTAAATTGGTGTTAAGGAAAATGTACATAGATTCTATGTTGATATATCTATGTGTACCCCTACTTGATACATTGCAATTGAAAATTACATTTGTACTTCAATTATAACCCAAGTATATGAAATAAAATGTGTATACATGATGTAGCCTTAGTAAGCATGATAGGCTATATATATAGATTACATTAGTATAGTGTATTACACTTGCAAGTTGCTGAGTCTCACATTGAGTGCCCAACTCCCACACGTGAAGTCCTAATGGGCTACTACTCTACCTTCCTTTTCAAACTCAGCAATAAACTAGCTAATGAGTGCAGGGGGAGTGGGGTTCATGATGAATCCACCAACTCTTCACCAACTACTTGTTAACCTCCATGTTATTGTGCAATCCGTTGGTTTGAAATTGGGGTTAATGACATTGTCTATTTCTTCAATTTGCCTATATAATGAACTGTCTCCTTCTTACTTGCATTTGCTGAGATTTCATTAAGTGAGAATTGAGAGCATATATATATATCATTGATAAGCATTCTTGAGTTAAAAAGGAGTTAAGATAGCAGCAAGTGCAAATCCTTCAATTTCAGAGGTATAATCAATTACATTCATTTCTCATTCTCTGTAATTTCCTAATTCTTTGATCCTTGAATTTAGCATGGTTTGATTGATAACTTGATTGGAATATGCTTATTAGTTGTTATGATAGTTTACTACCATATTAGAACTGTATTACATTGTGGCTGGGATGATTTTTGTAGAAATTTCTGAGTTGGGCTAAGTCACTGCCGAAGCAGAGCAGTTACTGTCTCTGGCCGACAGCCTGCGCAGCTGCACCAGTTATGTACTGGCCAGCGGAGCAGCTGCGCCAGGACCAGAGTCTGGTTTTTGATTTCTGTTGCAGAACTGTTATGTGCTATCATGTAATATATTATTAGAGCAAGCATGTGAACTAGATTAACACACATATATGAGTACATTCATATTGTATGAGCATGTATAACGATGTTAGTACACATGATTGATGCAACACTTATGGTTGTGAAATGAAATTTATAATTTTGATTGTGAACTTTGACATATACGTAGCATGTACATATTCTGATTTTTAGAACACAACCGTATGGTCTATATGGACATGAGAACTAAGTCTAAAGCGGTTAAACACACTAGCATACTTGATCGAAAGTTAAGACGTTTTCAAAGTAGAACTTGAGAACTTTTTGAAGCAAACTTGACCAAGACGATGTCTTGTAGATTCTGACCATATGAGAACATTTATATGGCTTATAAATGTGTCCTAACACATGTGAGTCACGGCTACGAAATGTTTTGCATGTGCTATATTGCCTTTATGGACTTAGTGCAATTTTGAAAGAAAACTTAGAAATTGGAAGCTAATATCATCGATCATTATGTGAGATACATTCTAAGCATGCAAGCATGTGTATTAGGATTCATTATGCCTATAGACATATTGACATGAGCATCGTTTGGTTAAAGCATGGATTTCACATATGCACGTATTCATAGAAAATGAATCTCAAGTACGGACTATGTGATTAAAGTATACTCGTGTAGTATACGCACAAGCATGACTACTTAAATATTGTTTAACCTTGTTATTTGATAACATGACTTTAGTAACCAATCTTGAAGCATGAACTTGATTTTTGCTTAAATTATAAGGATGTCCGACATTGAACTTTATAACCTAGAATTACGGACTGAACCTTGTAAAATGTGTATCTTAAACTGTATTGCATGATTAAATTGAAGTGCTCTGTGTTTAAGCCTATATTGATGCATTGTAACTAGGTAATCTAAAGTTATTAAATCTAAGACATGATTAGATTGACTTACGTGAATTATAGGATAGACCTATGTGATGATTTGATTCTTGTAAGTGTAAACTCATAGTAGTTTACACATACTAATTGAGAGACCGACTCATTAATGTTAGGTCATTTCAACGCTATTTAATTAAAGCTAGACTATTTTGTAGCTGAGCAAACAGGCAAGTTCCCTAACTTTACTCAAATTTATATTAAGCAAGTCTCCGAACTTCACTCTTTGGTTGTGCAAGTTCCTTTGAACCCGTTCTTGTATTATTTGCAAGTTCCCGAACTTCATTCTTTGATTATGCAAGTTCTCTAAACTTATACAAATTCGTATATTGTGCAAGATTTCTTAACTTCACTCTTTATTGTGCAAGTTCTTATCCTCCTCACATTGTATTGAGCAGGTTATTATTGTATTGCAAGTTATCTTATTTAAGCTTGAATCTTATTTTCAAGCATGCTATTAAGTGGTTTAATTACTTTACAATTATTCCACATCGACATTATTGATATTCGCACTTGGTGCACTTGAGTTCGTACAGTCTTGGACTTGTACATCATTTAAAGTTCTATAATTCTTGAACTGTGTCAGATAGAGTCTGAACATTTGTTCAGTCAGACAAGTGTATCAAGTTTTATAAAAGCTATCCAAACCAATTGATGGTAAGGATTTTTAGACTGAAAAAACACCCCTTATATGATAGGGGAGTACCCTAGGTATCTAGTATAAAGATACAAACAGCAGAGTTAAATGTTATGCATATACATAGGGTATGCGAGACTGATCCCCTCAAATACTTATTCTGTAGCCAGTAACCAAAGGGTCAATTAGCTATTGAATCCATTGGAGTTTTATAGTTCAAAGTCTACTTGACTATCAGTTATTCTAAAAGTAATCATTATCTTTGCTTCTAATATTCATATTGTTGAATCCTTCATATATTCATATTGTTGAATTCTTCAGATATTCATATTGTTGAATCCTTCAGATATTCATATTGTTGAATTCATTGTCAGATATTTTCCATTCATCATGATATATCCTTTATTGATGTATTTAAACTTGCTGAGCAAACTTGTTGCTCATTCTTGCTATATCATGAATTCTATTGCAGTTAAGCCCGAGACCTCAGGGAAGGACAAGGGTAAAGGAAAGATGTAGGATAGTTTGCAAGGAGCAGACTTTATTTTATGCTTAATTTAATTACTATTATTGTAATTTAAACCCTAATGACTATTATAGGGTATGTTTGTATTTTGTATTAAGGTTATCGAATCTTGGGACTAGTAACACCTTTTGAATGAACAACATACGTTTATTATATTCCGCATTTAGTTATTGTATGTTATTTAGAGGTGGATATTTGTATTGTATCGTGACGACCGAATCGGGGTTAGAGAACCCGGATTTGGGGGTGTCACAGATGCTGAGTGTGAACAGATGAAGAAGAAGATTGCAGACGGTACAGAAGATAAGTATAGTCTTGATAACGAAGGGTTATTAAGATTTAAAGGACGAATTTGTGTTCCGTGTGATACGGAGTTGAAGGAAGAGATAACGGATGAAGTTCATAGTTCAAGGTACTCGGTAGTACCAAGATGTATCAAGACCTTCGACAGAATTTTTGGTGGCCAAACATGAAGAGGGAGATAGCAGAATATGTAAGTAGGTGCTTAACTTGTCATAAAGTTAAGGCTGAACATCAACGACCCAGTGGTTTGCTACAATCATTAGAGATTCCTGAATGGAAGTGGGAGCATATCACAATGGATTTTGTGGTAGGACTTTCGACTACACAGAAAGGATACGACGATATTTGAGTAATAGTGGATCATTTGACGAAGTCGGCTCATTTCTTGTCGATAAGAGTCAAGTATAACTTGGACCAGTTAGCTAAGTTTTATGCCAAGGAGATTATTTCAAGACATGGGGTACCAGTTTTGATTGTGTCAGATCATGATCCACAATTTACTTCAAATTTCTGGAGAAGTTTACAAGAGTAAATGAGAACGCAACTGAGGTTTAGCACGGCGTATCATCCACAGACGGATGGATAAAGTGAGAGGACAATTCAAACGCTAGAAGACATGTTAAGGTCTTGCATTATGGATTTCAAAGGAAGTTGGGATGATCATCTACCGTTGGTAGAGTTTGCCTACAACAACAGTTATCACGCAAGTATAGGCATGCCACCTTATGAAGCGTTATACGGACGAAAGTGCAGAACTCCACTGTGCTGGGATGAAGTAGGAGAACATCGTATGTTAGGACCAGAAATGGTATAGAAAATGGCAGAGGTGATCAAGTTAATACGAACACAGTTGGTAGCAGCTCAAGATAGACAGAAAAAGTATACAGATCCGCATCGAAAGAATGGAGAGTTCGAAGTTGGTTCGTACGCATTTCTGAAGGTATCGCCTTGGAAAGGAAAGATACGCTTCGGAAAGAAGGGAAAGTTAAGCCCTAGGTTTATAGGACCTTTTGAGATTTTAAGAAGGGTAGGAGAGGTAGCGTATAATAGCATTACCTTCGAAGTTGGGACATCTCCATAACGTGTTTCACGTATCTGTATTGCATCCTTATAAGCCAGATTATAAGCACGTAATCGAGTATGAACCAATTCAAGTGGAGAAAGACTTAATGTACGAGGAAGTTTCAATTCAAATTATTGATAGGAAAGAACAAGTCTTAAGGAGCAAGGTAATACCTTCTGTGAAGGTGACATGGAGGAACCACAATGCCGAAGAAGCAACGTGGGAACTCGAAGACAAGATGAAGAAAGCTTATCCTCATCTATTTGACTAACTTGTATTGAAATTCTAGGGACATAATTCTTATAAGGGGGGAGAATGTAACGCCCGAAAAAATTGGACACCACAAATAGGATTTTCATTATTTCAGGACCTTAAATCCGGATAACCGTTTTAAGGTCCTATATTTACAATTACAAAATTTGCAAGATGGCGATACAACTCAACTAGGTCCATCATTGGAACCGAATCTAGAACCATTGATTGGATCGTAGATCCTGTAGCTCCTAGGCTCACTGATTATCAAATAAATAGCTTTTATAATGAATATATTGCAATAAAAAGTAAAACTATACTAGACATCGCTAAACGAAAGATTCATCAGTCAAATCTTCGTACGCGAGTAGCTCATAGCTTCCAGTTTCCTCTAGATACAGATCTAGGGTCACATGGTTGCTAAATATTTATAAAAACTAGAAAGAAAGCTAGATTTGTACATATCTTAGCCATTCTAGCTTCCAGGTTCAAGTTTGACAACTTTTGAACCGGTTAAAAGCTAGATCTAGCTAGATCCGGTGCAGATCTAATCAATATAGATCAAATATTAACTATTTACAAGAATTGAACAGTTAAAACTTCATATCTAACCAATATAAGCTACTAAATATATGTATATATCACTTATATACGTATTAGAGTAAGCGAAGAAGACAGATCTAAAGAAATCTTATAGTATATAGCGAGAACAGCTCTCGAACGACTTTTAGTGCCCCGATACTCGTTTCCCACCGATTAAAATTTGATATGTTGTAGTATATATGTGTATGAACATTTACAAAGAAGTTTTACAAGAATCGAAGTACGTTAGAGCCTCCATTTGACCCTCCTAGCCTCTACTTCTCTCGCCGCGGCCCTTTCTCTTTTTTTTTCTCTCTTCTTCTATAAGCTAAGGGGGGAGGGGGTATATATAGACCCAGATGGCCGCGGGTCTACCTGCAGCAGCCGCATATTTACCTGCGGCTGGGCCTGGTGGTCCCCGATGTCTCAAAGTACGTGCACTCTGACCAACGAGCTGTTCGCTCGAACCTTCATAACTTGCAAGCCGGGAATTTGAGTGAGGCGTGCTATACCTTTCTGAAAATCCCTTTTCGAGATATACACAATGACATGGGGATTAACCTTTTCTGAATCCAGGAAGATGGATCTATGACCAGATCTTTGAGTCTTCGTAGTCAGTCCATTGAGCTGCCTGGCGCTATTTTCACTCAGGAATGCTATGATGGTTTTGTGTGATCTTCTTCATAGTAATTTGATCTGATTTGATTTTGAGTTTGCAAAATTACTCTTTTGCCCTTCAAGGTTGGTTCCGAGCTTGACGTGGCTCCAGCTGTCTTTCTCGGGGTTATCTTTGGGGTTTGACTGCTGTTGACTCTTGTCTATCTTCAGGACTGTCACTAAAGTTGATTTGATGATTTCAGGGCTATCTTCGAGGAGATTGATTTGATGATTTCCCGATGCTGTCTCCAGGGGTCTAGTTTGATGATTTCTTGGGGTTGTCTCTGGGGGTCTGATTTGATGATATGACTCCCCCAAATTTGGGTACTTTAAACCCACAGATATGGTGTTACACGGTGCTACAAACTACTCATACATTCAATTGAAAACTTTAATGATAATCATAAGTTTAATAACTATTATAGTATAATAATCCCTTCCCAGGTTCTTTATAACCATTACATTCGTTCTGTATCATAATATCATCCATTACAAAAATAATACTATACTATTACAAGGATAGACTATTTATCCATCTTTGTCTAGCCCTTGTCCTTACCAGATCCTTCGATCCGTTCGCTCTCTTAGCTGAAATCATATAATTTTAAGCAAGAATGAGCATAACTAGCTTAGCAAGTTTAACATTATATTCTACAACCAAAAAATCAAGAATTATATGATTTACTCTTCAATAACTGCATAATAGTTATGACGCCTTATGAATAATCAAAATATCATTTTGATTCCTTTAAAATCATTCCCAATGACTTATAGTCACTTAAGAATCTGAGTTGGTCAAAGACCATGAACATTCTTTTTAGTTTCCATTCATGAAAAGAAAAACCCGGCACTAAGACCGCAAGTTCGATATAGCTTATGAGCACATCTAGGTGATCAGTCTGTAGTACTCTATGTTGATCAACATTCATTTATTAAATGTATTTACGTTTAAGTTTTGGCAACCTCACGTGCCCATCGAGTTAACGACGTTAAAACCTTTGTGTATTCATACTCAGGCTTAACTTTGAATCCGTACCAAAACAATTGGCATAGGATAGCAACATTATGAATATTTTGAAAGATTTGCGAAAAAAATCAACCAAAATACTTTAAATCTCAGTCTATCCGAAACAAATGGCATCGACTATTCAATAAATGCTCATGAATAAGAAATTATGCATATTGATAACTTGTCCAACTTTAACGTGTAGACAAGAGTTTAGAAAACTTGCCTCAAGCGTCTGCAACCTTAAAGTTTACTTTACTTGAAGTCTTTACAGGTTCTACATGATATAACCACATCGCATACCAATTAGGTTACCACAATTGATACACACTGTATAACTATATCTTCTTCTCCTTCTTGCATAACTTAGCCGAATCGTTAAACTAATAACATCCGTTTAAGTTATTTAACATTTATTACGGCTTATTAACATTCATATGTCATAAACTGACTCTCATCAATCATTGTTAGGCACAACGACAGACGAAACCCTAATCGGTTCGCTAAGTCTAACACATTTCCACTAGATTACCGTTATCGGACTCCGTATAGAAATTACATAAGTTTTATCTTCATTTCTTAACATTCTCGTACGTTACACCTCTATTACATATCATGTGACCTTAAGGTGTGCGTTAAACTTGACTGCGATTCACCGTTTACGTTTTTGAATTTTGAGTTTTAAATTTAAATACATTTATTCAACGTTTAATTCTTAAAACCATTCTTAAACACATTGTTTAAGGGTTCTCGCTTCATGAATATTAACCATTTACTTGCCCCACAATTACCATGTAAAAAGTTGGGTTAACAAACATCCGTGTCGGAATTTTTTTTTAAGGGCACTGCAGTGCCAACTTTAGTTATAAAGGCAGCACTGCGGCGCTGTCTTGCTGTGTACTCAGCCCCGTCCCAGCGCTGCCGCGCTGGAAAACAAAACCTGGGCGGCGTTGCAGCGTCGACCCTGAGCCTTAGAATTTTTTTTCAAATACTGAGATTCCCGAGCTCGTAACACGATCGTTATAACTCAGAATTGGCTCATTCCAAAGCCATTACGTTCACATATCTTATATTCTTCGAATATATCAGAACAGAATAATTTTTTGAATCCGTTAGAGTTAAATCCACCATTCATTCCTTTTTATGCGTTCATTAAACGTTCGTGAACGTTTGACGCTCATTTCTTCGTTTTAAGTCCGAATTCGATTGTTCTTGCTTCCGTAATTATATAATTCTACGATATGCCATCAAAAACTAAGGTTTCCGAGTCAAACGATGACTTTTAACTATCATTTTGGGAAAATTTACGATTTCGACATTTAACGTCTAATCACGTAAATTTTGTCATAACTTTGTTACTCGGGATTTTAACTCCAAACCAAATGGAATCAATCCATTGGTTATTCAGCTATGATTTTAACCATTATAAACATCTAAGTTTTAATGGTTTTAATTGTTCATTAGCAACCATTTCAAGGCTTCAATGGTTTTCTTCATTAATTTTTAACCATTTAATTATGGTTTTACTTGTTCCTGGTTATTAATGGTTTAAAGTCCACTAACATCCACCTTATCACTTGGTACTATACATGCACCACCAATTATCACTTCTCTATCAATTAAGTATTGAAGGAAGATAAAAATTAAGATTTAAACAATTATACCTCTTGGTGTTCGTGAGTTCTTGACTTTATGTTCTTGACAAAAGTCTAAGATAACTTTCTTTCTCCTTTGATTTGCTTGCAATAAGCTCTTCTCTCTCTCTCATATACTAGTTGGTGAATTGCAAAAACCAAAAATGAACTAGCTAAGCTTCTCTTATATAGAATTTACAAGACCAAGGGTAGTTTGGTCATCAAGCAAACCTCCTCAACACCATGTCTTGCCATGTGCTACCATGCGCTACCACATGTCCTCCCTTGTGCCCCCATGTGCTACCATATGCCCCCATAGGCTCCACATGGGTTGCCCCATAGGTTTTACCCAACCGATGACCCATCGGTTTGATCCACCAGTTCAGTTATTAGTTCGGGCTTAGAATTAATTCACATTGGGCTTATTCTTGGGCTTGATTTAAATCATCATTGGGCCTTAATCATTCACCAATTGGGCTTGACGAAGTCCAAGTCCAATAGTTAAAGTCCATTAAGAACTTATCATATTCTTATCATATAATTCTCGTATTCTCATCGTATAATTCTCGTATAATAACTAGTATTGTACTCGTATTCGTTATGTATAATAATCATCATTATTACACGTAACCATTTCTTCTTCGATTTCACTTTCCCTAACCCTTAGGGTTTTAAGTCCTTAGGCAAAAACTTCATTTGCCATAACAGAAATATTATTAGATATTCCATATTGTCTTAAAATCCTATCATTATGCGTTCCTCGAAAATTCAAAAATAATTCCTGAGCAAAAACAGATGAATAGTGATTTCTCAGAAAATCTTTATTTTCGTCTTGGAAATTCAAATCATTTAATTCTAGCACATAGCCAAAATCCTAACCACATTCGCATCTTCTAGGTCATAGAACGAACTTTAAACAGCTTACTCAATTTAATAAACATATATTATAATTTTATTCAATAAAATCAAATAAAATTTATTTACATAAAGTCTGATTTTTTCAGGTGTTACATTCTCATCTTTCTTCTTCACAAATAGATACCTATTTTTGATGGTGACATGGTTTACTTCTCGATAATCAATAAACAGTCTTATACTCTCATCTTTCTTCTTCAAAAATAGAACATGAGCACCCCAAGGCGATGTACTCGGACGTATGAAACCAGTATCCAACAATTCTTGAAGTTGGACTTTTAACTCTTGAAGTTCAACATAAGCCATTCCGTATGGGGCTTTGGAAATAGGTTTGGTATCGGGTTCTAGGTCAATACAAAATTCAATTTCACGATTTAGGGGTAAGCCAGGAAGTTCTTTAGGAAAACTGTCAGGAAATTCATTAACAATGGGAATATCATTCAAGTCTGACATTTTTTTATTCAAATCAGTGATATGGGCTAAGAAGGCTTGACATCCTTTTTTCAATAAACGAATGGCTTTATGGCTAGAAATTATAACTATTGATTTCAATAGTTTAGTTTCTTGAATTCGAGTAATAGGTTGATTAGGAATATGAAAACTAATGATTTTCTGAAAGTAATTAATTTTATCATGATGCGTAGTCAACCAATCAATTCCTAAAATTACATCAAATTCATGTATTTCCAAAGAAATAAGATCAACAGGTAATGTGAGGCTGTTGATTTGGACCAAAAAGAATTTATAAATAATAGATGTAATGACTATTTCTCCTAGTGGGGTTTCAACTGATAAGTTAAAGTCCAATTTTTCAATAGTCGAGTTTAAACGTTGAGCACATGCAGGTAAAATAAAAGAGTGGGTAACGCCAGTATCTAACAAGGCGTAGACTTCACAAAAGTTGATAAGTAATTTACCCGTGATAACTTCGTTCGGGTTCCATGCTTTTTGGGACTTCACGACAAAAACTCTCCCCTGGACCACATATTTTGACTTGTCCGTGCCAGCCTTTGGTGTCGTCATTACAACAGGACTTGATTTTGCTACAGGACAAAATTGAGCTATATGGCCTTCCTTTTCACAACTGTAACATATATTGGATGTCTGTGTACAGTTTGGGCTGATGTGTCCCTTATGTCCGCACTTGTAACATTTGACTAGTGGTCGTTCTCCTCCCCATGAAACTGGTGTTGGTGCTGATGTCGATGCCATTCCATGGTCATTGTTGAATCACCTTTTCTTGAAGTTGTTTCCACTTGAATCACTTCTGTTATCTAGGCCAGGATTTCCACCGAAGTGGTTACCATTTCTGGTATGATGATTTCCTTGTTAGAGTTTATGCCCTAGAGGCCAATTCTTTGATGTAATTGCTTAACATTTTTGATATTATATTTGATTGAATAAATGAATTATTTTATTATGATTTTATTTACTGCGTTATATAAATGTTAACATAATAAAAGTCCTTAGAATAGTGATACAAATTATATGGCTTCAAGTATGTGACTTGAACATGAGATCATATAATTACAATTAGTATCATTACTCTTAAATGCCCCTAGTCGAGTGTCATTGTTAATGGGACAACAATGATACATTGAGACTAGTATGTGGATTGGCTGATGGCCAAATCTCATTGGTCATAAATATATGAGATATTGAGTCAATGCATAGGTACATGTTAGAGAACAATGTACTGGACAGACCCACCATGAGAATTCTACGTTGAGCATTATGCAAAGTGTCATAAGCAACTCATAGTGACAATGATGTAATGATCCTCCGACCTGAAATCACTATATTACTACACGGGAATTTATGTACTTTGATATCATCAAAGGCCACCTTTAATAGGGTGGACAATAAAGGTGATTATTGGGTACATCGTGAATCGTGTGAGGAATATGAGTGATATAGATGGAATTTAACCCTCCTATATATTAGGGGTGATATCCATAGGCCTCTTGATTGAGTAGAACTATGAAATGCATGGCCATGCTCAAATAGTGATTTATTTCATATAGTCTACTCATCGATCAAGAAAACTCAGATTAAATTATGAAGAGGATGACACATTCCATGCCTCGAGTTTAATCTAGGATGTCAAGGTTAAAAAGATTAAATTACATTGAAACATTGGTCACGATAAGGTTGTATCGAATCACCGATCTTATTATTATTTGGGTAGCAGTGATGCATTACTAGATGTCGCTCACTGTTTATAATTTTATAATATAATTTTAAAATTATTGCTAACATAATAATAACCTATAGGGTCACACACATAGAACGTAATTAAAAGAGAATTAATTTAAATTATAAGGATTTAAATATATCAATATGATTGATAGTGTTTAAATTATGAATTTAAATTAATAGGATAATTTGTATATATATATGTATCTTAATTAAGTAAGACTTAATTAAGATATAATATATATATAAATTCGGATTTTATTTTTCTAATTGAATTAGGTTTTGGTTAATTCCTTTAACTGCTATATATATGATATATCAGCCGTTTTTAGGGTATTCATTATTATCAAAAACCCTAGCCGCTCTTAGAGAGAGACTAGAGAGAAAAATTAAGAAAGTCCAGATCCTTGGCGGCTAGTACCGCACCTTTGCTTACTGCAGATCGTGTGACGATTCGTGAGACGTTCGTGTGGATACCGTAGAGACGGAGTTCCTTTGGATTGCGTTGAAGATTCGAAGCAGTTTCAGAATTTCCATTATCTCCGTTCAGGCTTGAATAATCGGTAAAACAAATCTAAACCTCTGAATTAATATATTTTTCTCATGGATCCTGTTTTAGGATTTCGAAAAATTTTAATTTTCACTGCGTTTATGTGTCGAAATCCCTACAGTGGTATCAGAGCTACTTGCGAAACGATTAATTCAGATTACGTGTTTTAATTGTATTCAATATATATGATATATGATGATACATGTTTGCCGATCTGAAATTGAATATATGATATTCTGCATGTATGCGTATTCTGGAAATTTGTAATATATATGCATGTATATGATGTTCTGATAATCGTATCATAGAAGGTGGAATAACAATTCAACTTCTGTTATAATTGGATTAGAAACATGAAGATTCGATTTAATATGATTAATCGAAACTGGAAATATATGATATGTTCTAGGTGTATTGTTATTATGAGTGTGTTGGCGGATTGTATATGATTCTGGAATTGTTTCAGAGATTCGTATGAAAAATTCTACAATATAAATTGTAGTTTGAAAAAAATTTCCCAGGGCGCTAGACCACCGCCAGGGGGGAGACCCCCCTTGGACCCCACCCCCCCCCCACCCCCGTCGTAGCCCACGATGGTCGTGACCCCAATATTTTATATATTGTTTTCTTTAATTATATAAATTGTGTCATGTGCTTATTGTGATATGCATGGTGCACAGTTATGCCCCTTTTAACCCATAGGTTTTTGGTTTTTGGTTTTGAAATACGGCTTGCATGTCGTGCCTTTCTATAAATTCTGATGTAATATTCTCTTCTCATCTAAACCCCTCGAATGTAACTTGAGGTTTCTTTATGTCATGTAATGTACAATTGTAACCTATCAAGATGACAAGATGATGATGGAGAGGAGACACATGCATGAGGAAGGTCCAAGGAAGCTACTATTTTGAAGACCTTTTACCACCTTAGACTGACCTTTAATCTTTTCATTAGCTTGAAAAAATTGACATAGGTTTGGGTCCATAACTGTGACACATTTAATTTTGCACTTTATTTATGCTTGTATACGATATGATATGATAAATAATGTGCATGCTTAATAAGATTAAAATTGGTGAGATCTAAATTAATTAATAAAATCCCTCATAAAATTATTAAGTCTAAATCAGATGCCTTCCAATGAATAACACTCATCAAGACCTTGACCGATGGATGTAGGTTTGCCAAAGCAAAGTACCCCATTTATCTTGGTAAGATGCAATAGGATAATTGTGATATCCAAACTGTTAAAATCATTGGGCTAGACTTAAATAAGTTATCTCAATAGGATTGTGGACTTAGAGGCATAGAGTTTGGTAGGTACCATTAGATGGACAAGAAACAAATGTTGTTCACCAAACTATCTAAGAGTTATATATGATATAATTGACAAAGGGTTGTCTACCTAAATAATTATGTTTTACGAGAATAGCCAAAGCTAACTTAAGGCATAATGAAATATGGATCTTGGTTCACTAGAAAGATTTAATAGAAAATGATTTTCGAATTAATAGAGAGGGCTATTAATTTGAATAAAATAGTGGAAGGTATATTTTGAATGTACTATTATCAATTACATAATATCAAAACTCTGCAATTTGACTTATTATTTTTTGCACTTATAAATTGTAGATATCAATAGCAAACAACAACACAAATAGTCTGTCACTACGATCAGTCCTTGAGAAGGAAAAACTGAGTGGAATTAATTTCCTAGACTGGCATAGGAACTTGAGGATTGTCCTCAAACAGGAGCGCAAGCTATATGTCCTTGATGGGCCCATTCCTGCAGTACCAGCTAACACTGCACCACGTGTAGAGCATAATGCTTACAAGAAGCATTAAGATGATGCTCTGGACGTGAGTTGTCTCATGCTAGCAACTATGAACTCTGAGCTTCAGAAGCAACATGAGTTAATGGATGCTTATGAGATGATCGAGCATCTCAAGAAATTGTTCGAAGGGCATGCTCGACAGGAGAGGTATGATACAAGAAAGGCGTTGTATCACTGTAAGATGGGTGAACGTGATCCAGTTGGTCCACATGTGCTGAAAATGATTGGGTATATTGAGTACCTTGGTAGGTTAGGTTTTTCGATTACTCCGGAAGCCCAAACTGATCTTGTTTTGCAATCTTTGAACAGCAGCTACTCTCAATTTGTTATGAATTACCTCATGAATGAAATTGTGAAACCACTTACTGAGTTGCTGAGCATGTTAAAAACTGCTGAGAACAACATAAAAAATGCAGGACCCGCTCCCATAATGATGGTGCAAAAGGGGAATGCTAAGGGAATGGGGAAAGGCAAGAAGAAGATAGGATCTAAATCTGCCAAACCCAATCCCAAAACCAAACAGGCTTTAAAACCTAAAGGTGGGGTGGCTAAAGAAGGTGATTGTCACTTCTGTGGAAACCTAGACACTAGAAGAGGAATTGTCATGCTTATATGGAAGAACTGAAGAAAAAGAAAGGAAGTATAACTTCTGATTCAGGTATATATGTTATAGAAGTCAATTTGTCCACTTCTACATCATGGGTATTGGATACTGGATGTGGTTCTCACATTTGTGTTAATGTGCAGGAACTCCAAAGGAGTAGGACTTTGGCGAAAGGCGAGGTTGACCTACGAGTTGGGAATGGAGCAAAAGTTGTTGCACTAGCCGTAGGAACTAATCATTTATTTTTGCCCACTGGGCTAGTATTAGAATTAGAGAATTGTTATTATGTGCCTACTATGAGCAAAAACATTATTTCTGTTTCTTATTTGGACAAGAAAGGTTTTTCATTTTTAATAAAGAACAACAGTTCTTCATTTTACTTAAATAAAATATGTTATGGTGTTGCACAATTGTTTAATGGTCTTTATATTCTTAATTTAGAAATGCCTATCTATAACATAAATACAAAACGATTTAAATCAAATTATTCAAATCCGACATATCTTTGGCACTGTCGTTTAGGCCATATAAATGAGAAACGCATATCCAAACTCCATAAAGATGGGTTTTTGGATTCATTTGATTTTGAATCATATGAGAAATACAAGTCTTGTTTATTAGGCAAGATGACTAAAGCCCCTTTCACTAGACATAGTGAACGGGCTAGCGATGTATTGGGACTTATAAATAGTGATGTATGCGGACCCATGAGTTCGTTAGCAAGAGGTGGGTTTTATTATTTCATTACATTTACTGACAACTTCAGTAGATATGGATATGTGTATCTTATGAGACACAAATCTGAATCCTTTGAAAAGTTCAAGGAATTCAAGAATGAAGTTCAAAACCAATTTGGCAAAAGCATAAAAGCTCTTCGATCCGATCGAGAAGGTGAATACTTAAGCCAAGACTTTGATAACCTTCTAAAGAAGTGTGGTATTATATCACAGCTCACTCCACCTGAAACACCACAATGGAATGGTGTGTCTGAGAGGAGGAATCACACCTTGTTGGACATGGTACGATCGATGATGAGTCATGCAGATCTTCCAATAAGCTTCTGGGGTCATGCCCTAGAGACAGCTGCATTCACACTGAACCGTGTTCCTACAAAGACGGTTCAGAAGACACCATATGAGATGTGGACTCGGAAACGTCCTAGTATGTCGTTCATGAAGATTTGGGGTTGCGAGGCGTTTGTAAAACGTCTGGCTTCTGACAAGCTCGAACCCAAATCTGACAAATGTAATTTTGTGGGATACCCAAAGGAAACAAAAGGGTATTATTTCTACAAACCTTCTGAGAACAAAGTATTTGTTGCTCGAACTGGTATTTTTCTAGAAAGAGAATTTGTCTCTAAAGGAAACAGTGGGAGGAAAGTAGAACTCGAAAAAGTTCGAGAACCACAAAATATCATTGAACCTGAGTTAGAACATGAGCAGGAACCACAAGATATTGTGGAAAGTGAACCCGCTCAAATTATACGAGACATTCGTAGATCTGGTAGGACACGCCAAGAGCCCGAGAGATATTATGGATTTCTTGTGACTCAAAACGGCGATGTGATGCTCATAGATCATGATGAGCCTGCTTCCTACCAAGAAGCTATGAATGGACCAGATTCTGAGAGATGGCTTGAAGCCATGAAATCTGAGATGGACTCCATGTATACTAACCAAGTATGGACTTTAGTTGATCCACCCGAAGGGGTAAAACCAATCGGGTGCAAGTGGGTTTTCAAGAAGAAACCCGACATGGATGGTAATGTACAAACCTATAAAGGCCGACTTGTAGCAAAAGGTTTCAAACAAGTTCAAGGTGTTAACTATGATGAAACCTTCTCTCCAGTGGTAATGGTTAAATCCACCAGGATCTTACTTGCTATTGCAGCCTTTTATGATTACGAAATCTGGCAGATGGATGTCAAAACTGCTTTTCCTAAAAAAAATCTCCTTGAGGATGTGTATATGACACAACCTGAGGGTTTTGCCAATCCAAAGGATGCTGGAAAGGTATGTAAGCTGCAGCGATCCATTTATGGATTGAAGCAAGCCTCTCGGAGTTGGAATCTTCGATTTAATGAAGCAGTCAAAGAGTTTGGCTTTATAAAAAATAAAGATGAACCTTGTGTATATAAGAAGGTTAGTGGGAGTCACATTGTATTCCTGGTATTATATATTGACGACATATTAATTATTGGGAATGACATTCCTTCCTTACAGGCTGTAAAAACATGGTTAGGAAAATGTTTCTGCATGAAAGATTTGGGCGATGCAACCTACATTTTAGGTATCAAGATCTATCGAGATAGATCGAGAAAAATTTTTGGACTAAGTCAAAGTACATATATTGATAAAGTGTTGTAACGGTTCAGCATGCAAGAGGCAAAAAGAGGACACTTACCCATGTCTCATGGTGTTAAGATCTCTAAGGCCCAATGTCCTAAATCACATGATGATGAGGAGCGTATGAGAAAGATCCCTTATGATTCGGCAATTAGATCTATCATGTATGCAATGATATGTACTCTTCCGGATGTCTCGTATGCTTTGAGCATGACCAGCAGATACCAGTCGAATCCAGGTGAAGGTCACTGGACAGCAGTCAAGAATATCCTCAAGTACCTGGAAAGGACTAAGGATTCATTCTTGGTATATGGAGGTGAAGACGAACTGGCAGTAAAGGGTTACACAGATGCTAGTTTCCAGACTGACACAGATGACTATAAGTCTCAGTCAGGTTTTATGTTTTGCCTTAATGGTGGTGCTGTTAGCTGGAAAAGTTCAAAGCAAGAGACAGTAGCCGATTCTACGACAGAGGCTAAGTATATTGCTGCTTCTAGTGCGGCCAAGGAGGCTGTATGGATTAAAAAGTTCGTCACTAAACTTGGTGTTGTTCCAACCACTGTTGATCCGGTTGAGCTATACTGTGATAATAATGGAGCCATTGCACAGGCTAAGGAACCCAGATCTCACCAATGATCCAAGCATATACTTAGGTGATACCATCTCATCTGTGAAATCATTGATAGAGGAGATGTGCATATAAGTAGAGTGCCAACAGATGATAATATTGCAGATCCACTGACCAAAGCTTTGTCGCAGCATAAGCACGAAGGTCACACTAGTTCCATGGGTAATATTAGATACATGAGTGATTTGTTGGGTTTGTACGAAATCGTGATGCAATCAAATTGCAAAAATTAGCAGAAGCATGGTATATCAGAGTTTAAAAAAATTTCTACAAAACCATTACCCGGATCATCCTTTATGCAAATTATTAATTTAAAACGATAAATAAGAAGTTATGGAATCATACCCTTATAGAACGAAGCTTCCACAGGTACTAGTTCAACTCCTTGTTCTTCGTGATCTCCTTGAATTTTCGGGTTAGATTCCTTCCTTTTATCAACGTTAGCCACCCAAGTGTTTGGCCTCTAGAGGTGATCCACCAAGGAAGAGGAATTATCAAGAAGGAGGGTGTTTGGATAAACCTTAGTTTTCTATCCTCTATAGAAAAGGAGTACTCTCCAACAATTGGAATTGCCTCAACTGATATCTATTATAAGACTCCTCTTATATAGATATTGCTCAACCCTTCTAATCCTATTAGACATGGGATTTCTTTTAATTAATTAAACTCCTTTAATTAATTTAGGCTTCCCACCACATGGGAAATAATTAATTAAATTCATTTAATTAATTTGTCTCCTAATCTTATTAGGAATAAATGAGAGTACTAATATTAAATTAATTACTAAACTCCTTTTGAAATTAAAATAATAATAATTGTAATAATATTAATAAGACTCCTCTTATTAATTTATATTTAATATTTCCAAAATATTAAATAATAAACATTAAGCTATTTAATTTATTCTATCACTATAGATTAAATTAATTACACTTAATGCATTATTACGATTATGCCATTACCTTCTTAAATAATTATTCTTCCTTTTATGGTGTGACCCTTTAGGTTCTCTATATTAAACCGGTTGTGAATAAATCAATTAGAACAATTCTAATCTTATTTAAATAAATAAATTAAACTAATAATCTATTTAAATAAATAATATTTATTCTACAATAGGGATAAGCCTCCCTAGCGATCAACGACTTTCCAGATAATATAGATCTCAACATTAATCATAAAAGAACCTGTGAGTAAATAGTTACCATACAATTCAATCCTTCCACCATACAATGTCCCAATTAAATATAAGACATGAATTTACTGTCAAGTCTTATTTTATTTAATTATATGTATTTCGATTAAAAAATGCACAACTCCAAATAATGTAAATTAGAAACTCCTTTCTAATTTCATTTTACATTGGCCAAGGATTCCTGGGTTGTCATTTAACGAATCACATAGGACATATCTCCTCTTTTACTAGAGGTGGTAGATTCTTTATTGATCATTCATTATCTCCATATGTAACTCATTATACCCAAGCATACCCTTTTATATACCCTAAAGGACTTTAAGGAATAAGTCAAAGTATAATTCATTACATACAAGATACTATGATGATCTCAAGTCCAAGGATCACTTGTACTACTATCACATTAGGAATTCCTATTGACAGGCGAGTAAAACTCCATTAGGTATTCCATAGCGAGTCACGTTCAGTGAACTTATTCTCCAATAAGCACCTACATACTTGCTTTAGTGTCTCCACACAAATGATCATGAGATCAATCATCCTCATCCAATGAGCAAGCAACATATGTACCAATCTATCCGGATTTACTAATCCCCTTTTTAGTAATCCCACGATTGGGAACTATTTTAGTTTTAGAGCTTTCTAAGAATTTAGATCTCATTAGCATGATCATCATCATGATTCTAAAAGCATTGCTTAAAACTATGGGTTATTTACATATTATAAAAACAGCACCATGTAGATAATTAAATACCTTTAATAAATGAATATTTTATTAATAAATAAATAAGATTGTTTAAAAAGTACGTGCTTTATCATCATACATGATTGGCTTGTATGCACACTACTATCATGATTGGCTCTGGTGCAAGTGGGAGACTGTTAGAGTTTATGCCCTAGAGGCCAATTCTTTGATGTAATTGCTTAATATTTTTGATATTATATTTGATTGAATAAATGAATTATTTTATTATGATTTTATTTACAGCGCTATATAAATGTTAACATAATAAAAGTCCTTAGAATAGTGATACAAATTATATGGCTTCAAGTATGTGACTTGAACATGAGATCATATAATTACAATTAATATCATTACTCTTAAATGTCCCTAGTCGAGTGTCATTGTTAATGGGACAACAATGATACATTGAGACTAGTATGTGGATTGACTGATGGCCAAATCTCATTGGTAATAAATATATGAGATATTGAGTCAATGCATAGGTACATGTTAGAGACCAATGTACTGGACAGACCCACCATAAGAATTCTACATGGAGCATTATGCAAAGTGTCATAAGCAATTCTCATAGTGACAATGATGTAATGATCCTCCGACCTGAAATCACTATATTACTACACGAAAATTTATGTAGTTTAATATCATCAAAGGTCACCTTTAATAGGGTGGACAGTAAAGGTGATTATTGGGTACATCATGAATCGTGTGAGGAATATGAGTGATCTAGATGGAATTTAACCCTCCTATATATTAGGGGTGATATCCATAGGCCTCTTGATTGAGTAGGACTATGAAATGCATGGTCATGCTCAAATAGTGATTTGTTTCATATAGTCTACTCATCGATCAAGAAAACTCAGATTAAATTATGAAGAAGATAACACATTCCATGCCTCGAGTTTAATCTAGGATGTCAAGGTTAAAAGGATTAAATTACATTGAAACATTGGTCATGAAAAGGTTGTATCGAATCACCGATCTTATTATTATTTGGATAGCAGTGATGCATTACTAGATGTCGCTCACTGTTTATAATTTTATAATATGATTTTAAAATTATTGCCAACATAATAATAACCTATAGGGTCACACACTTAGAATGTAATTAAAAGGGAATTAATTTAAATTATAAGAATTTAAATATATCAATATGATTGATAGTGTTTAAATTACGAATTTAAATTAATAGGATAATTTGTATATATATGTATATTAATTAAGTAAGACTTAATTAAGATATAATATATATATAAATTCGGATTTTATTTTTCTAATTGAATTAGGTTTTGGTTAATTCCTTTAACTACTATATATATGATATATCAGCCGTTTTTAGGGTATTCATTATTATCAAAAACCCTAGCCGCTCTTAGAGAGAGACTAGAGAGAAAAATTAAGAAAGTCTATATCCTTGGCGGCTAGTACCGCACCTTTGCTTGCTGCAGATCGTGTAACGATTCGCGGGGAGTTCGTGTGGATACCGTAGAGACGCAGTTCCTTTGGATTGCGTTGAAGATTCGAAGAAGTTTCAGAATTTTCATCATCTCCGTTCAGGCTTGAATAATCAATAAACAAATCTAAACCTCTGAATTAATATGTTTTTCGCATGGATCCTATTTTAGGGTTTTGAAAAATTTTAATTTTCGCTGCGTTTATGTGCCGAAATCCCTACATTCCTCCTCCCTGGTTCTCATTGCTCCGATGATTGTTGCTACTGTTACGATTATTATCATAATTTCTCTCTCGATGTAGGTCGTTGTCTCTTGGTCGTAATGTTTATTTCTCTCGTTCTACTAATTGAGCTTTATCCATGATATCTAAATATAAGCAAAGTTTATGAGAAATAAGATGTTGACGAATCTCAAATTTCAAACCTTGTAAGAACATTTGCGATACGCGCTCTTCGTTGTCCACCAGATGGGGTGCAAATTAGGATAGCTCAACAAATTTGGCCTCGTACTGCGAGACAGACATATTGTTTTGCTCTAACTTAATAAATTTCACTTCATTAATGTGGTGAATGCTCTCCAAAAAATAGTTGTCATTAAACGGCTCTTGAAGCTCTACCCAAGACATTTCAAGTGCTGAGTGATGTATACGCTTCACTGATTCCCACCAGTGATCTGCCTCTCTTCGTAACATAAAGGTGACAAAGGGAACCTCTTGATCATCAGTGCAATGCAGTACATCAAATATCTTCGTCATCTATTATAAGGCCTTGAGCAGGTCTGACTTTCCGTTAAATTCAGGTGGTCCTAACTCCTTGAACTGCTTAGCATTGACCATTCATAAGTTACCGGTGTTTCCACTGGTATTGTGGGTAGGAGCTTCTCTCGCCTGATTTTGCATGAATTGCTTGAAGTTCCTAAAAAAACATCATGAATCATGTTGTCAGCAACATTATTTCTTGAGTTCGCAACAGGATTATACATAGCTTCCTAATTCTCAGCCACATTTGCCTCATAGTTCACCTCTTGATTTTCAGATACCATTCTAAAATGTGGTCACAAAACAAAGATTAGTTTAAATAACTGACACATCGCTTCTCGCCCCCATATCCAAACCAACTAATTAGATAACAACTTTTAACTATATAGGACACACTAGTGACTGGTTCTATTTGTCTCCTTTCTCCTAGTTCTAACCCAGATCTCCATCAGAGATTATATCCCTAAGCTTTGATACAAACTATGACGACACCAAAATAGGGTTCACACAACACAATTTGAATCGCCAAAATACATACCACAACTATACGTTCTCTTAATGCAGTGTCGTAGATAATACAACAATATCCACACTCAAATTATTATAATGTCGTATAAGATACGACAACATATATTACAAGTCCGCAACATGATTATTGCCACACTATTTTACAACATGGTGAAGATAACTATAGAAACTATCTCAGACCATCACTCCACACCCCGGTTAGTCCCAGCTACACTCTCATTTCCTGAGAAGAACAATGGAACAAAAAGAAAATGATGAGTTCAAATAGCCCAGTAAAGAATATCATGACTAAGATAATGAAGTATAGATTATCCTTAGTCTTCAACAGTGAAAAATCTGATAGAATATAATAGACAACAAATTTTAGATCAACAACTGCAGTAGAAATGGCAATCAATTAGGAGAGTAAATAGATCATGATGTTCATAATCTTCTCCAATTTAAAAGTTCACCATCAATATTTAATCCCTGTAACACCAGTTAATAGTTCCTGATCATAATCATACAACTCAACAGTTCATCTTTACACTACAGGCCAAAGATATTCAATTATAACACCAATGGTCATGCTCATGCCAATCAACAGTCAATTTTTGCACTACGGGCCAAAGAGAACTTTTCACCACGTGTCCTTGTCATACAGACCAAAACATTCAACAATTATATCATCTTCGCACCCAGGCCAAAGACATTCACCAATCATATTATATTTGCACCCAGGCCAAAGATATTCACAATAACTTCATTTTAATAACAATGATATAAAGGATGAACAGAAGTTGTAAGAATAATAAGATAAAAGAATAAACATTCGAGATTTGACATTTAATTTGTCAAGAGTCCAATAATGTCTAAATTGCCAACATGATGACCAAAACGTGGATTCAAATTCAAGATTTATATTTCAAAGATAACGATTTAAAATTTAATAAGAATGTTCATGTAAATAAAAAGTTCAAGTGAAATGATATTAGATGAAATGCAAACCTCAGAGAAACTTTTAATCATTTTAGGAATTATAGAAGCAATACTTATCATAGTAAGTTTAGATTTAGGAGTATGAAAGAAAATGATATCCCTTACCTCAATTAACAAGTGATTGGATGTTGCTTTCTGTGAAGTTTATCAACCTAAATATATTTATACTTTAATTAGTAACTATCACATATGGTATACACTAACTCGTATATTATGAAATTATCAAAACTGACTATATGGTATAAATTTGTGTAGTGTATAGAATAAGCTTTAAAATAATATTTCAAAATAAAATTTTCTAAAGGAAGTTTTTCAAAATAAACATTTTCTGATGTGTGTGAGTGTTTGGCCAACTTTTATAGAAAATACTTACTTGAACAATACTCGTACTCTTACTGATCTTCACAAATACTCAAGATAGACTAACACACTTAGAGAGAACTTACACTAAGAAATTTTTACAGAATTGAAGAAAGTATAAGTAAGGAAGTTGTGAATTTCCTTATGTTAAGTCTTCCTATTTATAGCCAAAATATCCCACATTTTATAAATATATTATTCATCCATTATCATTATCTTTAAACATAATGATTATCCATTTTCATCCATTATCTTTACTTTAAACATAATAATTACTCATTTTCATCCATTATCTTTACTTTATTCAAAAAGAATAATTCATTATCAATATTTATTCAAAAAGAATAATTCATTATCAATATTTATTCAAAAAGAATAATCCAATATCAATATTTATTCAAAAAGATTATTTCATTATCATTATTTATTCAAAAAGATTATTCCATTATCATTATATATTCAAAAAGATTAATCCATTATCAAAAAGATTATTTCATTATCCTTAATTTTAATTATATTATCTGTCTTCTACATTATTGACTTAATGTATTAATATCACAGATATTAATGTTCTTCAAATAAGAGTCGGCCTAACTAATTAATACATGTGACTTCCATTTATGCAACTTTTCATTACTACCCTTGCTACGATGTCAATTATTAGTTTAATAATATGAGATGTTGTGACAATTATTGTGACATCCTTAAATTCATGTGCTTGCTACAGTGGACTGGTGCTCACTAATTTCTTCTGAGTATAATTATTATATACTTACAATATTAACAACCAGATCGTTCCCAAGAAAGAGGGGGCCTTCCGTATAAACGACGCGTAATTAAATAACTCATTTTCTTGACAGAACTTTCTAGACATTGTAAATAATGTTTACTAGTCTAATAATATTATATCTAATAATATGAGTTACTGTACCGTGTCAATTATTAATATAATAATATGAAATACTATGCATTTGCTACTGTGGCAATTATTGAGTTCAATAATATGAAATATTATGCAGTTGTTACTGTAACAATTATTGAATCAATAATATGAAGTATTGTGCAATAACGTGTGATACTGTGGAATGTCGTGTGTCACTGAAGAATACCGCGTGCTACTGTACTTTTATCACCGAGTATTTTAAACAGTTGAAAGTGATAATATCGTTAACCATTTTTATTAAAAAGGTTATTTATGTCATTTTTTACATCCGACAATATTTCATTATGGGGCCCACCAATGATTGGCTTTTTCAGCGCCATCGTACTTTTACCTAATATTCCCGACATAACGAATATTCCTCGATAGAACTAATATTTTCCGACAAACTTTTATAATTTACATATATCACTCTTAACTAAAACCTTATATCAATTTAACCATTTACAAATTAGAATAAAAATTATAAAAAAATATTGAATACTTTTATTTCATAAAAGTCGGGGTCTTACAGTTGTCGATTGATTCATGTGAATCATTAGAGATCCGTAGAAATAAGGATGAAAGTAGTGGACTTAAATCACGATAATAAGTATGCCAAGTGAAATCGTAATCGAAAGAACGAGCTAAACCAAGAACGAATGAGAAACGTAGTAAATATTATTTAAACGAGATAGTTGAAATTTTAGTTCGTAGCTTAATAATCAAAATCTGGAAAGAAGGTAATATACGTATGTAAGTTATCGAAACGTTCCAAGAGGAACGGATAAAAAACGTGTTATAACGAAGTTATGGCGAAAATTTTAGTAAAAGACGTCGAATGTCAAAATCCTAGTTTGGTACGACTTCCGGACGAATTTATAATGCAAGTTAATGACTATGAATAATTAAGATTTCATGAAAATGGTGTGTAACATAGAAAATATGAGTTGTAAGCTCAAGAACGAGCTCATTCCGGCTTCGGGTGAGTAAGTTACGAGAAATTAAAAAATAAACATTAAGAACGCAAAGTTGAAAAAACTGAGCGACAAGGGACTTTTGAGATAATTTTTAGACTTGTAAGAGAACTGAGAAAATTATTCTACCCAGGGGATTTGTAGAGTATGTTACGAGTAAGAAATAGGCTCAAGAACGAACTCATTCCGATATCGGATGAATGAGTTATAGCGTTACAAAGTAGCCATGACAAAACAACAAATTTTCGGGAAGTTAAGTGTTGAACAAACTCGAGAAAAAGGAGTTTAGAGTCGTGGCGCTGCCTAAGAGAGTCGCGGCGCTGGTAAAGGTCAAGGGTTGGTTTGACGTGCTTTAGTAAATTGGGCATAACTTTTTCGTATGAACTCCAATTGAGGTGATTAAAGATGATCCGAAAAGATAAGAAGTAGACCTACAACTTAATAAGAATTAAGAGATAAGGTTGGGATCAAGGTCGAAAATGAGCCTTTTTATTACTGTTGTGTAATCGGAGGCAAACCGCGGTGGTTTCTTCGAACGCCGTGGCACCAAGCCATGTTTAACGAGTATTTATGAGTTCTAATTGTTGGACTTTGGAAATATGGTCTAGGAAAATATAAACCATGGAATGGTAGATGAATTGGATGTGTTAATTGTACGAAATGACGTGTCGGTTAGGCGTTCAGATTAGACAAGTCGGGCGTGCGACGAACGAATGTCGAAACGCCAAGTCAAATGTTAGTGAACGTAATAGTATTCCAATTCTTATGAAACGGACATTATAAAACTTGAAATCGGATTAATGTAAACCAGGAGCAACGTTTATATGTGTCTAATTGGTATGTTTATGTGCACTAAATGTGTCAGGACTTACAAATGGCGATTAACGTCAAAAGTTAGAGACCGCTAAGGTAAATTTTCTAACCTTGTACAATAATGCTTATGTGCAGGTTTTCAAACTTCATTTGATTATGTTTCTATGAAGTTTACATGACGTTTTTAAGATTAAACGAACACAACTCTTGTATTAATGTGTGAATTCCATACTTATACAAATCTCTTAGTATTTGTTCAAGTATTCAAGCTATGTCATGATATGAACTGTTTAAGGAAGTGTCGATGCCACTTGTTTCAGCTAAACAGATGTTAAAATATTTTATCAATTTGATATTAAATCTCTTGAAATATTATTGATGTTCAGTAGAACTGTCCAAACCAAATTGTTTGGTACGAATTCAAAGGTAAGCCCGAGGATGAACAAACCAATATTTGGTCTAGTTATTCGGCTGACACACAAGGGTGTCAAACTTAAACGTAAAGTCGTTTAAATGGATGAGTGTTATACAACATAGAGTACAATAGGTTGATCACCTAGACGTGCTCGTAAGTGATAACGGATTTACGGTTATAATACCGGGAAATCATTTTCAATGAAAGTAATGGAAAGTTCTTGGTCCTATAACCTCTCAGTATAAGTGACCATTATGTCATTTCAAAAATGTATTAAAAGAAGGGAAAGTATTATTCTGGTTTATTCAAAGTATTATTCTGGTTTATTCAAAGTGTTACACAACTATTAATCAGTTGTTGAATGATAATCATATGATTCTTGATTTTGTTGTTGAATTATTATACTTGTTTAGCAATTAAATGATCATCCTTGCTTAAACTATATGATTTCAACTAAGGCGAAACGTATTAAAGAATCCAGTAAAGATAAAGAGAAGAGATAGATGAATGAATAGAAGACTTTGTAATAGCTTAATATTACTATGTAATAAGTAATATTATGACACTATGAACATGTAATGGTTATAGAGTCTGGGATTGAATGGATATGATGTAATAATATAGTAATTACATTTGTGTCATTAAGCTTACATAGTTAGATATATGTGGATGTTGTAATACCATGTAACACTTTATCCAAGGTTTAAAAGTATCCAGATTTGAGGGCGTCACAGTAAATGTAAAATTAGTTAAAAAATTATGATAAATTCATTATTAACTAATTGTCCTAATTTTACCAAATCACACGATTAGTTATATTAATAATATGTGTGATGTTTTTGAAACATAATAAATGTAAAAGTAGTTGAAAAACTATAGTGATTCATTATTAATTAATTGTTCTAAATAAATTAAAATTTATTAAAGCTTGAATTCCATAGTTTTATTTAGATAAGAATTTCAAGTAAAATTTGTCAATATAAACACTAATAGCCGATAAGTTGTCTTGTAAAATGTTCATTTCTTTTTTTTATTAATGGAATTTCATTACAAACTTAATAAATTTTCAAATAATTATTTTTTTCATAATCATAACTAAATAAATTTACATTCTATTCACATATTTAACTTAATAATTGATCAAAGGAATCTACAATATATATGAACAATTTATTATCTAAATAATGTTTAATAATTTAATAATTACAACTATATTTTTAAAACCATTATTAAATATTTATCTTATATTTAATTAATTATTATAATAATTAGCATAATAAATCCTTATTCATGCCGCATGTGCTTCGCACAAGATTGGTGACCTTGTACTATCAATTACAAGACTTATCATTTTAAACGATTAAATAAAGAGAATTGATATTTTCACAAGCTAATTTGTTATTTTCACAAGTGGATTTTATTTTTAACTAAATCAACCCTTTGTGCAGTAAACTAACTATAGAATTTAGTTTTTATGTCCAAATTACCCCCCACTTGATAAATAAATAAACATCTAGTTGCTTAATTTTATTTGATTATTAGCGCTACTCAATTGAAGACAATTTTTATTTATTTAATTATTATGATAGTAATAATATTAATAATAATTAGAAAATAGTTAGGAAATAAGTGAGAAAAATTATTTACACATAAAAGTTAGGATCTAAGGATTTCTCCCACCAGGAAAAAAATTATTTTTAGAATTTCTATTATCATATCATATTACTAAATTAAGATTTTTTATGAAATAAATTATACTTAAAATGTTAAAATTATATATAAGACTGTAAATTTATATATAAGACTGTGTATATTTAAACTTTATATATAAGACTATGTAAACTTTATATATAAGACTGTGTAAACGTTATCATATCATATTACTAAATGTGTAAATTATTTTCATAATTTCTATTATCAGATCATATTACTATATTAATATTTGTTTACACATTATAATGTGTAAACAAATTATACTTAAATTAAGATTTTTATAAAACAAATTATACTTAAGATTTTTATAAATGTGTAAACTTTATATATAAGTATTTTCCCATATAAATAAATTGTATATTAGGCTGCCCAATGGATCATAAAATGATAAAAACTTGCATGTCTTGTGGTCCAAAGATTCCGAACAAATAAATAATTTGAAACTTTTATTTTATCTTATAACATCAATTTTTATAAGATTAATTCATATGAGCAGTTCCAATGTCAAACTTAAATTAATTTTTACAGTCTTATAAGATTAATTTTTATAGTCTTATATATAAAATTTACACATTTTAAGTATAATTTATTTCATAAAAATCTTAATTAAGTAATTTGATAATACGATAATAGAAATTCTGAATATAATTTTTTTTCCCTGATGGGAGAAAGCTGTACATCCTAATTTTTATGTGTAAATAATTTTTCTCACTTATTTCCTAACTATTTTGTAATTATTATTAATATTATTATCATAATAATTAAATAAATAAAAATTATCTTTAATTGAGTAACGCTACTAATCAAATATTAAGCAACTAAATATTTAGTTATTTATCAAGTGGGATTGATTTAGACATAAAAACTAATTCCTATAATTAGTTTACTACACAAAATGTTAGTTAGTTAAAAATAAGACCAACTTGTGAAAAAATCAAATTAACTTGTAAAAATATCAATTCTCTTAAATAAATTACATCAATTTTAAATTTAAAAATATATCTCAAATTAATTTTAAAAAGTCAAACTTAATCCTGTATTTTAAAACAAATAATTCTTTGTTTTCTACATTACTCACTGAATATAGAAATAGACTATTTGTTTTAGAATGAAGTACTCGGTTATCAAACAAATATGATTTAAAAATTTTTGGTGATTATTACTGTATAGTCTATCCCTCCAGAAATGATAACATGGTATATATTTTTACCAGAACATTAAACAAGAAAAATGAACATTCCATATTTTCTGAAGGAAATTACAAGTTGAAGGCTTCAACAGGCTGCCTCAAACTGCCTCCAAAACTTATAAGTTCTGCTCCAATAGTGAATCCCACTTCCCAAAACATTTTTCAAATCCAAAAAATGCTTTTACATATCCAATGGTCCAAATGCTCCCCAATCTTCAGACTGTGGATCCCCAAAAATAGCTTCGATCTTAGGCCGCAATGGTTGATTCTTCCCGAGTGGAAAGTTCCAAAACGAATCAGAGTTCTCAAAGAAAATGTAAAATGCAACAGCTGATGCCAAAAACAGTCCTAAAAGGACTAAATATATCTGCCACTCTGACAACAAAAGGAAAAAAAAATGGCCCTCACATACTTAACTTAGAGAGCAACAAACAGTTAATACAAAGAAAAACGATTTATATGTTGACTAATTTTATGCCAAGTGTGTATTGCAATTAAAATGAAAGTGCAAGCCAAAATAGAACAATAATATGCGGGTCCCTTCTATATATCCTCTTATTGCATGGGTATCTAATAACGACATGAATTTGCCGTAATATATAACAAACTCACAAACACCTGAATAGAGAGAGGGGGGAGAGGGAGATACCTTTCCAATCTGCAGGAACAGATAGCTTAGTCACCATAGCTCCCCATTCTGAAGAAGTGGTCAGCACAACTCTGCAAACGTGCACCCAACCAATAGATGTTTAAGTCAATAGATTCAACATGGCAAATAAATATTATAAATCACAAAATAAATAGGTATAATACCACTAGCTATCACAAGTGAAGCTAGAGTCAAAGGCTAATAAAAGGGCTATGAAGATTTGCAAAAGAAGGTTTAATCTCTAAAGCATTTCGGAATTATTAACCTCTGTATGATGTGGCAGATTAAACTTCCTCTAAGATTGAAGAGATGAAAAAGAACATATAAGATACACATTACTGAGAAGTTACCAAGAACTAGCCTTACCAATTCATGAACTGAATAAGCTTTGAGGTATTTCCCACAGGATTAGAGCAAGATGCTCATCTTACATCATATTTAAGACTATTATGTCGGGAACTAAATGCAGGACAGCCAAAAGTGGAAAGAATGAAACCATATGAAAATCAGCAATTGCATTTACAATTAAAAAAAAAAGAGGGTTGACTCGTGCATAAAACAATTAAAATGTGTTCACAATTACAAGAATTACCAAATAAATTAACCTTCTTCGGTTGGGTCGGTATAGTGTACTCTTTTCAATTGGTTCAGTTGTGGGTCCAAAAGATCCTCAAACCAATCAAATAGTTTGATTCCTACTCGAACCAACCCATGATCCAAATTATAATCATTTAAGCATTGACAGTTCAAGATTTAAAAGTCAGACTGGTCATTTGAGTATCTACTACTGTTAACAAGGAAACAAAATAACCACCTATATACATGCAAAAGATAAACAAACTACAAGTTAGACATTAAAGTTCTTGAAGAAGTTGTTTCGCAATGTAAAGAGCCTAGAGGAATGCTTCGCTCTTTCTCATGATTTTTTTTTCTCATCATTTACATATTCCTACAAGCTACGGTAGTGGTGATACGGTGGAAAATAACGAGAAAATTTTGAATTTCCATATATTTTAATATTTATGGAACTTTAATTTATTTGATGTATTTTTATGTAGTAGTTAGGAAAATTTAATAGCTAAATTTAAATTTAGCCCGTTTATGTTTTGGGATAATTTTATTTAGTTTTAGGTTTTAATTATTTTCTTTTTTCAATTAGTCATAGGAAAGTAGTTTAGTACTATAAATATGTGTTAAGGTTTATTTACACGAAAACATTTTTGATTAATTGATATTATCATCTTAGTTCTCTTTGTGAGTTCATTATTCCTTGTGGATTCAAGGGTTTATCTTATGTTCTTGTTGGTACATTAAACCTTCAAATCACGTTTATGTTAGAGCGTTGCAATCTAATTACTTTCCGCTGCGTCAAGTGGTCACACTAAACAACTTCGTCTTTCATTTTTACTAAATTCCTAGCCTGATGATTGATACCCCTACTTTTCTAAAGGTTTCCCTCTCCCTGCCTCTTACACCATTAAACTAGTAGGCTAGCACTAGCACCAGATACCATAAAAAAAAAGTTTGTCCTCAAGCTCCAACATAAAGCCCCGTCTGCCTCTGTTCTAACTTCATGAAATTTACACTTCATCCTACCATGTAATGTCTACTAACAGCACATCTTTCGTAATTGGTAATTTCTCACATGGTATAAGCAGGACGCTTTTGGTATATTTTTCTATATGAGATGAAAGAATATACCTATCTCAAAAATTGACGAGTACGCCTGCAAATTAAGCTGCATAGCATATGAAACAGAAAGCCATACTGCTAATCATTTAAATAAAATTATAGCATATCCATAATTTACCTTTCACTGGGACGGAACTCCAATGATGCAATGGAAGAACCCAAGTGAAGCCTCTTACTCCAATGGCAGATATCCATTTTTTTAATGTCAACTACACACACATCCCCATCTTTGCTTCCCCTGTAGTTAGAAAAATATATATAGGTTACTTCTCAATCGAGAAGAAAAAAAATTATTAGATGAAAAGAGAGAATAGCTTATAGTTATCAATCATATATACGCTCAACTAATATATGTACCTTTGAAACAGGAATATCCAATATGAAGATGTGAACAGATACAGCAGAAAAAATTTCTACCCCTAAACACAATAAGAATACTTCTCTACAAATGCAGGTTTAAACTAACTTATCAAAAGAAGAGGTGTTTGCAAAGATTTCTACATTAAATAATAATACACCAAGTAAAAATAACCGGCACTGTAATCTGCAAGAAAATTATATAATACTGTTTAAAATCCAGTTTCTTGACAGCCAAAAAATTAAAAGAATTTGCAGCTTACCCATCAAAAGAAAATTATACATGCTCAAACATACATGGGACAAAAACATAAAGATAATGTGGACTAGCATCTTAGCATGTTTATGACCTCACGGCCAGGGGTGGAGCCACATGTAAATATATTCATACATGTGGCAGCCATAATAGGATTTGGAATATTCGTTAATGAAAATTTAGAAGGGCTCGAGTCCCTTGAGCTTTAAGAAGCTCTAACCCTGCTCACGGAAAGTTTCATAATCCCAAAAAATCAGAACTATCATCTTTCTCTATCTGAATAATTAAGTCCTTCCTATTATATATAACAGAGGCCTGTAAATTGACCGGTTCTACCTGGATCGAAAGTGATCCAAGACCATTCAAAATTTTATGGGTCAGATATGATCTGATAATCGAGGGGCCTTTGGATGGATAATGTAGCCCAGATCTGTTAACAGTCATATAACCAATCTGATCTATTAACACATTAATTTCAATATGTCAGCATAGGGGCTACCTATCAAGGAGTATTGCAGGCCAATGGCATCTGATAAGTAAAAATGATAAAATACATGAATTACATGCCATGTGAGAATTTCAACAAGTAACCCCAGTGTTACGTCCACTCCATCTATTTTTTTTATAAGTACATTCAATCTTAATATTAACTTAAGCCTTATTCATTTACAATTCAAAAGATATTTCCAAATAATGCTAAGCACTTACAAAGCAAGATATTTCCCATCCGAACTGATAGACATAATGGAGGCAGGCTTTCTAAGTAATCTCTTGTGACCAATTCTATTCCATGTACTTATGTCCCAGACAGCAGTCACTGCTTTATTACCTGTTTAATAGAAATAAGTACTCCTCGAACTTAAAAGAAGAGGTGCTAATGAAAAGTATAGAATATTGGGTCTAGTTTATTTATAACCAGATGTGAGCATACCTTTCTGAACGGCACAAAACAAAAAAGGTTTTGTACCATCCTTAGAAAACCGACAGAGTTCAATCTTTTCATCCTACAAAAGAGAGAAAACATATGGCTTCACCATACCCCAAACAAGGAAATAAATATAAAAATCAAAATTTGTAAACAAATAAAACATACAGAGTTGCGGGTCAAGGAAGCCAATGGAACACCATCAATTGTATTCCAAATTCTTGCTGAACCATCAGTAGATGTTGAAGCTAAGAACTCTGAATCTAGGCTGGGAGTAGGACGAAAGTAGAAGCCATACATTTTTAGTATTTATGTCTAATATTCTTACAAGGGATACAAAGCCTTTTTATTTTTAAGAGACCAAGGGACTGAGAAATTTGAAGGACAAAGCATATGATTAGGGCATACTTCTGAAAGCCGAAGTTGAAGTACTTGCTTTGTATGATAGAGAGGGGGGAGAGAGAGATACACACACAGAGGACCTTTGTCCAAGAGTACATGACACATGTGATTATATATCATCGAAAGAGCTAAGAAAACAATCATTTGTTTTGGCAATCAAATCAATATGCATATATTGTCATTGATCATGGAACTATTAGCACTATGAAAGTGAAAAAACTATACACGTCAAGAAACCATTCATGCCTTGAGTGGGTAGAATGGGAAAATAAGCAGAAGTGACATTTTTGAATGTTCTATGGATGCACTTTGAAGGATAGAGAGCAGGGTTACAGCATAGTTCTAGAAGCCAAAGTTGAAGCGTATGTGTCTGCATGCACGTGTGTGTGTGTGTGTGTGTGTTAAAGAGAGAGAGATTTGTCTTCAGGAAAATATCCAATATGAAAGCAAATGTATAATCCAAATTGTTAGGATGAGGGTAAGTTATCTCAAAGCAGCAACAAAAGTAATTAATCTTCGAACTGAGACCAAGCCAAAACTTGAAGCCCAACTAAATAAAGTGTTTGCATAATTCCTATTGGAAATAGACACATAAACATCGACAAAATTTTTTATTCACGACCTTACACATGATAAAGGGCTAATAAGCTTCTTTCCTACCTAAAATCCATATCACTGAATGATTTGTGAGCTCTTGGTTCATCTAAAATGATGCGCATGCTTGGCCACTCAAAGATTCTCAGATGCCCATCCTTTGTTTATCAATGAAGTAAGTTAGGACATAAAAGTGGTAAGCAAACAACAGGTACTGTACAAAAAGACGGACAATAATAAACCACCAAAGTATTTACCACGCCACCAGTAGCGAATCTAGATCCATCAGTGCTAAAAGCTAGACATTTTTGTGGACCTACACCTTGAAGAGGAAGTAATTCTTTGGGTAACAGTTGTTGACCATTCAACTCAAACAACCTGCATACAACATGCAACATTTAATCCTACCTTGAAATGGAATTGAAGGGCAGAAGGCATAATTAGATTGGAAAAGAATGATTGTCAAGGCCTTTGTAGTTTAGTAAAGGTGATGATCGATCAGCATGCCTAATGCCATGTCTGAGAGATGGATGTTGACACACAATTAAAATAGTCACAATAACGCATACATTCTTTTCCTATTTATCAAGTATGCCTATGTTTTATTGATGAAAGCATGTCAAGCAGATCTCATCTCATTTTCATGTAATGAAAGCCTTCACGAAATTTTTGAAGCGTTTGGGGCCTTACAGACTGAGAGGAAAGCTAGAATGTTATTAGATCAATATCTTATTGTTGACCTCTGGCTGCAATAGCTGCTCTTGTTTCATTTTTTTTTTACTTTTGTGTTATTTTTGATGAGAGGGTTTTCTACCTATTATTTGAGTACTTTTAAACTTAATAATTGGTGAGTTTCCAAGTATTTTATGTTATTTTATAGTGTTTTTATTTATTTTATTTGTTTTTAGTGTTTTTATTTTATTTTGTAGGAAAAAAGAAATTTCGATGGCAAACGAGAGGTGCAGAAGCTAAAGCGCCGCGGCGCTGGGCGAGCAGCAACCAGATGTCTCATTTGGTTCTTCTCTTCCCTGCGGGTCCCACCATGATTTCTTTTAGCCTTTCCAATTATGCTACAACTTAGGGCAAAGGTCCAAAAAAGCCCCTGACCTTTTTCCCGATGTCCCACTTACACCCTAAACTAATTTTTTTTTTCAAAAGTACACTTAACGTTTTAATTTTTGGGTCAACCATGCCCCTGCCGTTAAAACAAATCCAGCTAGACAAACGGGAGTGCTGGTCAACTGACACGTGGCACATTCAAAATTTAATATTACTTTTTATTTTTCTCTCTCTCTCTTCTCTCTCTTTTCACTACCTTTCTTCTCCCTCTTTTCTCTCTCCTTCTATCAAAGCAATTTCCAAAACCCACTCCACCATCATCACAGCTCCCTCTCCAAAACCCAATTTAACAGTACCCACCACCTCCTCAAATTCACCTCCACCCACTCCGCCACCGTCACAGCCACCGCCAAGTCTCTCTCCCACTCTCCCCCGGCAGCGACTACACTCACTCCTCCATCGGCTCCCAAACTATCTCCCTCTACATGGACACCGGCAGCTACGTCGTTTGGCTCCCCTGTTCCCTCTTCGACGGTATCCTCTGCGAAGGCAAATACAACCCCTCTACCATCTCCAACCCCACCCCTCTCAACATCTCCACCGCCACCCCTGTCACGTGCATGCTCCTCCGCCCAAACATCACCATCTCAGCCTCTTTTCTCGCCTCGGCCATACAAATATTCGGTGGCACCTGCATCACTGCCTCCGGAAAATAAGTCTTTTACCCCAGCCCTGGCTCCTGATGTCTTGGTGAGAAGCCGGTTTCAAAGAACGGTGATGAAGAACTAATTCGTGATGAAAAGAAAATCGATTCGGAGATGGAGGAGATTTGAGAAGGAAATTAGCCGATTATCATCGCGATTACAAGTTCTTAAACTGGAAAAGGCTGAGCAGAATGTGAAATTGGGTGAAAGGCGTGGAAGGGTAATTCCGGCTAAGTTCATGGAGCAGAAACAGAATGTTAAGAATTCAGAGGAAATGAAAAAGAGTGAAGAAAATTTGATGTTGAGTGCTAAAGCAACGGTCCAGAGAAGAGGTGTTAGTATGGGTCCAGGGGAGATTATTGTCGGAGGGCGTTGGGGTATGAGTATGGGGCCATCGGAGATTATTGCCTAAGCTAAACCGCGGCAATTAGGTAAGCTAGAGATCACCCCTGTTCAACCAATACAGAGTAGGCGAAAATCATGCTTTTGGTAGCTGCAAGACATTGATGAAGAGAAGGTGATTAAAGAAAGGGGTAAGAGTTTGAGTCTTAGTCCTAAATCAAGAAAAGCCCTTTGTAAAACTCAAGGTCCAAGAGAAGCTGCAACTACAGTTGGATTAAGAAAGGCTGTGAAGAAAGAAGACGTGGTTCTTGCATCAATTCAGTCGAAGAAGCTTTTTAGAGTTGGGGAAAAGTCGGTTGCTGCTAAGAAATCACAGAAACCTGGTAGAGTCATTGCGAGCCGATATAATCAGAGTACAATTCAGTCTGCTCTGAGAAAGTGGTCTTTGCCAAAAAAAATGATAAGGATGAGAGTAAGAGGTGTGATAAAAAGCGGGTTTCATCTGAAACGATTCGAAATCAAGGTGCTGAAAGCCGGGTGAAGAAGAAATGGGAAGTTCCAAGTGAGATTGTGGTTAAGTCATACACTCCATGGACTATGCCGCCATGGATTGCGCAAGTGCTGCTCAATTCGTCACCGGTAAGACAGTCACCATTGTAGGGCTCTCGAAATCTGCACTCGACATTGCCATGGAATGCTCCACGGCAAACAGTGAGTATAATTCCCCTGCATTTTCGCCCAACATTTCTGTGTCTCGGACGGGCAGCTGAAAGTAGGGAGGAGAGAGAGAGAGAGAGAGAATTTCAAATTGCTTTGATAGAAGAAAGGAGAGAGAGAAAAGAGGGAGAAAAAAGGTAGTGAAAAGAGAGAGAGAGAGAGAGAAAAATAAAAAGTAATATTAAATTTTGAATGTGACACGTGTTAGTTAACCAGCACTCCCGTTTGTCTAGCTAGATTTGTTTTAACGGCAGGGGCATGGTTGACCCAAAAATTAAAACGTTAAGTGTACTTTTGAAAAAAAAAATTAGTTTAGGGTGTAAGTTGGACATCGGGGAAAAGGTCAGGGGCTTTTTTGGACCTTTGCCCCTACAACTTAATATTATTCCTAGTGGGTCCCAAGAATATGATTTAAAGGATTGGAATTAGTAGCAGATTTGGAAAATGGATTTTGTTATAGTAGTTTACTTAAATTAGGATATTTTGTAGTTAGTTTTAATTAGGATTTTAATTCTAGTAGGGAAAAGACTCCTATAAATATTCTTATATTGTGAGATTGAAAAGGCGTTGGGTGGGGAAAAAAAGCCAATGAAACACCATGTGAGGCTCAAACTCTTTCAAGTTCAAGAGCAAGCAAAATATCATTAAAGATGTAGGTCATGAATTGATGAAACTTGGAGTTAGAAGAATGGCGGGAGACAGTTTTTCTTCTCTAAACTCTTTGTCTTGTATTGATGAATAATTTATTGATTATAATTTTATTGCTATGAACAATATCTTAATATAAGAATTTTAATAAAATCTCATGCGTAGTTTAATTTCTTCTCTATTCTCTTTACATAAGAAACAAAAATAAAAACAATTAAATAAATAAAAAATAATAGCAAGAAAACAAAATCAAATTAAATAACAAAAACATAAGAATTTATATAACAAAACCTTAACTAAATATATACCAAAATCTATCACAAAATAATATATAACAGTCCTAGCAATCTCCACACTCTTGCTCTCAAAGAAACTCTTCGTCGCCCGCACAAGTCAGACACCACCAATCTTCCGGCAACTTTTCAAACGGCAACCCTGGCGGCACATAATACGCCGGGTCTCCGATAGCCTGATCATATAGGTACCCACATGACCGGCACTCTGAAATTCCAGTATTCAACACCGCAAACTTCTCCGGTCGGCGTTTGTCAAAACTTTCAGCCCCTTCTAGTTCTGGAAAATCGGAATCTGTTGCGGAATTGGGTTCCTCTAAAATGGGTTTTTCCAAAATTGGTTGTTCTGAAATGGGCTCGTCTTCTTTGGAGACATCAATTGATTTATAGGTGAATTGGGGGTTTTGTGAAGAAATTGAGAGGGATTTGAGGAGAGGTGGGAATGTGAGGTGGGGTATTGCTTTTGGGGAAGAGGGATGAGTGAGAGAAGAGGATAAATTGAATGCGAAGGTAGCTCTTGTTGTTTTTGAAGCCATTAATGGAGATGAGATTTGTTGCTGGTAGCTTGTTTGGGTAATGAGGGTATGAGTGGAGGAGAAATCAAAAGGAATCCATGAAGCAGCATATGCCCCCGTTGAAAGGGAGGGTTGGATAAGGTGGTAATGAACTTAGGGCTTGGTTTTAAATAAAGAATTTTGGTTTATTATATTTAGTTAAGTTAATTTGATAATATACAACATATATACGGATTGTATATGTATTTTAAAAGTCAAATATTTTAATTGTAGTCAATTAGTACTCATTTCACCAAAAGATGACGTGGCGATTTCATGCCAAAAAATGGTCACACCGGTTAAAAGGGAACACAATTGTTGTTTTAAAATAAGGTATTGATTGACAATTTCCAAACTTTGAGTATTAAATTGATTTTCGTCCAAATTTGGGAGAACAGTTTTGTCATTAGCCCTAGTTTTAATTAGGATTTTAATTCTAGTAGGGAAAAGACACCTATAAATATTCTTATATTGAGAGATTGAAAAGGTGTTGGGAAAAAAAAGCCAATGAACACCATGTGAGGCTCATTCTCTTCCAAGTTCAAAAGCAAGCAAGATATCATCAAATATGGAGGTCATGAATTGATGAAGCTTGGAGTTAGAAGAATTTCGGGAGATAGTGTTTCTTCTCTAAACTCTTATTTATCTGTCTTTTATTGATGATAAATATTTTGTTGATTATAATTTTATATGCTATGAACAAGATCTTAATATAAGAAATTTAATGGAATTTCATGCGTAGTTTAAAGTGATTTCCTCTCTCTATTTGATTGACACCATATGAATTGGTTCATTATATTTTGTGCATTCATGTGTAATTACCGGATTCATAATTACGCGGGATAATCTATATGAAATTGGACGATGGATTATAAATTTAGATCTGAATATAATAACATGTGATTATGCATATTCTTCTTCGGATTGAATCCATTATTTATGTATAGGATAAAAATATACCTATACGCCATGTGTAACCAATTTCGAAATTTGATCTTAATGAATCTATTCTAATTTAATTTGCATATGAATATAGCAAGTTAGTTACAATGAGTATTTTTATTTGCAATTGAAAGAAACTTATAAATGAAATTAAGTATTCATGGTTAACAATTCAACGCGACCATATAATTAAATAAAGAGTTGGGAGATTTGAATAAAGCATTGGATGAAATTGAATTCTTATATTTATTTATTTATTTATACTTTACTATTTAATTATTTATTTTTAGTATTTAGTTTAATTATTAATTTTAATTAATGAAAGTAGTATGCCCTAAAGCCAATAACATTGGATGTGATAAACATTTACTTTGTAATCATGTTCATTTATTAATAAAATAATTTAATTAATTATAGTCATTTTTTATCCATGTTAATTAATTGAATTAATAAATGTGATAAACCCATACTTTTGAAGCAATACTTTTAGAATCATGATATTGATCATGCTAATGAGATCTAAACATAAGATAGGTCAAACCTAATACGTTCCTAATCGTTGGATCACTAATGTGAGGTCACTGATTCCGAATAGATTAATAAATAATGTTTGCACTATTGAAGAGGATGATTGATTCCATAATCATTTGTATGGAGACACTAAGGTAAGTATGTAGGTGCTTATTAGAGAATAAGTTCACCGAACGTGACTCGTTTAAAGGAACCCTAATGGAGTTTTACTTACCTATCAATAGGAGTTCGGTTCTTTTGGTCAACGTAAATCGAGCTCTTTCTGTTCGAAAATTTGGATATTGAGCCCCCAGGTGCCACATGGGCGTTGACCTGCTGACGTGTCACACGTGGCGCAGACATTTGAGACGAATGTGCCACATGGCACTGCTGACGTGGACCTGCTACAATTAATTGCCAAAAATCTTGTCCAGCCCAAGATTCGAACTCAAAACCCCCAATTTGAAATCTTGGTCATAAGACCACTCAAGCACCACGAGCCTAGCTGTTAGTTTTACTAAGGATTAACCTTTATAACAAAACAATTCATTTCCCTCCAGATTATTAAAAGACAAAGATATCCATTATTATTATCATCATTATTATTATTATTATTACAACCATAATAATAATAATAATAATAATAATAATATTAATAATATTAATAATAACAATAATAATAAATAATATTAATAATACTAATATAATAATAATAATAACAATAAAAATAATTATTATTATTATTATTATTTGAAAATTTGAAAATTAATTCTTATTTTTAATTTTGAAAACTAATTATTATGTTTAAACTACACAATTATTATGTAGCCATGTTAATTTAAAACATCTCCATAGTCGTCTGTCTTCTGTATTTCAACTTTTTCTTTTCAGATCGTTAAAATCTAGGGTTTGCTAAATTTTGAGTAAAAATTACAAATTGAAACTACGATCTAACCATTGCCATTAGTTAGCTGCCGTAGCTAGAGCCGAACTCACGCACCAAAACAAAATTAAATATTTTTTTCAATTAGACAAGATCTACAATGATTCACTCCCACCATCTCAAACCACTAAACTCCATCACCATTACCATCAACCTTCGTAAATCAAACATTACCCTCCCTCTATAAAAACCCCTTGCAGACAGCCAAAAAATCCCACACAATCACTGCAAAACAGATCTACAAATCATCGGAAGGCACCCTTGATTGCCGATCAAATCGAGTCTGGCCATGCCAACACCTTTGAACAATGAAGCAGCAACATGCTGAAATGAACAAAGGAAACAGAACCTATAGAATCCAGATTCCAACAAGAGCTACCAGATGTTCCGGTGAAATAGAAATAAGCACCCCCAATCAGACAACAACATTAAGATAATAAAAAGGGGTTAAACATCAAATCAGACGAAATCGAAACAATCCCAAATCGAACAAAAAAAGGCAATGGCAGATCCAATTAAATCGATCGGAAAGGAGGGAAGAGAAACTGCGAAAAAGAAGTAAAGACGAGATAACGGGGGGACGTGGGGGACGACGAATCGAGAAATGGAAGGGGTCGACCTAAAGAGCCACGAAGGGGGAAAGGTTCAGGGGATGGGAAGGAAGATTAGGAGAGAGGGGTTGGGCTTGATTTTGTTCAATTGTTTTTTTGTAAAAAAAATTGTTCTATTAACATTTTTGTTTAATTACTAGTTTACTGTTGTATTATTATTTTGCCCATTTTACTTCCATATACTAACAAAAGAAAAATGAAAAATGATGACTTAAATTCAATAGATAAGTATTAAATTGTCATGCACACAATTCATATCATCAAAATTATGACCTAATATTTTAATTGAACTTAATTGAAAAAATTGAGAGTTTAATTACTTAATATTTTAATGTTTGCTCACTAATTATGAGGTTTGAATTTATTAGTGTTTGTTTTTTAATATTTTGTTGGGGTAAATGAATTGATTTAATACAAAACTTAATCCTTGGGATAATTTAATAGTTAGGCTTGTAGTGCTTAAGTGGTCTTGTAGCTAAAATTTCAAACTTGTGGTTTTGAGTTCGAACCTTGGAAAGAATCGTGTTTTTGGCAATTAATTTGGCAAAAGTACACGTCAGCGGTGCCACGGGTGCTACGTAAGCAGTCAACGCACATGTAGCACCTGGGGAATCAATATCCAAATTTTCTAACAGAAAGGGGCTCAATTTGCGTTGACCAAAAGAAAGAGGCTCAATACCCAAATCCACATTTGCATTTTACTCATAGGAGTTCTTATAGTGATAGCAGTACAAGTGATCCTTGGACTTGAGATCATCATAGTATCTTGTATATATAATGAGTTATATCTGGTCATATTCATTAATGTTTTAGGGTATGTTATGATATAATAAAGTATATATGGAGATAGGTGAATGATCAACAAATGATCTACCATTTTCAGTAAAGGGAAACATTGTCCTATGTGATTCGATAAGTGACAACTTGGAAATCCCTGGCCAGAATTGAATAGAAATTAAAAAGAAGTTTCTAATTTACATTAACTAGAATTATGCATTTTAAAATCGAAATACATATAATCAAATAAATAAAACTTGACAGTAATTTCATGTTTTATATTTGATTGAGACATTGTATGAAAGAAGAATTGAATTGTACAGTAACTATTCACGGAATATGTTTTTTGTGTTATTTGTGATTAAAAGTTGAATTCATATTATCCGGATAATCATGATATACTATCGTAAGATGTCACTCTTGATGTAGAATAAATATTATTTATTTATATTTGAATTAAAGGAGTTTAATTCATTATAAATAATATTAAAATGTTTCTAATTTATTTATTCTACTTATCGGCTTAATATTGAACCTAGAGGGTCGCACCATAAAAAAAGTAATATAATTAAAAAAGTGATCGACTTAATAATAATAAATTAAGTATGTTTAATTTATTAGTGGAATAAATTAAATAGCTTAATATTTATAATTAAGTATTTGGAGAAATACTAAATTATAAATTAATAAGAGAAATATTATTATTATTATTATAAATAAATTGGCTAAATAATAATAATTTAGTATTTGGAGAAATATTAATATTTATAATTAAGTATTTGGAGAAATACTATATTATAAATAAATAAAAGTTATTATTATTATTAATTTAGTTACTAATTAGATTGAGAATTAAATTAAAACTCTAACTCCTAAAAGGTTTAGAAGAAAAGGGTAGTCTATAAATAAAAGTCTTATTATGGGATAGACTAATGCCAAGACTATTGCTTATGCAACTTTTGCAAGTATTCTCAAAACCCTAAAGAGTTGGAAAAGAGAAAATTAGGGCTAGTCACCCAAGGTTTAGTAGAACTTAAATTCACTTCTTCAATCAATATTCTCTTGGTGGATCACCTCTTGGGCGTTGCACACTTGGGTAGCGAACGTTTGATCCAAGGAATTGGAGGAGCGCGAAGGAGCAAATGATTGGATCTTGAAGACTACATCAAGGAGTTGATCATCTTCAAAGGTATATCTTTTATCCTTCCTTAATTAATTATATTGCATAAAGTGATTCATGGGATTGTAGAATTTTTTTTAATTCTTATCATTGCATGCTTCCATTGCTTTACAATATGATTATATGCTTTGATTGTGTTTCTGCAAACCAACAGTGCTATTAGAGCCAGCTTTATGCGAATCATTAATTGTTTTGATTCAACGTGTATTGATGTGTTTAGAATAATTTAATTGAGCAAAAATCGGAAAACCTTGAAGTCTGTGCCGCGTCGAGGCCGCGCTGCTTCCTAGTGCTTTTACAGCGCGGCCGCGCCTGAACCCAAAAAACGTTTCTAACGTTTCAGCGCGGTTGCGTCGTTTCTAAGAGCAAACTCAGCGCGGCTACGCCGGTCCCCAGAAATCAATTTTTTATTTATTTTTCAATTTAGGATAAAAGATTTATTTTGAATTGAAATAGGATTAAAATAAAAGTGTTTATTTTAATTATAAGGATTTTACGTTAACCAAAATAAAGGATTTATTTTGACTTGGAATTGGATTCCATATTGATTAAAATAAAAGAGTTTATTTTGATTTGAATTTTGATTAAAATAAAAGAATTTATTTTGATTCAAAATTGGATTTCTAGCAAATTTATGTAGCCCATTAAATGATATCAACATATATATTTATTAACACATATGATGATATGTATGATAATAAAGGGGATGATTATGGATCATTGACCAATGCAATTGAATTTAATTTTAATAGATGCTTGAATGAATGTGGTTTTCACAAATGGGGTTTGCGTACTTCGTCTATCTAATTTTTTGATGTAAATTCTATCTCCCTCCTATGTACTTCTCCTTGACGGTTGATCAAGATTTCTGTTTTGTGAAAATAGTTTGTTATAGGAATTATAAAATTATTCAGGAATTTGGAGCTGAAGAGTAGGGGCATTGAAGACCCGTTTATAATGAAGCCCGGGTTGAATATAATAGTTATATTCAAATTTTATTCTTGCACCCTATGTTTGACCTTTTGGTTCATGGTGACTCCAATGAACCAAATTAGAATTAAGTCCATAATCATCCCAGGTAGAATATAGTATTCTATATGTGCATGCTAATTATATAGTAAATATATTATTATACATGTTAATGTAGGTTTAATATGACGCGTGTTTCTATATATATTTTTGCATGTGCGCTAAACAAAATGAGACAATTAATATCAAAACCCTCAAAAGATAATATATTAAGTTGATTACGTTCAAGGACATTGGAGAATGTCGAACGTAGTCTTTTAGCATGGTAAAGCGATAAAGCATTGAGTATTTAATGAGTTTGTTGTGCTGCACACACTAAGCTTATATTAAATATTTGAGATGTTGCTTGATTACATTGGATGTTTATAAGGAATTGAACAATACCGTTTTGTTGTACACACACAAAGGCTGTATTTTTTCTTCACTTATATAGAAATGTTGGGTCTAACTTAACTTAAATAATTTTAGTTTGGATGTGCACACATGACCATTATTATTTAAGAGGCAAAATAGAAAAAGAGTTGCATGGAGATGTAATTGACAACAGTTGTCTACCTTTTGAATAAATATGTAGTTTGTTGTGGACACACAATACTATATATTTATTGTAATTGGATCCTTTATCACTAAGCTGATTTTACAAAGTCACAAATACAAAATTTGCCGAACTATATATATAAAGAGGGTTATATAGTTCGAAGAAAATAGTGGGAAACACCATTTTAATAAATACCTAAATTAATCTAGTGATTAATAAAAGAATGCATGTTAATGTTGTGAATTTAATTTAATTTGCAGAATTTTACAAATGTCTAAATCTCTATCACTGCGAAGAATACTTGATGCTAACAAATTAACCGGACTGAATTACACGAATTGGTTAAGGAATTTGAGAATAGTTCTCACGACTGAAAAGCTGGCATATGTCCTTAACACGCTTGTTCCTGCAATGGTTGCAGAAAATACCTCTAAGGAAGAGTTTGCTACTTTTAGTAACTGGCAGGATGATGCACAGTTGGCATAGAGCATCATGTTAGCATCCATAAGTAACGAGTGACAGCGTCAAAATGAGAAAACAAATGCACCGACTATGTTGATGCACCTTCATAATTTGTATGGTGAACAGAGTAGGTCGAGTAGATATAAAATATCTAAAGAGCTCTTCCGATCTAGAATGACCGATAACACTACAATGCATACACATTTCTTAAAGATGATCAATTTGATTGAACAATTGGGACAACTAGGTTTTATCATAGATGGAGAGTTGAGCCAAGATCTGGTCATGTAGTCACTCCCGGACTCTTTTTCACAATTTGTTGTGAATTTTCACATAAACAAGCTTGATGTTAGCCTACCTGAATTGCTTAGCATGTTGAAAACTGCTGAGAGTCACTTTCCAATGAAGAAAGACCAAGTCTTTCTTGTAGATGATTCTTCCAAAAAGCGAAAGAGAGCCAAAATGATCTTCTGAAAAGAAAAAATCCAATAAGGCAAAAGGAAAGGCGAAAACTAAGGATAAGAAAAAGGTTGATGATGATAGCAAGGGAGTTTGCTTCTACTGCAACAAGTCTGAACATTGGAAGAGAAACTGCAAAGGAGAAGTAGAAAGCTGAACAAATGAAAAGTTTTCATACGCGTGGAGAATGGAGCAAAGGTTGATGCATTAGCCATAAGAACTTATTGTTTAGCACTGTCTTCTGGAAAATCAATTAATTGAATAAGTTGTTATTATGTTCCAGTTCTTATTAGAAACATTATTTCAATTCCATTGTTAGACAAGGAAGGTTTTAATGTTATAATAAAGAACAATTGTTGTTCTATTTATAATACAAATGTTTTGTTTGGAACTGGTAGATTAATTGATGGACTTAATGTACTTGACTTGCATGAAAATATTTTACAAATTGAACAAACTAATAAAAGGAAAAGAGATTATGTAAATCAAACATTCGTATGGCATTGCAGACTCGGTCATATTAATGAAACAAGACTAACCAAGTTGCATAAAGATGGACTTTTAGATCTATTTGATTTTGAATCATATCCAACTTGTAAATATTATCTCATGGGAAAGATGACTAAATCTCCATTTAGTAGACATGGAGAAAAAGTTGCAGGACCGTTAAAATTGATACACACAGATGCATGTGGACCTATGACAATAGATGCTCGTGGAGGGTATTCAAATTTCATTACTTTCACTGATGATTATGTGAAATGTTCAAAGAATTCCAAAAGTATTAAGATTCTTCGATCGGATCGAGGAGGAGAATACTTAAGCAATGAGTTTCTTAATCATCCCAAAGATAATGGTATTCTCTCACAGTGGACGCCTCCTAGTACACCATAGCTAAACAGTGTATCTGAAAGGAGAAATCGTACCTTGTTACATATAGTGCGGTCAATGATGAGCTTTACCAATCTTCCAATATCCTTCTGGGGTTATGCCCTAGAGACAGATGCGTATCTAGTAAATAAGGCCCACTCAAAATCCGTCCCCAAGACTCCATATGAGTTATGGACAAACCTAGTCTTAAGCATGTTAAGATTTGGGGATATCCAACTTATGTGAAAATTTTTTAAAATGATAAGTTTAGGACAAGATCTGATAAGTACAGATTTATAGGATATCTTAAAAAAGTTTAAGATACTATTTCTATAATCTTACTGAGCAAAAAGTGTTTGTTGTGAAACACGCTACCTTCTTGGAAAAGGAGTTTATTCTTGAAGGATGGGAAGAAAATAGATCTTGAAGAAGTTCAAGAACCACAAACCATTACAGGTCACGTGAATGAATCTGTCCAAGTAAAAATGCCTTCTGTTCCACAACCAAGTCGTAAATCTGAAAAAGTGCCGAAAATACCTAAAATGTATGGATAAATTCATCATAGATGATGATGATGAGGTACGCATCATAGAGGATTATGATCCAGTTACATACGATAAGGCAATGAATAGTAAAGACTCAGAGAAATGGCAAATGGCCATGAAATCCAAAATGGACTTTATATATGAGAACCAAATATGAACTTTGGTTACTCCACCGGAAGGCATAGTGCCTTAGGGTGTAAATGTGTCTTTAAGAGAAAGACGGACAGATGGCAAGGTAGAGACCTATAAGGCCAGACTGGTGGGCAAAAAAAAGGTTTCAAAACAAAGGCAATGAGTTAACTATGACGAAACATTCTCACCAGTTACAATGATCAAGTTCATTCGGATTTTGTTTTCGATTGCAGCTTACTATGACGACGAGATCTGACAAATGGACATCAAAACGGTCTTCCTCAATAAGAAACTAGAAGAGGATGTATACATGATACAGCCAGAGAGTTTTGTTTTAAAAGATGAAACAAATCAAGTTTGTAAGCTACAAAGATCCATTTATGGATTAAAGCAAGTTTCTCGTAAATGGAACATCCGTTTTGATCAGACAATCAAATAGTTTAATTTTATCAAAATTGAGGACGAACCTTGCATGTACAAAAAGGTTAGTGGGAGCGTTGTGACATTCCTGATACTATATATTGATAATATACTTGTAGGAAATGACATACCAATGCTACAATCAGTAAAGATATGATTGTCTAAACACTTCTAAATGAAGAACTTGGGAGAAGCATCCTATATATTGGGGATAAAAATCTAAAGAGTCAAAGAGGATGCTCGGCTTGACCCAAGAAACGTATATGGATTCGATGTTAAAGAAGTTTAACATACAAGCAATGTTCAAAAAAGCTAAAAGCGGTACGAAGAATTTTTCTCCAGACGAGACGAGGCGTAGGCCTCGAGGCGGAGCGAGGCGTAAGCCTCGATTTGAAAACATATGTTATTGATAAATATTGAATATATACAAATTTTGTGATGATGAATAATTTAGAGAAAAAGATTCAGTTATCAACACTCGACTCCGTCAAGTTATCAACACAAAAATATTTTTTTTTTGCTCTAGGGACTTAAGTGCAGGAAATATAAAGAAACATGGGCTGAACTGCAACTTCTGAAACTTCAGGGGCTGAAATGAAAGAAAATGAAACTATAGTGGCTGCTATGTAAAATTTTAGGGGCTATTTTGAAATTTAAGAACACTTTTGAGATTAAACTAAAAATTTATAAAGACTATGGGGTACCTAAGTGTAATTATTCATAAGATATTTCCATTATCAGATCTGATATCTATCAGATAGCAGTACCATAGTACTTTCTTTTTCTTTTCCAAAAACATAGAGACAGAAGGAAGAAGAAAAAACCGAGAGACGGAAGGAAGAAGAAGAAGAAGAAGAAGAAGAAGAAGAAGAAGAACCTGGTGAAGCAGTCGCAGTGAACGAAAATACCACGCCTCATGACGCCTTGAGGCGAAACGCCACGAGGCGTAAGTCTCAGCCGAAAAAGGCGTAAGACTCTGTTGTTCCAGGTTAAGCGGCCACCTCGCATCAAACTTCTTCCGCCTCGCTATGGGGGGCGCCTCGAGGCGTGTGCTTTGAGCGCAATTTCGAACAATAAATGGAAGACTCCAAAAGAAGACTCGTACCGATGAGTTTTAGAGTGAATCTCTCCAAGAAAATATTCCCAAAGAAACCTGAAGAGGGAGACCGTATAAGTAAGATATCTTATGCTTCGGCAATATGATCTATTATGTATGGGATGATATGTACGAGACCTGATATTGCTTATGCACTTGGAGTGACAAGCGATATCAATCAAATCCTAACAAGAATACTGGAAAGTGATGAAAAAATCATAAAGTACTTAAGAATGACTAAGCACATCGTTTCTAGTGTATGGTGGGTCTGATTTGAAACTAGAGGGCTATACAGACTCAAGATTTTAGACTGACCAAGACGACAAATAATCCACCTCAGGTTATATGTTTACCCTTAACGGTGGTGCAATGAGTTGAAAAAGTTTCAAACAGCAAACGGTTACTGATTTAGTGACAGAAGCAGAGTGCATAACTGCAAGTGAAACTGCAAAGGAAGCTGTTTGGATGAAGTTCATTACTGAACTTGGAGTGGTTCCAAGCATACAAGGACCAGTATCTTCTTTCTCTCTTTGTTAGATATCACTTTCTCAACCGTCCTTACCCAAGTTTCCTGTCCTTAATCACAACTTTTCCCAAATTTCAAGCATAGAGAGCAAACATAAAAACAAAAAAAAAACATCAGAAAAAACTTCTTTCCCCCATTTGTTCCTTCCTTTCTTTCTTACCAAAAAGAATGTATATTTTCAAAATGAAACTTACAAATCACCAAGTTAAAGTTTACTTTCAAAACACTCCAACAACAATGAGTTTCAAAAAGTAAACCATGTATCATCATTTCATTATAAAAACCCATTAACCCAAAACAATAATTCAGTAAAAAAGAAAAAGAACAGTAATTAAGGAAACCCATAATTTTTATTTTTTGATAAGTTCACCAAACCCACAAATTTAACCATTAGAAAAAACAAAAATTAAATTTTATCCAAAAAACTACTTACTCAATACAATATTTTCAGAAGTAATGTTGAAAGCAGAGAAATAAACTAACTTGCAGTCCCCTGAGGTGGTGGAGCAAACAATATCATCCCCGCTTGGATGAACAGCAATATTCACAGGATCACTTCCTTCTTCAAATACATGCGTTGCCTTAAAAAAGAAAAATGCAAATTCAAACATTGTATTTAATAAATACTCCACAAGATAAAATCATTAATGCCTTTTTGACAAAAATAATATTTTCAAACTCAAAACTCACATGAATTGAATATTATAAACTATCTAAAAAGTATTAATCATTGTAAAATAGATTGTTTCAGAAATGTTAATAAATCATCTCCATTTTGAGCTTGAAAATTTCTCAGATTTACTTTCAAAGTTCAATATACATAATATATATACATATGAATATGATGTTTACAGAAAGATACCGAAGGAGAGGAAGAGATTTGGGGGTCAAATGAGAAGATTTGGAGCGAAGAGGGTTGATCGCCATGTTTCAATTTCCCCAAGACAACGAGATGGGTGTTTTCTGGCCGTCGGATCCACGCCGCACACGTCTCCTTACCCTCTCCCGAAGCGGTACGAATTCCCTCCATCCCTCTTCTTTCGAAATCGAATTGAAGGAAAACAGAGAGATAAAGGAAAGTATGGGGGAGGGGCAGGGGAAGGGAAGGAAAATTTAGGGATTTTTCTTTTTCTTGTTCTTGTGTTTGGTAAATTGGGGGAGTTTGAGATTACGAGAAATAAATAAATTTATTGAAAAAATGTTGGCGAATAAAAAAGGGGGAAGGGCGGTTTGGTCAACGCTTCTTGGGTATATAGTGGATGGATATTCGGTTGATTATTCGGCGGGAAGAATTAGGCACCACCAAAAGTCCAAAGGCTTGTTTTTCTTCTTTGGATCTTGGTTTTAGGCTTTAATGCAAGTACAAGTTTAATTAGCCGTGTTTTAAGTATTTTTATTTTGTATAAAACGTTAAGTATAGTTTTTAGCATTTATTATATGTATATGTAAAATAAAATATTTTGACAAATTACAAATCAATATAAACAGGAAAGAATTGCTGAGTAAAATGTATTTAATTTATAATTTGAAAAGTCATCATAAATGAATTTATATAATGAATGTACGTTAAATTTCAATTAAGACCACATTAATATAATAAGTTAATATAATAAAAGTTCTGCAATTAGAATTTAAAAGGTTAATAAAAAATTTACAGTACCGTAGATTCCAGATTTTTCTTTTGCTCAAAAAGACCATTCGAATGGGTCAAACAAGTGAAATATGGTCAACGGATCGGATATTCGGGAAAAATTATCAAGATTATGCCTGAAGTGCATTGATAAGTCCCATAAATTTTAAAAAGGAAGACGTGTCAAACGGCTCAAAAATCGGACATCAAACGACGCACAAATTAGACCAAAACGGCCTCCGAAAAGAACAAAAGTCAACCAAAAGTTAAATATTTTGAAAGTCAAAAATTATTCCAAAATTATTTCAAAGCTTTTTAATACGTCCAAAATTTAGTGAGAAAAATTGCAATGTCTAAAAAAACAAAAAAAATAACAAAAAACTCTATGTGGATAAAAAAATTGGACATAAGTGTATTTGAATTCTATCTATTTTTATTTTTATTTTTCATTGGAAATACAAATATATGAAATATAAATACATTCATGTTTAATTTTCATTTCCACGTAGAAGAATTCTAAAGCTGGAGAGAGAGGAGCTGCTAGATGCCACGTGGCAACCCCTAGCCGACCATTCCCAATCTTCTCCCATAAGCTTCCTTTCCCTTGGCTAATTAGAATAAAGATTAAAGAATAAAACCTAGGTGAGAATTTGAGGATTTATTTAAAAATTTTCAAGTAAAACCTATATGGTTTGCTATTCTTAAGTTATAAAGAAAATATGGGTTACAAAATTTCAAAACCCTAGAAATGAATTAATATGTACTTGAAGAAATATTAAGGATAAGGTATTACGATACCTATAAATTCGATGTAAATTGAATAGTGTTAGAAATGTGATAATGATATACGTGGACATTTATTAAGGAAATACAATTTTCCATGAAGAAATACTATGAGGTTAAACGAAAATGAGTATATGTATAGAAAGATATATATATATATATATATATATATATATATACTTACTAAGGTGCTATATATTTTAGCAAGAGGAATGATGAATGAAGTTAAGAATATGAGAATCTAGATAAAACTATGTTAGTAATTAACATAGTGTGAATGTTGGCCTTGACTGGCAAATAAGAAGTGGAATAAGTGAAAAGTTATTAGTTAATATAATTAGCAATAAAAATAGAGTAAGTTAAAACTTAAAATTTGAGTGAGAGATAGAATTTTGAAGCACGGACTGCTCGGTTGCGTCCGGAACGTCAAGTTTAGTCAAAAAGGACAATAAACACAAAATGTGTAAGGGTTTGACTTTTTGGTCAAAGTCAACAGTTGACTTCTTATGGAGAAAAGTCTATTTGGGTTATGTAAGTAAATTGCTATTATTAATATATAAGAATGTGTTTATATTAATAATAATGTATAAGAGTCCAAATGATAATTTATTTCATGGACTAAGGAGAATAAATTGTTTAAACAAGTCTATTAGTTTAATTAAGCATGAGACTTGTAGATAAAGTGATTAAGGGCAATTAAGTTATTAATCTAGCCCAATATATCATGTATGGGACAAGTATTATGATGACCCAATTTAATTGTTGGTGGAAGCCCAAGTTCATTTTAACTAGTAAGCAAAATAGAACTTACTTGCAAGCCCAAAGTGAATTAATCAAAACCCAAACTCTTAGCCCAATTAAGAGATGACTGATTGGACTTCTTGTAAGCTAATTGAGGAATTAAAAATTTAAATCAAGGGGGGAGGAGCCAAAAAATTCGGCCCTATGGGGGTAAAATGGGGAGAAAATTTACAACTTTGAAGCTTGCCAAAAATCTTGGTTATAATCTTTTGGAACCAACACCCATGACATGTGTCACCCTCCTAGCATGTCCAACACTTGTGTTTAGTGACTAAGCAATCACGTAATGATGAAGAAAGAGAGTTAGTGGAAGAATACTTACACTTTCAATTATATCCACTCCATTAACTTATTTCATTTCATTATTCTTCCAAGTTCCTTAGCTAGAGAAAGAAAAAGAAAATAGAGAGAGAAAGAGAGAACATAATTTTGGCCACTTCAAGAGGAAGAAGAGGGTCTTGATCTTCATGCATGCTAAGTATCTAAGCTATTTTAGGAAGATAAGAATGATAGCAAGAAGAAATAGGTATTGATTCTTTTCATTTTCAAGCTTTGATTTCTTATTTGTTGGATTTTGATGAAACAAAGAGTCTTAAGTTTGATATTTGAAAACCCTTCATCTATATGTGTATAAATGTTTTATATGATGATCAAAATATTTTTGAAGTTGAAAGTAAGATCAAAAGAGAGATTTATACCAAATGGGTAGAAAAAGGCACATGCATGCACTAGGTAATTTTATGTTAGATTCTTGTGATGCATGTTGAATATGATTAATATCAAGATTAGAGTGTTAGATCTTGAGTTTAACAAATGAGACTTGTGGATTTATAAGAGTTCATGTGATGAGAGTTGGAAAAAGGTTGTTAGATGAATTTTTGAAGGAATTTCTATTTAACTAGTATGCTATAACATGTGTATGTCAAAATCTATAAGTGATATTTGAGGTTTTCTTTCTTGGTATGCTAGATGCATGAGTTAAGGGCAAAATCCCTTTGGAATCACTCAAATATGTTTAAAAATGAGCAAGTTATGAATTAAATCCCAAACTACCCAACTATGTTAAACATGCTACTGATCAGTCACTTGTGGACTATTTTCGATAACCAAAACAAACTCAAATTTGGTGTTTAATATATGGAAAATGTAGTTCGGGAAAATACGAATTCAACGATACCAATGAACCTAAATCCGAGATGTAGATCTTGAGATATGAGCGTTTCCGTAAAGGACCCCAAATCTGAAAAACGAACTAACTGTTATGAATGTCCTTGTTGATCAGTCCACTGTAACAGTGATTTTCGGGACCTAAATAGAACAGAATTTGATATTTGATAAATGAAAATTGGAATTCAAGAAGATACGAATCCAACTCCTCCGACGGAACCAAAATCCGAGTTGTAGGCTTCATTTTACAAGCGTTTCCGTGAAGGACCCCAAATCTAAAATTTTGGGCGAAAATTAGAGTATCTTTATGGATTGAGATGAAAGTAAATTATTATAATAAATAACGTTAAAGCCACTAATGGGCTAGTAAGTTAATTACACATAAAATGAAATGTAATTAATTATTTAATTATTATTTAAATGATGTTAAGTAATAATTAAAATGAGTTAGTGTTAATAAAATAACTACTTATTATTTAATTAAGATTAAATAATAAATTGAGTTAATCAATTAATTAATTATTATTTAATATTAAATAATGATTAAAGAGTATTTAAGTAAGATTAAGTAATAATGAAGTAATTACTTACTTACTTTGACATAAAAGTTAATAGAATTAATTATTTATTATTTAAATAATAAATAAAGATGAATGTTAATTAATTATTCTCTTAATTATAATAAGGAATGATTAAAGAAGAATGAAGTGAATAAATCAATTATTATTTATTCAAGGATGAGAGAGTTATTAATTATTATTTAAAGACAAATAATAATTTAATTATCCATTATTTAATTGACATTAAATAATGAGGAGTTATAATTGGTTATTAGTAAGTAATAACTAAAGATAAATAGTTAATTACTATTTAACAAATATTAAATAGTAATCGAAGGACGAGGGAGTTAACAATTGAAGGAAATTAAATAAACTCCTTAAACAATTATAATAAATTGTTTAAAGAACTAATAAGTGTTTATCATTTAAGGAAAGCCTTATTAATTATTAAATCATTAACCTAAGATCAATTGAATATTTTATAGGATTAATGATAGTACATTAGATGTATGTACCTTGTGATTGTATTATTAGCTAGATAATAATACGAGTAAGCGTATTGATGAACAATTATACGCAGTACTAATTGATAGATTTACATTATCAATGTTAGGTCATTCAAAGAGTGTTAATTAAAACTAGTAAGCTGTAGATCGTCAAACAGGCAAGTTTTCTAACTCAAACTCGAGTTATTATTTTTCAAGCATGTTGATGGATAAATATTGTTGATTTTTCCACATCCTGATGAATTATTGTGAATCGCACTTGTGCAAATTGAATTCTTATTCTACTATTTATTGAACTGTGAATCGACTAAAGTTCTTTTATTCATGAACTGCTTATGAGATGGATCTATGCTAGTTGTGTCAGTTAGATCAAGCATGTTTAAAATTTGTTAACTCAAATTCGTTTTGAAGACTTAGTGCATGTTGTGTAAGACCCCAAATTTTATGAATAAGATTTAATTTTCTTTATATATTATTTTGAAATAGTAAGGTGTTGATTTGATAAATGCGATAAGTTATGGATGAGATGTGCAAAGTTTACAAAGTAAGCAAGTGGTTATAAAATATTCGTTGTGTCGGGGAATATTCGTTTGGTCGAGGAATATTCTTTTTGTCGGAAAATATTCGTACGACGGCGCAGTCATTGATGGACCCTACAACGGAATGAATGTTGGATATAGAAAGCGACAGAAGTAACCTTTTTATAAAAATAACAGCAAAACTTTTACCGTTAAACTGTTGAAATACCCGGTGATTAAAATACAGTGATACGCGGTGTTGCACAGTAGCACATGGTATTGCACAGTATTTCAAATTATTGGTTCTTACATAAGAAGTCACTCATTCAATAATTATTACCGTAATTACTGTTCAATATTTTATATTATTGATCCAATAATTGCTACATTGATATTTTATATTAGTGATTCAATAATTGTCATTGCACAGTATTTCAAATTATCAAATTCATAATTTATATTATTTGAATAATATTATTAGATAGCATTACTGACAATGTCTAGAAAGTTCTGTCGAGGAAAGGGATTAGGTTATATAATTACGCGCCAATGAGGAGAAATCCTTATAGGAAAGACCCCTCTTTCCTGAGAACGACCTGGTTGTCAATATTGTAGTTCTGTAATATTATTTGTGAATAATTAATTTTTGATATATCTGATAAGAAAATATTTATTCAATGTGAATTTAAACGGAGGAATTTTTAGCATGTGATATTTGTTGAAAGTTGGTATTTTATCTTTTCCGATAAAATAATTCATTCAAATATATTATTATAATATTACATTATAGTAGTATGATGTGATTATATAATAGTATGATTTTTATAATTTGAATGGTAACATTATTATAGTAAATTCATGGTATAAAAGTAAAATGAGGTAGAAGAGAACAAATTGAATTTGAATTCTTATGATGTAAGCAATGATGTCATCGGAACGATGAGTTAAGCAATGTTGTCATCGGAACGATGAGGTAAGCAATGATGTCATAGGATCGATGATGTAAGCGATGATGTCATAAATTATGGCGAAAAGACTATTTTACCCTTACTCTGCCAAGCCAATAAATAGAAGCTTATTTTCTTCATTATTTCTCACCAATTCACTAAAGCTATAGAGAGAATAAGAGAGAAAGAAGAAGAGTATTCTGCTATTACACTAGTGCAGTCTCCAAATTTTTAAGGTAGGGGGTATTATTTCTTTCGTATTCATGAAGAGAGTTATTTTCTTTCAATACTCGTAAGGGTTGTTATTCCATTATTTATTATTCTGTTGGAATAACCTGTCTACGCGGACTACCGCATGCATGGTGAAATCCTGTTGTTATTTCATTCTTTATTATTCTGTGGGAATAACCTGTCTACGCCATTCGTATTCAGTTGTTATTAAATTTTGAAAATAATCTGTCTGAGCGGACTACCGCTTGACGGGTGGAAATCCAATTGCAGTTTCGTATATTGTTTCATTTCAGATTCCTAACTCTAAACTTACTACGGTAAGTATTGCTTCTATAATTCCTGAAATGATCAGAAATTCCTTGAGTTTTGCGCTTCATCTAATATCATTTCACTGGAATATTGGTCTGAACTTTCTTGTGAAATTTTTATCTTTTCATGTCAAGTTACTATTCACGAGTTACTATTAACGAGTTACTATTTACGGGATACTATTCACGGTAAAAAAAATATTTTTTTTCTTCCAAATCATCTTTGATTGGATCTAGGTTTTGATCTTCATTCTTGAATTCTTGATAAATTCTCTAATATTTGTTCTTTATCTCACTAGATCCGTTATTCGTATTATTTTTCATCATCCTCAGTCCTAAATGGTGATATAACTGAATATCTTTGGCCTGTAGTGCAAAGATGAATGATTATTTGATGAATATCTTTGGCCTGTAGTGCAAAGATGATTACCAGATGAATATCTTTGCCCCGTAGTGCAAATATGGACAGGTGTTGAGATGAACATGACCAACTGGTGATACAAATGAATATCTTTGGCCCATAGTGCAAAGATGAATAGTTGATTCGAGATGTATATTGATTGATGTTACATGAATAAAATATTGATGATGGACTTTTAAATCAAAGAAGATAGTAGACATCATTTTTTACTTAACTTTTCTAATGAATTGTTATTTTCGCTGTAGTTGTTGATCTAAAACTTGTTATCCATAATATTTTATCTGATTTGTTGAAGACTAACGATAATTTATTCTTCATTATCTTAGTCATAATATTCTTTACTGGGCTAGTTGAGCTTACCCTTTTCTTCTATTGTTCTCTTCAGGAAATGAGAATATCGCGGGTACTAGTCGGGGAATGGAGTGATGGTCTGAGTTAGAGTTGTAGAAGTCCTCACTATTTTTTTGTAAAATAGTGTGATAATAAATGTAATGAGAACTTAGTTTGAATGTTTATATTTTCTACATGTCTGTATTGACACTCACAATTGTGTGGTCGTATTTTGCACGATCGTTTGATATAAAAGATTGTATTTAAATTTTGTTGAGTGTATTTGGCGACTCAGAATGGGTTGGGTTGATTGGACCAATTCTGGGGGCGTCACATATTGCGTATGTTTATCAGGTATGAAAGGCTGATCACCTTCATTACCATAGGGTTCAGTTGAATTTGTTCATATTTATTGTTGGCCATTCATTATTATTGACTCGGTCATTCAGTTATGAAAAATTATTTATATTCTTTCACAACTATCATATTGTTGAAAGTTTGTCAGCTTACTATTCTTTTCAATCATGATATATCTTCATTTGAACTTAAACTTATTGGGCAAACTTGTTACTCACCCTTTCTATATCATGATAACCAATTTCAGATTAAGACAAAGGCTTGAAGAAAAACACAATCAAGAGCAAAGTACAATAGTAGAATATTGTTATGCAAGAATAACTATTTAGTTATCTTATGTAAACCTTTTGTAATGTTGAAGGTATGTATTCAGTTAAGGTTAATAAACCTGGGGAAATGTTATAGAATCATGTAAAATAAACAATATATGTTTATATGTTCCGCAGTAGATGATAGAATATGTGTGAAAATGAAGTATCGTAACGTACTAAGTCCGAGGTTCTTGGGACCTGGATTTGGGGCGTCACATTGGCCAATAAGAAGGTGTCACATATCTAGTGTTTCTTCTATAAAATCAACTATCTCATTCCATATTTTCTTCTCTTCTCCTCCCGAAAGAATCCCGAACAACCAAAATCAAACCCTCCCTCCCTCCCTCTGTCCCTTTGACTACGGGAAAAAAAGAGAAAGGAAAGGGGAAAAAAAGAGAAAAGAGAAGAAATAAGAAACAAGAAAGGAAAAAAAAGTAAAATAAAGAAAAGAGGCAAGTTTTTTTCCTTTATGTAATTCTCCATTTAAAGATATAGGTAATTTTTTAATTTGTTCTTGTATTTTATTATTATTATTATTCATATCAGTCAAATTATACACCCTTACACACTTTTCATTTTTTTCCTATATTTTATTTCAATGAAATAGTTAGGATTCAATTTTTTTTATTTAACTTAGGGATGGAAAAGGTGATTTTAAAATTATTTCTTAATAATTTTGTTCCTTTTATGAAATTCCCAAAATAGTTTATTCATTAATTATTGTGCATACTTAATCATTTATTCATTAATTATTGTGCATACTTAATTGTTTATTCATGTGTTGCATTATTTTATTTAAGTGATAACTGTTAATTGTTTTCCAGCTCACTAAAATAAAATAATATCATATTTTAGTCTTATATATATATATATATATATATATATATATCAAGTGTTAATAAAACTCATGGCTCTGTTATCTTAAAATTTACCATAATAAAAATAAACATAACTTTAATCAATTTAATAAAAGTTAAGTAAATATTTAAACTCATGGCTCTGTTATCATGGCTATGTCTTTAAGTGGAATGTCAACAGATCTAGAGATTAGGTTTGAACAAAGTTAAAACGAAGTAGACTGCTTAGATCGAGTTCATCAGTTAGTCAAGAGTCAGCCGTGTGATCCTTGTATCAGACACAGTCTGATAAGTTTTTATAAAAATTTTTACATAATTTTTTTTGAAATCAACAGTCGGTGACCAAAAATTTCGGTAATTTTTTTTTCCTTTCTTAAAATTAAACATAATTTTTTGGGGAAAAAGGGTAAATCCTGGATATTTTTTTAGGGGTCGAAGGAATAGGGATGGTGATCTATCTGAGAAGAAGATCAACAGCACCCACCGACGACGGAAGGAGCCGGACCTCAATAATCAGATGAACAGCAGTCAGACAAAGTCAGACGACGTTGGCCCCCTAGGGTTCCACAGTCAGCGGATGCTCCAGTCATCATCAGATGCAATCAATGCATTCGACAAAGTCAAAAGTAAAGAACAACTTTACTTTAGTAAAAGTAATTTACTTATGTAAAAGTAAATGTAAATACTTTAACTTTAGTTAAATGTTTTTACTTCAGTAAATGTAAAAGTAATTTACTTTAACCTAAGTTAAATATTTTTAACTTAAGTTAAATATTTCTTACTTTAGTTAAATATTTTTACTTTTAACTTTAAGTTAATGTAAAAGTTACTCCGGTAAATATAAACCGGTAACTTTAGTTCTATTTAAAGGAACTCAAGTGTTAGAGTTCCTTAGGCTTAAAAATGTAAACCATTTAGCCTCACCAGAGGTCTCTCCTCCTTCTCTCCTCCTTCTCTCTAGTTAGATGAAGAATGAAGTTCCCATAACTTCTTATTCCCTTAGTAAATTTATCCAGATACGATATAATCCCTTCCCAAATGTTTATAAATAAAAGAAAGAGATTACTTTACCGATATACCGGTCATCTTCTTTAAGTTTCTTTTGTTTTAGTTTAAAGTTTTATTTAAACTTTTCGTCCGCTGTTAAATGGTATCAGAGCCATACGTTGTTAAATGGTATCAGAGCCATACGGTGTTGTCTCTTGGTGTCACTGTTTGTTCTCCGGTCAAACACAGAGGTCTGAGTTTTAATCTTGTTTCTTCTTCTTCTTTAGACTTCTGTTGCTCCGTCCTTAGAGCACCTAGTTTGAGTTACCTATCACCTATAGAACACCCCGGATCGCCATAGGTCCCGTCGAGCCATTGTAAGTCTCAAGAGTGTGAGCAGTTTAGGCGAAAGGAAATCACTAGATCTAAGGGTATGTGTCTGTCAATAAGTAAGAGAGTATGTACTCAAGCGACTTTGGTTTGTCTTTCAGTAGAATGTCAACAGATCTAGAGATTAGGTTTGAACAAAGTTAAAATGAAGTAGACTGTTTAGATTGAGTTCATCAGTTATTCAAGAGTCAGCTGTGTGATCCTCGTATCAGACACAGTCTGATTAGTTTTTATAAAAAAATTTACATAAATTTTTTTGAAATCAACAGTCGGTGACCAAAAATTTCGGTAATTTTTTTTCTCCTTTCTTAAAATTAAACATAATTTTTGGGGAAAAAGGGTAAATCGTGTGGATATTTTTTTTGGGGTCGAAGGAATAGGGATGGTGATCTATCTGAGAAGAAGATCAACAGCACCCACCGACGACGGAAGGAGCCGGACCTCAATAGTCAGACGAACAACAGTCAGACGAAGTCAGACGACGCTGGCCCCCTAGGGTCCCACAGTCATCGGATGCTCCAGTCATCATCAGATTCAATCAATGCATCCGACAAAGTCAAAAGTAAAGAACAACTTTACTTTAGTAAAAGTAATTTACTTATGTAAAAGTAAATGTAAATACTTTAACTTTAGTTAAATGTTTTTAACTTTAGTTAAATGTTTTTACTTCAGTAAATGTAAAAGTAATTTATTTTAACCTAAGTTAAATGTTTTTAACTTAAGTTAAATGTTTCTTACTTTAGTTAAATGTTTTTACTTTTAACCTTAAGTAAATGTAAAAGTTACTTCGATAAATATAAACTGGTAACTTTAGTTCTATTTAAAGGAACTCAAGTGTTAGAGTTCCTTAGGCTTAAAAATGTAAACCATTTAGCCTCACCAGAGGTCTCTCTTCCTTCTCTCCTCCTTCTCTCTACCTTCTCTTTAGTTAGATGAAGAATGAAGTTCCTATAACTTCTTCTTCCCTTAGTAAACTTATCTAGATACGATGTAATCCCTTCCCAAATGTTTATAAATAAAAGAAAGAGATTAGTTTACCGATACACCAGTCTTCTTCTTTAAGTTTATTTTGTTTTAGTTTAAAGTTTTATTTAAACTTTTCGTCCGCTGTTAAATGGTATCAGAGCCATGCGGTGTTGTCTTTTGGTGTCACTATTTATTTTCTGGTCAAACACAGAGGTCTGAGTTTTAATCTTGTTTCTTTTTCTTCTTTAGACTTCTGTTGCTACGTCCTTAGACACCTAGTTTGAGTCACCTATCACCTATAAAACACCCCGAATCGCCATAGGTCCCGTCGAGCTGTTGTAAGTCTCAAGAGTGTGAGCAATTTAGGCGAAAGGGAATCACTAGATCTAAGGGTATGCGTCTGCCAATAGGTAAGAGGGTATGTACTCAAGCGACTTTGGTCTGTCTTTAAGTGGAATGTCAACAGATCTAGAGATTAGGTTTGAACAAAGTTAAAACGAATTAGACTGTTTAGATCGAGTTCATCAGTTAGTCAAGAGTCAGCCGTATGATCCTTATATCAGACACAGTCTTATAAGTTTTTATAAAAAAATTTACATAATTTTTTTGAAATCAACAGTCGATGACTAAAAATTTCGGTGAAATTTTTTCTCATTTCTTAAAATTTAAACATAATTTTTTTGGGGAAAAAGTGTAAATCCTTGATATTTTTTGGGGTCGTCAGAATAGGAATGGTGATCTATCTGAGAAGAAGATCAACAACACCCACCGATGACGGAAGGAGCTGGACACAACAGTCAGACGACGTTGGCCTCCCAGATGCAATCAATGCATCCGACAAAGTCAAAAGTAAAGAACAACTTTACTTTAGTAAAAGTAATTTACTTATGTAAAAGTAAATGTAAATACTTTAACTTTAGTTAAATGTTTTTACTTCAGTAAATGTAAAAGTAATTTACTTTAACCTAAGTTAAATATTTTGAACTTAAGTTAAATGTTTCTTACTTTAGTTAAATATTTTTACTTTTAACCTTAAGTAAATGTAAAAGTTACTTCAGTAAATATAAACCGGTAACTTTAGTTCTATTTAAAGGAACTCAAGTGTTAAAGTTCCTTAGGCTTAAAAATGTAATTTAGCCTCACCAGAGGTCTCTCCACCTCCTCTCCTCCTTCTCTCTACCTTCTCTCTAGTTAGATGAAGAATGAAGTTCCTATAACTTCTTCTTCCCTTAGTAAACTTATCCAGATACGATGTAATCCCTTCCTAAATGTTTATAAATAAAAGAAAGAGATTACTTTACCGATACACCGGTCATCTTCTTTAAGTTTCTTTTATTTTAGTTTAAAGTTTTTTTAAAACTTTTCGTCTGCTGTTAAATGGTATCATGAATAGGGATGGTGATCTATCTGAGAAGAAGATCAACAGCACCCACCGACGACGGAAGGAGCCGGACCTCAACAGTTAGACGAACAACAGTCAGACGAAGTCAGACGATGCTGGCCCCCCAGGGTCCCACAGTCAGCAGATGCTCTAGTCATGATCAGATGCAATCAATGCATCCGACAAAGTCAAAAGTAAAGAACAATTTTACTTTAGTAAAAGTAATTTACTTATGTAAAAGTAAATGTAAATACTTTAAGACGACGCTGGCCCCCCAGGGTCCCATAGGGAAAAAGGGTAAATCCTGGATTTTTTTTTGGGGTCGAAGGAATAGGAATGGTGATCTATCTGAGAAGAAGATTAACAGCACCCACCGACGACGGAAGGAGTCGGACCTCAACAGTCAGACGAACAACAGTCAGACGAAGTCAGCGGTGATATCTTTTATAATGACTTTTATAAGGGTCATTATAAAAGCGAATGTAAGATTAAACAGAAATGGAAGGCGGAAGCATAAGAGGCATAAGAGAAGAAGCATAAGAGAAGAGGCGCATGCATGTCTGAATCACAACTATAGCAACAATTATAAGAAATGATAATAGAAGTATAGCAATTTAATAAAAGATAAATTTTATAAATCAAATTCTGAATATACAAACAGGTTACTGAAATGAACTTACAATTATGACTCGATTATAGAAAATTCTAACATTGATTACTAAGAGAAGAAGTATAAGAGGTTTAAAGATTTGTCAAATAGGGATCTGAGTCTTTCTAAAACACTCTATTGGATTTCTAATCCTGCCTCTCTCAAATGACTACACATTCTATTTATAGAATGAGAAAGGTGTAACTATTACAGACTCAATAATTACAAACAACTTTAACTGTTGTTGAACAGAATACTTTTACAAAAAGTAAATTATTACAGAGGCGTATAACTTTTGACTAACTATTACAGACTCAATAATTCAAAAGAAATTATAACTTTTGACCATATAGCCGACAAAGGACAAATGACTCATGTCTTTGCTTTTGGCTGCTTTACTGCTTTCACTACTTTCGGTGCCTTTTGAAAAATGAGTACCTTTGATGATGACTGGTGGTGAGTCACAGAAAATGACTCATGTAAATGGGTGGGTATCCTAAGCAAAAGGATCCTGAGCATCTTGAAGATCGATGCTTCCGTACGGATCCTCTGTGCTGGCTGCCTGATTACTGGAACTGGAGGAAGCTGATGAATTGATCGAAGGAACATCATCTTCCTTATGGAGCTTACTGTGAATGAGTTGAGCTAACATTTTTAACTCTGCATTTGTACAATGATTAATATCTGAAAAATCCAAATTTGTCTGAGAGGATTTTTTAGATTTACTGGAAGACTCCTTAGGAGAAACTGATTTAATAGGAATGAGATTAACTGGAAACTCTTTCTGAACTTGACCAATGATACGATAAATATCGAATTTATCCCACCATTTGACGGAGAAAGTTCGAGTTACAAAAGTTAATTGACTATTAGAAGAAGGATTAATAATTTGACCACTTGGAGATCAGAAAATGGATTCAACAGTAGGAGAGAGAAGGCCATACTGCCATTTGAGAATCCATGGAATTTTGTATTTACTAACAAGAGGTTTAAGCTCTGAAGGAAAGATATCGAAAGAAGATCCGAATCTAGACCACCAAAGGGTAAACCAGAGGGGAAGCTGGCTTTTAAACTTGTGGTCGAATTGAATAAACCACGAATGACTGAAGGAAGGATTTTGGAATAAAAAGATTTTATTCCATGCTTCCATATAATCATAATAGCAAAATTGGCCAAAATCGTGTTATAGGGCTTTGGAATAGTACCAAGTAGCTGATATCTATTAGCTACATCAACTGCAGTAACTGGGCTAACTAGGTGAGGAATTATGGCTCCTTTGGGCCTTGGATTACTTGGGCCTGGAGGGGGCCGAACTGAAGAGTTACCACCTCTCACGCTCATGTTTCTTTAGTACCTGAATTAATAAATTCTCTGGTAAGAAAATCTGGAACTGAGTTTTGACTACCTTTAATATATTCAATATCAAAATCAAAAATACTTAATAATGATTGCGATCTTGCAAAAATATGCTTAGCAGCTATATTTTTAACATCTTTTTCCAAAATATATTTGGTAGATTTGCAATCAATTCTTATTAAAAATATTTGGTTTACTTAATCATTTTGAAATTTACTAATGCATAAAACTAATGCTAAGATTTTCTTTTTAATCGTGCTATAATTACTTTGAGCCGGATTTCATGCACCAGAATGAAATCGAACAATTTGCTCAACAGAAGAAGGAGTTAATTTCTGCTTTAGAATGCCACTGAATCCAATTTCAGAGGCATCAGTTTCAACAATTTTGAATGCAGATTCATTAGAAATGCCAAGGCAAGGCAATACCTTAACATATTTTTTAACTTGCTGGACGATGGAAGTATGTTCATCAGTCCAAGGAGGGGGATTCTTTTGTAAACGAAGAAACAGAGGTTTATAAATTGTTTTAAGATTTTGATAAAACTTACCAACATAATTTAGAGATCCTAAAAAACGTTGAAGCTGAGTTTTATCGATTATTTTATCAGGAAATTTATCTGCAAACTGAATAACTCGCTGAATAGGCCTAATAAGACCACGATGAATATCATGACCAAGGAATTTAACTCTAGTCTGAAAAAGATTGCATTTAGTAGGGGAAAGGACTAAACCATTGACCTTGATCGTTTTGAAGAACAAACCTAAATGCTTTTAGTGTTTGTCTATGGAGTTAGAAAAAATCAGAATATCATCAATTTAAACAATGATGAAATGACTAAAGGGATTCAAAATATCATTAAGAATATTCTAAAATTCACTGGGAGCATTTTTGAGACCGAATGGCTGAACAATCCATTCGTAATGACCAAAAGGAGTTGTGAAGGCAGTTTTATATCTATCACTAGGATGAATACTGACTTGCCAGAACCCTGATTTAAGGTTAAATTTACTAAAAATAGTTGCTTTACTAAGTCTGCTAAGAAGGTCTTCTTTATTAGGTAAAGGATACATAATCCATTCTAGAACCTTGTTTAGAGGCTTATAATTAATAACTAATCTGGGGACTCCCCTTTCCTTTTCAGCTTCATTATTAACATAAAAAGCTGGACAAGACCAAGGAGATTTACAAGGTTTAATTAAGCCTTTTGCAAGCAAATCATTGATTTCTTGTTTGCAAAGCTCCATTTGTTGATGATTCATTTGTATAGGTCTAGCCTTAGTAGGAATTAAATGTTCTTTAAATTCCTTAGCATAAGGTAACCTAACAACATGTTTTCTTCTGTGCCAAAAAGCATTGGGTGAATCAGCACAAAGGTTTTTTACCATAAAATTTCTAATTTCTTCTATCTTATTCTGAACCTTTTCTTGAAGAAGAAGATCTTCAACTTGTTTATACTTAATCTCTTGCTTCAAGAATTTTAACTGAGAAGTTTTACAATTTAACAGGTTTAAGGATTTTGAAATAGATTCATCTTGAATAAATTTCAAATCTCTTTTTTTGGGTTGAGTAATGAAATTAAACACTACCTTTTGACCCAAATGTTCAGTGGTTAAACCATTATTACTAGTAGTGAATGGATATAATAAATATATAAACGGAAGACCTAAAATGACTTTATCCGTCAAGTTGCGAATTAAAACAAAAGTTATTTTAAAACACATATTATCATGATAAATATGGACTTTAGGAAGTTTATATTTTATTTCCATTTTGCTACCATTAGTAGAGTTTAATTTTTCACTAGTTTTCTTATAAAACTTAGTAGGGATTAACCCTTCTTGAATATAATTAAGATCTGCACCTGTATCCACTAGGGCAGGGAGTGTAATTGTAAAAGTTTTATCGATAACTAGTTTGATAATGATATACCATTTTTGGATGGTAATATCTTTTAATCTTTTCAAGGAATACCCTTGAACCATAAGAACCGAGTCATCCTTAGCATTAGAGGATTCAACTTCTTCTTCTGAAGATGAGGATTTAGAGATATGAAGATCTGAGCCTTTAGTTGCTAAATTGGACACCTCTTTTCTTAGATCAGAGATTTTAATTTTTAATACTGAAATTTCCTTTTTAAGTTTATTGACTTCTTGGTTTAATTCAGGTAGGGTAATTTCTTTGTCAGGAGTTTTAAATCTTTCTAAAGTTTTATTACGGCTGATAATAGGTTTTTCTTTACCCTTAATGACCCTATATTTCTCATAATTATTTTTAGTTAACAATTCTTTTAACTGTTTCATGTATTGTGTTTTTAACTCAGGATCAGCAATTTTGCTAATTAGATCAATTAAGAAAGAGCTTTCCTCATCATCTTTGTTAAGAACATTAATAGTTTTATTGCAGCAATCAGATCTGCAATTATCTGTACACAGGGTGACTTCATTATTCTCGCTTTCAGTTTGATTATCTTCATTACTATTAGAGGAATAAGGAATATCAGAATAGTCGTTACTGTCGACCTCATTCTCTATTCTTATTAACTCTAAAAGCTTATCAGTTTCTTCAACTGAAATGTTTAACTGACTTAATTTCTGTTTAATCTTACATTCGCTTTTATAATGACCCTTTTGACCACAATTATCACAAATAATTTTACTCTTATCTTGACTCTTAGACTTGTGAGAAGATTTTTTATTATGAGTTTTCCTTTTAGAGTTAGGCCTCTCATAATAATTATCTTGATTTTTAGACTGACTAGTCCTCTTTCTATGATGCTTACTACCTTTGCATTTTTCAATATGTTTTTTTCGATGCTTTCTTCTAGAGGGAGCAATAGGAGATAAACCATATTGTTCGCAGAAAGTACCAAGTTCATATTTGGCCTTATTTTTATCTTTACTAGTCTGTTTAGCAAGTTTATAGGTAATACACATTTTTAGACCAATTCTTTGGATATAACTGATTATGTCACCATAAGTCAGGTTATCATAATCAATATAACCCAACATTTTACTAAGTTCTTCTCTAACTTTGTGAGCAAACAAATTAGGAAGACCGTTAACAAATTTTTCCTTTCAAAAAGGCTTGTTACTATCACTTCGCATCATAACTCGAGAAACAAAAATATCTTTGTACCATCTAAAATCACTTAGAGTGGGACAAGTGAGATTACTTAACTGATCATGAATTCTTTCGGTGATATTACTAGGAGTTCCAATAAAATGTTTTATTATGATAAAAATTAAAGTATTAACACCATCAGGAATACCAAAACCAATGTCTTCTCTGAAGATTGGTTGACCATCATCATCTAGTTGGCGCGCATGAATTATATTATTTCTAGCATCTTCATCAAGGTGCTTTTCCCACCAAGAACGAAGGACACCAGTAAATCCATTAGTTAGTATTTCAACAATTTCAGGCTGAGTCAAGCTACTGAATGCTGTAATATTATTGGCAACCATGGACAAATGATTCATTTTAGTAATGATTTGATGTTCACTAAAGCCCTCAATATTCCACTCATATATTTTATTAGACGAAACAGAAAATTGATTGTCTAGATTCTTTTCCTCAAACTGAAGATTAGGAGGAGTTGGTCTAGGATACCAATTTTTTGTTATACTTGTGTTATTGAAGGTTAACTTTTTTAACTGATCATTAAGATCGGGGATGGAAGCTGTTTCAGATCTGTTATCTGATTGACTAATACTTTCATCTTCAGATTCTTCAATCTGACCAATGATAGCAATAGTACCACTAGCTTCTCCAAAACTCATCTTTTTAAGTAGTTTGTCAATAGTTTTAACTAAATCAGAATCTTTATTAGGCAATCCCAATCCTTCACGTTTTTCAGGGAGAGTTAATAAAGGCTGATCTATCTTTTTATCAGGATTTTTAACCACAGATTGGTCAAATTTTTCTTCAATCTTATCTAACTGTTTTCCAATAGTGGCTAAATACTGATTAGTAAAATTATTTTGTTCAATAATTTTCTTTTCATCAGTTTTGCCATCAGCAACTTTAAATGGACTGGCAACCACTGATGTATTTTTAACATGTAAAAGTACAGTTTCCAGAGGAGGATGAGAAGCCAAAGTTTTTGACTTATCCTCTTTTGTCCACTAACTTTTAGTCAAGACTTTGCAATTAGAATGATATTTATCATACCAATCATAAAAAGTAATGTTCATCTTTTCATTGTTAATAAATTTTTTCCACTTTTTAACAATTTTATCTCTATCGTGCTTATTATAATTGTTACGAAAAGCATATCTTTTGTCTTTATTAGATTTAGAATTAAAATCTTCAACTAGATTATTCCAATCTAGGACAAATTCTTTATTAAGGACTCTTAACTGTGGATTAATCGGGGCTTCAAAATCTGAAGGTGTAGGTCCTAATGAAGATGTAGGGGATAGATCTTGATCATCTTCTACAACATCATTAGTAGTGTAACAAGGATGACTGGTTTGACCTTGGTTTAAAATAACCTTCATTTTAATATCAGGCATAGAGATATTACTTAGTACTTCAGTGTCTCTTCTCGAAGTAACTGAAGAAACTGAAGAACTAGTAAATTCTTCTATGATTAAAGGTCTTTTGGTACGTTCAAAACTAATTTTGACAGTACCATCAGAAAATTGCTTAATATTTTCATCATTTAACAAATTGTTTATAATTGGTGTTTGTGGAATTTCACTAGGTAAAATCCATTGACTAGGTAAAGTAATATCCTTCTAAATAATGGTTCTTGGAGTTTGAATATTAGCATTACTAGTACTGCTTTGAATTAAAACAATATGATCTTTAGGACTTTTATTAAGAGCGTGAATATTTAAGTTAGTTTTTATGACTTTATAATAAATCCTGTAGATCAACGCTATAGGCTGAGAACCCTCAATTATTTGAGTAATTTCACCAGCAGTTTTAATGTTTAAGGTTAAAGCTTTTAATAAATTAGCATCATTAAGGCTCAGAGGGAGATCAGGAAAGCAATTAAAATGGATAGGTCCATCATGCAAACTTGATTCCATAATGCCAATCAGGAGCATAATTAAGGAAACGGACATCTCTGAGACACAGAAAGATACTCGAATTAATTCCTTTAATATTTAAAGGTTTAACTGCAACTTGAACTAAACCAATATGAATGAAATTATAACCTTTCTTCCTATGTTTTTTAACAACATCAGGAGATAGAAAGCTACAATTTTCATATTCTTTATTAATAGCGTAAACACGTTCAACAGTTTTAACATTATAATCAGTTTTAAAATTATCAATAAAGGTAGACTGATATATATCTCTAGGGGAGAGACACTAGGTATGTTCCAATTACTTAAAGTTTGGTTAATATTTTCATAATTATGTTCCTCTTGATTAACTATGTCTGGAACTGGAGGTAAAGTTTGTGACGCCCCCAAAATAGGTTCAATACTCAACCCATTCTGAGTCGCCAAATACATGGTACAAAATTTAAATACAATCTTTTATAACATACGGTCGTGCAAAATACGACCACACAAACTATGAGCTTCAATATAAAGCGTATATAATACGAAATATAAACATTCAAATTCATTCCTTATTCATTACAATGATTGTCTCACTATTTTATAGAATAGTGAGGACTTCTACAGATCTAACTCTGATCATCACACTATTCCCCGACTAGTCCCCGCGATATTCTCATTTCCTGAAGAGAACAATAGATGAAAAGGGTGAGCTCAACTAGCCCAGTAAAGAATATTATGACTAAGATAATGAAGAATAAATTATCGTTAGTCTTCAACAAATCAGATAAAATATTATGGACAACAAGTTTTAGATCAACAACTGCAGCGAAAATATCAATTCATTAGAATAGTTACGTAGAGAATGAAGTCTACTATCTTCTATGATTTAAAAGTCCATCATCAATATTTTATCCCTGTAACATCAATCAATAAATATCTCAAATCAAATATTCATCTTTGCACTACGGGCCAAAGATATTCATTTGTATCACCAGTGGTCATGTTCATCTCAACACCTGTCAATCTTTGCACTAAGGGCAAAAGATATTCATTAGAAAGTCATTCATCTTTGCTCTACAGGCCAAAGATATTCAGTTATATCACCATTTAGGACTAAGGATGATGAAAAATAATATAAATAACGAATCCAGTGAGATAAAGGACAAAAATTAGGGATTTGTAATTTAGTTTATCCAAGTTCAAGAATATTCTATAATAATACTTTGTGGAACAAAATTCAAGAATAAAGATCAAAACTTGGATCCAATCAAAGATAAGACCTATAATAGCCAACTAGGACAAATAGAAGAAAATTTAATTTTTTCGTGAATAGTGCCGTATACGTGAATAGTGTCGTATACGTAAATAGTAACCCCGACGAAAAAAGTAAGAATTTTATAATAAAATTCATGCCAATATTTTGGTATAATGATATTGAAAAGAATAACATCATTTACGAAAGAAAATAACATCCCTTACCTTAACATGAGAGTAGTTTTGGCTGAAATATCAGATATTATGTGAACGAAAACTTGCACTGCTATCAACACTCAAAGTATCTAAATACTCAAAAGAAATACGCTCGATATTATAGAGAGAAAATTTTCTAATTCTGGTGTGATTTTCATTTCTAACTAAGCACCCTATTTATAGGAAAAACTTAGGATGCCAGGATTGACAATTTTATAAACGGAAGAAATTTCTTCAGCACATGTTTTGAAAAGGTTGGCAGCCTACCAAGAATGAACAAGGACTTTTCCACCAAAAATCCCACATGCTTTATATATATATATATATATATATATATATATATATTAAAATATTTATTTTTGAAACTTCAATAATTCATAATATATAGCCTTTTTTTCAGAAAAATACGAATCTTATGTCCATGTTATATGAAATTTAATTCTCTACAACTTTGTAGAAGGAAGTTTTTCCAAATTTCAAACAAAAAATGGCCGAAATCCATAAACGGATAATTTTCCACACCAAAATACTAATAAAAATACCTCAACACTAATTCCTTCTTTTATATCCACAAAAATAAATATTTTCTTATCATATAAATCAATAATTAATTATTTATAAATAATATTACAGAACTATAATATTGACAACCAGGTCGTTTCCAGGAAAGAGGGGGCTTTCCAATAAGGATTTCTCCTTACTGGCGCACAATTAAATAACCCCTCCTAGAAAGAACTTCCTTAGACATTGCCAATAATGCTATCTAATAATATTATTCAAATAATATGAATTATTGATTTGATAATTTGAAATACTGTGCAATGACAATTATTGAATCAATAATATGAAATATCATCGTAGCAATTATGCAATTATCAATGTAGCAATTGTTGAGTTAATATTATAAAATATTAAACCGTAATTACAATAACAATTATTGAGCAAGTGACTGCTTACGTAAGAATCAATAATTCAAAATACTGTGCAATACCGTGTGCTACTGTGCAACAACGCGTATTACTGTATTTTTATCACCTGGTATTTCAACAGTTTAACGGTAACAGTTTTACCGTTATTTTTATAAAAAGGTTATTTCTGTCGCTTTCTATATTCGACATTCATTCCGTTGTGGGGTCCACTAATGACTGCACCGTTGTACGAATATTCTCCGACAAAAAGAATATTCCTCGACCAAACGAATATTCCCCGACACAACGAATATTTTATAACCACTTGTTTACTTTGAAAAATTTGCACATATCTCCCATAACTCACCACATTTATCAAAACAACACTTTACTGTTTAAAAACAATATATAAAGAAAATTAAATCTTTATTCATAAAATTTGGGGTCTTACAATCTCACCTCCTTATGAAATTTTGTCCTCAAAATTAACGCACGTACCTGGTATGTCGAAAAGGTGAGGATACCTCGCTTTCATTTTCGATTCCAACTCCCAGGTCATTTCCTCAATTTCATGGTTTCTCCACAAAACGTTAACTTGAGGTATAATTTTTGAGCGTAGGATATGCTCCTTCCGATCCAAGATCTTGACAAGTACCTCCTCGTACGTTAAATCTTCGGCTATCTCGTCTGGTTCTAACTCAATAATGTGATTTGGGTCTTTCACATATTTACGAAGCACGGATATGCGAAAAACGTTATGAACACGAGACAGGCTTGAAGGTAAAGCGAGTCTATAGGCCACATTTCCTACTCGGTCAAGGATCTCAAATGGACCAATGAATCGTGGGTTGAGCTTTCCTCTATTCTCGAATCTCGTAACTCCTTTCCATGGAGCAACACGTAACAATACATAGTCCCCAACATTAAATTCAACGTCCTTCCGATGAAGATCAGCATAACTCTTTTGTCGATCTTGTGCGGTTTGTATACGTTACCGGATCATTTAAATCTTTTTCGTAGTTATACGTACTAACTTCGGTCCCAACAATGTTGCTTCACCCACCTCATCCAAGCATACTGGAGAACGACATTTTCGTCCATACAATGCTTCGAATGGAGCCACGCCTATACTTGCCTGATAACTGTTGTTGTAGGAGAATTCTACCAATGGTAAGTACTTATCCCAACTCCCTTTGAAGTCTAGAACATAGAGTCTCGATAGATCTTCAAGAGTTTGGGTAGTCTTTTCTGATTGCCCGTCCGTTTGAGGATGATATGCAGAACTGAATCGTAAATCCGTGCCTATAGCTTTCTGTAAACTGATCTAAAATTGTGAAGTAAATCTGGGGTCACGATCCGAAACTATGGATACTGGCATGCCATGCAATCTTATAATCTCATTCACGTACATATGAGCAAGACGTTCAAGGGAATAAGTCTCTCGTATAGGAAAGAAATGAGTAGACTTGGTTAATCTATCAACAATAACCTAAATCGCATCTATGCCTTGAGAAACCTTGGGAAGACCCGTAACAAAATCCATGGTAATGTGTTCCCACTTCCACTTTGGAATCTCAAGTGGTTGCAATGGACCCTTCGGCACTTGATGCTCTGCCTTGACACGTTGACAAGTCAAACACCTCGAGTTGAACTCCGCGATCTCTCTCTTCATATTGCTCCACCAAAATATATGTCGAAGATCACGATACATTTTGGTTCTCCCAGAATGGATTGCAAATGGTGTGTTGTGTGCCTCCATCATAATTCTATACTTCAAATCAGAATTGTTAGGAACACAAAGTCTGGAGTTGACTCGAAGTATTCCTTCTTCATCGATTCTTGCTTCTGGAATAGCACCTTCTTGCACTTTCTTCTTCATCTTCATCAGCTCCGGGTCTGTAGCTTGAGCAGCTTTAACTTTATCAATCAAAGCTGGTTCTACGCGTATACTTAACATCATCACGTGGGTCCCTGGAGTCTTGAACTCTATCTCTATCCTTTGTAAGTCACACAAAATGGGCCTTTGTGTTGACAGCATCACACTCATTCCTGTATATGATCTTCTACTTAACGCGTCTGCTACCACGTTCGCTTTTCCAGGATGGTATTGGATGGTATGGTCGTAATCTTTCAACAGCTCAAGCCAACGTCGTTGCCGCATGTTGAGTTCCTTTTGAGTGAAGAAATATTTAAGGGTCTTATGATCCGTATAAATCTCCACTTTCTCTCCATACAGGTAGTGTCTCCAGTTGTTCAATGCGAAAACGACTGCTGCCAACTCTAGATCATGAATAGGATAATTCCTCTCATATTATTTGAGTTGCCGTGAGGCATAGGCTATGACTTTCCCATGTTGCATGAGAACACATCCTAACCCTTTGCCCGAAGCATCGCTGTAGATGACAAATCCATCCGAACCAGATGGTATCGTTAGAACAGGTGCCGAAATGAGTCTCCTCTTGAGCTCTTGAAAGCTCTTCTTGCATTCCTCGTTCCATACGAATTTTGTATCGCTCCTAGTCAACTGAGTTAATAGAGTAGCGATTCGAGTAAATTCTTCCACGAATCTCCGATAATAACCAGCTAAGCCCAGAAAGCTACGTACTTCGGTCACTGACTTAGGTTGCTCCCAACTTTGTATTGCTTTAATCTTCGCCGGGTCAACAGATACTCCATGTTTTGACCCAAAGAATGCTACTTCCTCAAGCCAGAACTTGCATTTCTTCAACTTGGTATATAGCTTATTTTCACGAAGCCTTTGAAGTACCAGCTTCAAGTGGTGCTGATCTTCACAACTTTTGGAATAGATGAGGATGTCATCAATAAAGACAACCACGAACTGATCCAAATATTCCTTGAATACACGGTTCATCATATCTATGAAAGCAGCAGGAGCATTAGTCAATCCAAAAGACATGACTAAGAATTCATAATGCCCGTATCGAGTTCTGAAAGTAGTCTTTGGAATATCCTCAGTTTTAATCTTTAACTGATGATATCCAGAACGAAGATCGATCTTTGAAAAGAATTGTTCACCTTGCAACTGGTCGAACAGGTCATCAATACGATGTAATGGATACCTATTCTTGACGGTGGCATGGTTCAACTCCCGATAGTTAATACAAAGTCGCATACTCCCGTCTTTTTTTTACAAATAAAATGGGAGCACCCCAAGGAGATGTACTAGGACGTATAAAATCGATGTCTAACAACTCCTGTAGTTGGGCTTTTAACTCCTGAAGTTCAATAGGAGCCATTCGATATGGGTTTTAGAAATGGGTTTTGTACCGGGTTCAAGGTCAATAAAGAATTCAACTTCACGTTCTGGGGGTAGACCGAGAAGTTCTTCGGGAAATACATCAGGAAACTCATTAACAACAGAAATATCATTCAAACCTAACGTATTCTGGTTTAGATCAATGACATGTGCTAAGAAAGCTTGACATCCGTTTTTCAATAAACGAATAACTTTATGACTTGAAATGACATTGACTGATTTTAGTGGTTTGGTGGTTTGGATTCGCACAACAGGTTGATTAGGAATATAAAAACTAACAACCTTACGAAAATAATCAATTTTGGCATGATAACTGGTTAACCAGTCAATTCCTAAAATCACGTCAAATGCAAGTATTTTCAAAGATATAAGATCAACAGGTAGGGTGAGGGTACCAATTTGAATCAAGCAAGATTTGTAAACTGTGGATGTAATAAAGGTTTCTTCCAACGGAGTTTCAACAGATAAGTCAAAGTCTAATTTCTCAGAAGTCAAATTCAAACGTTGAGCACAAGCAGGTGAAATAAAAGAATGGGTAGCACCGGTATCTAATAAGGTATAAACTTAGCAAGAGTTTATTATCAGCTTACCCGTGATCACCTCATTCGGGTTCCTTGCTTGTTAGGCAGTCACGACAAAAGCTCTTCCGGGACCACAGACTTTGACTTGTCCGGAACTGCCTTAGGAATCACCACCCCAGCTGGACTTGGTTTCGCTACAGGACATACTCGAGCTATATGTCCTTCCTTTCCACAGTTACATCACACCTTGGATTGCTGTGTGCAGTTGGGACTGATGTGTCCCTCTTGCCCGCATTTATAGCATACGATCGGCGGTCGTTCTCCTCCCCCAGAAACAGTTGATGTTGGTGCTGCTGTCGATGTTTTCACGTTCTCATTGTTGTACCTTCTCTTCTTGAAATCTCCCCCCGACTCACTCCTTCTATTATCATGGCCACGATTACCACCGGAGTGGTTACCGCTTCTGTCATGATACTTTCCTCCTTGCTGGTTGTCATTGTTTCGATGACTGCTGCCACCGGTACGACCTTGGTTGTTGTCCCTTGGTTGAATATAATCATTATCACGTTCTAACAATTGGGCCCTTTTCACTACATCTAAATATAGAGAAAATTTGTGAGAAATGAGGTATTGACGAATTTCTGGTTTCAAACCTCTCAGAAATATTCGCGTCATACGTTCCTCATTCTCCACCAAATGAGGTGCAAACTGGGATAACTCCGCGAACTTAGCCTTGTACTGGGACACCGTCATGTTATTCTGTTCCAGTCTGATAAACTCTACCTCTTTCATGTGACGAATACTTTCTGGAAAGTATTTGTCATTGAACAGTTTCTGGAACGCCTCCCAAGACATCTTGAGTGCGGCAGGCTGGGTACGCTTCACAGATTTCCACCAGTAATCTGCCTCTCCACGAAACATAAAGGTGGCGAATGGGACCTTCTGTTCCTTCGTGCATCCCAAGACATCAAATATCTTGGTAATTTGCTTAACCCACGTTTTTGCCTTGATTGGATCTGGCTTTCCCTGAAATTCTGGTGGTCCCAACTATTTGAACTGCTTGGCAGTGACAAGTCGCGAGTTGTTATTATTTCCACCTGTATTATGAACATGAGTCTCACTCGTCTGGTTTTGCATGAACTGTAAAAATCTTCTAAACATCCCATCGTTTATCGTTTCTTCGGTAGGGTTGTTTACAGGAGGAATATAGCCTTCCTGTTGCACGTTCTCCTGGTTGGTGATTAAAGGTGTCTCAACGGTCTCATTCACTCCATTATTTAGATTTTCAGCTGCCATTCTCAAATACTGCCACAAAACAAGGGTTAATCAAACAAATTAACATATCACATATTAACACTATGTTCCAAACGACCAATTAAATAACAAATAAGCTTAGGTAGGACACACTAGCGAAGGTTTTATTTGTCTCTCCCCTCCTAGTTCTATTCCCAGATCTCTGCCAGAGATCATATCCCTAAGCTCTGATACCAACTGTGACGCCCCCAAAATAGGTTCAATACTCAACCCATTTTGAGTCGCCAAATACATGGTACAAAATTCAAATACAATCTTTTATAACATACGGTCGTGCAAAATACGACCACATAAACTATGAGTTTTAATACAAATCGTATATAATACGAAATATAAACATTCAAATTCATTCCTTATTCATTACAATGATTGTCTCACTATTTTATAGAATAGTGAGGACTTCTACAGATCTAACTCTGATCATCACACTGTTCCCCGACTAGTCCCCGCGATATTCTCATTTTCTGAAGAGAACAATAGATGAAAAGGGTGAGCTCAACTAGCCCAGTAAAGAATATTATGACTAAGATAATGAAGAATAAATTATCGTTAGTCTTCGACAAATCAGATAAAATATTATGGACAACAAGTTTTAGATCAACAACTGCAGCGAAAATATCAATTCATTAGAAGAGTTACATAGAGAATGAAGTCTACTATCTTCTATGATTTAAAAGTCCATCATCAATATTTTATCCCTGTAACATCAATCAATATATATCTCAAATCAAATATTCATCTTTGCACTACGGGCCAAAGATATTCATTTGTATCACCAGTGGTCATGTTCATCTCAACACCAGTCAATCTTTGCACTACGGGCCAAAGATATTCATTAGGTAATTATTAATCTTTGCTCTACAGGCCAAAGATATTCAGTTATATCACCATTTAGGACTGAAGATGATGAAAAATAATATAAATAACTAATCCAGTGAGATAAAGGACAAAGATTAGGGATTCGTAATTTAGTTTATCCAAGTTCAAGAATATTCCATAATAATACTTTGTGGAGCAAAATTCAAGAATAAAGATCAAAACTTGGATCTAATCAAAGATAGGACCTATAATAGTCAACTTGGACAAATAGAAGAAAATTTAATTTTTTTGTGAATAGTGCCGTATACGTGAATAGTAACCCTGACGGAAAAAGTAAGAATTTCATTATAAAATCCATTCCAATATTTTGGTATAATGATATTGAAAAGAATAATATTATTTACGAAAGAAAATAACATCCCTTACCTTAACATGAGAGTAGTTTTGGCTGAAATATCGGATATTATGTGGACGAAAACTTGCATTGTTATCAACACTCAAAGTATCTAAATACTCACAAGAAATACGCTCGATATTATAGAGAGAAATTTTTTTGATTCTGGTGTGATTTTCATTTCTAACTAAGCACCCTATTTATAGGAACAACTTAGGACGCCAAGATTGACAATTTTACAAACGGAAGAATTCTTTAGCACATGTTTTGAAAAGGTTGGCAGGTTGGCAGCCTACCAAGAATCAACAAGGACTTTTCCACCAAAAATCCCACATGCTTTATATATATATATATATATATATATATATTAAAATATTTATTTTTTAAACTTCAATAATTCATAATAAATAGCTCTTTTTCAGAAAAATATGAATCTTATGTCCTTTCTATATGAAATTTAATTCTCTACAACTTTGTAGAAGGAAGTTTTTACAAATTCCGAACAAAAAATGGTTGAAATCCACAAACGGATGATTTTTCACACCAAAATACTGATAAAAACACCTCAACACTAATTCCTTCTTTTATATCCACAAAAATAAATATTTCCTTATCATTTAAATCAATTATTAATTATTCACAAATAATATTACAGAACTACAATATTGACAACCAGGTCGTTCCCAGAAAAGAGGGGGCTTTCCAATAAGGATTTCTCCTTACTGGCGCGCAATTAAATAACCCCTCCTAGAAAGAACTTCCTTAGACATTGCCAATAATGCTATCTAATAATATTATTCAAATAATATGAATTATTGATTTGATAATTTGAAATACTGTGCAATGACAATTATTAAATCAATAATATGAAATATCAACGTAGTAATTATGCAATTATTAATGTAGTAATTATTGAGTCAATATTATAAAATATTAAACAGTAATTACTGTAACAATTATTGAGTAAGTGACTTCTTACGTAAGAATCAATAATTTGAAATACTGTGCAATACCGTGTGCTACTGTACAACAACGCGTATTACTGTATTTTTATCACCGGGTATTTTAACAGTTTAACGGTAACAGTTTTACCGTTATTTTTATAAAAAGGTTATTTCTGTCGCTTTCTATATCCGACATTCATTATATTGTGGGGTCCACCAATGATTGCGCCGTCGTACGAATATTCTCCGACAAAAAAAATATTTCTCGACCAAACGAATATTCCCTAACACAAAGAATATTTTATAACCACTTGCTTACTTTGAAAAATTTGCACATATCTCCCATAACTCACCACATTTATCAAAATAACACCTTACTGTTTAAAAACAATATATAAAGAAAATTAAATCTTTATTCATAAAATTTGGGGTCTTACAACCTCCCCTCCTTATGAAATTTCGTCCTCGAAATTAACGCACATACCTGGTATGTCGAAAAGGTGAGGATACCTCGCTTTCATTTCCGATTCCAAATCCCAGGTCATTTCCTCAATAGCATAGTTTCTCCACAAAACTTTAATTTGAGATATAATCTATGAGCGTAAAATATGTTCTTCTTATCCAAGATCTTGACAGGTATCTCCTCATATGTTAAATCTTCAGTTATCTCGTCTGGTTCTAATTTGATAATGTGGTTTGGGTCTTTCACGTGTTTACGTAGCATGAAAATGTGAAAAACGTTATGAACACGAGAGATGCTAGGCGGTAAAGCGAGTCTATAGGCCACATTTCCTACTCGGTCAAAGATCTCAAATGGACCAATGAATCGTGGGTTGAGCTTTCCTCTCTTCTCGAATCTCATAACTCCTTTCCATGGAGCAACACGTAACAATATATGGTCCCCAACATTAAATTCTACGTCCTTCCGATGAAGATTAGCATAACACTTTTGTCGATCTTGTGCGGTTTGTATACGTTGTCAGATCATTTGAATCTTTTCCATAGTCATACGTACTAACTTCGATCCCAACAATGTTGCTTCACCCAGCTTATCCCAGCATACTGGAGAATGACATTTTCGTCCATACAATTCTTCGAATGGAGCCACGCCTATACTTGCCTGATAACTGTTGTTATAAGAAAATTCCACCAATGGTAAGTACTTATCCCAACTCCCTTTGAAGTCTAGAACACAGAGTCTCAATAGATCTTCAAGAGTTTGGATAGTCCTTTCTGATTGCCCGTCCATTTGAGGATGATATACATAACGGAATCGTAAATCCGTGCCCATAGCTTTCTGTAAACTGATCCAAAATTATAAAGTAAATCTGGGGTCACGATCCGAAACTATGGATACTGGCATGCCATGCAATCTTATAATCTCATTCACGTACATATGAGCAAGACGTTTAAGGGAATAAGTCTCTCGTATAGGCAAGAAATGAGCAGACTTGGTTAATCTATCAACAATAACCCAAATCGCATTTATGCCTTGAGAAACCTTGGGAAGACCCGTAACGAAATCCATGGTAATGTGTTCCCACTTCCACTTTGGAATCTCAAGTGGTTGCAATGGACCCTTCGGCACTTGATGCTCTACTTTGACACGTTGACAAGTCAAACACCTCGAGATGAACTCTGCAATCTCTCTCTTCATATTGCTCCACCAAAATATATATTGAAGAACACGATACATTTTGGTACTCCCAGGATGGATTGCAAATGGTGTGTTGTGTGCCTCCATCATGATTCTATACTTTAAATCAGAATCGTTAGGAATACAAAGTCTGGAGTTGACTCGAAGTATTCCTTCTTCATCGATTCTTGCTTCTAGAATAGCACCTTCTTGCACTTTCTTCTTCATCTTCATCAGCTCCGGGTAAGTAGCTTGAGCAGTTTTAACTTTATCAATCAAAGCTGGTTCTACGCGTATACTTGACATCAACACGTGGGTCCCCGGAGTCTTGAACTCTATCTCCATCCTTTGTAAGTCACACAAAATGGGCCTTTGTGTCAACAACATCGCACTCATTCCCGTATATGATCTTCTACTTAACGCGTCTGCTACCACATTTGCTTTTCCAGGATGGTATTGGATGGTATGGTCGTAATCTTTCAACAGCTCAAGCCAACGTCGTTGCCGCATGTTGAGTTCCTTTTGAGTGAAGAAATATTTAAGGGTCTTATGATCCGTATAAATCTCCACTTTCTCTCCATACAGGTAGTGTCTCCAGTTCTTCAATGCGAAAACTACTGCTGCCAACTCTAGATCATGAGTAGGATAATTCCTCTCATATTCTTTGAGTTGTCGTGAGGCATAGGATATGACTTTCTCATGTTACATGAGAACACATCCTAACCCTTTGCCCGAAGCATCGCTGTAGATGACAAATCCATCCGAACCAGATGGTATCGTCAGAACAGGTGCCGAAATGAGTCTCCTCTTGAGCTCTTGAAAGCTCTTCTTGCATTCCTCGTTCCATACGAATTTTGTATCGCTCCTAGTCAACTGAGTTAATAGAGTAGCGATTCGAGTAAATTCTTCCACGAATCTCCGATAATAACCAGCTAAGCCCAGAAAGCTACGTACTTCGGTCACTGACTTAGGTTGCTCCCAACTTTGTATTGCTTTAATCTTCGCCGGGTCAACAGATACTCCATGTTTTGACCGATAGAATGCTACTTCCTCAAGCCAGAACTCGCATTTCTTCAACTTGGTATATAGCTTATTTTCACGAAGCCTTTGAAGTACCAGCTTCAAGTGGTGCTGATCTTCACAACTTTTGGAATAGATGAGGATGTCATCAATAAAGACAACCACGAACTGATCCAAATATTCCTTGAATACACGGTTCATCATATCTATGAAAGCAGCAGGAGCATTAGTCAATCCAAAAGACATGACTAAGAATTCATAATGCCCGTATCGAGTTCTGAAAGTAGTCTTTGGAATATCCTCAGTTTTAATCTTTAACTGATGATATCCAGAACGAAGATCGATCTTTGAAAAGAATTGTTCACCTTGCAACTGGTCGAACAGGTCATCAATACGATGTAATGGATACCTATTCTTGACGGTGGCATGGTTCAACTCCCGATAGTTAATACAAAGTCGCATACTCCCGTCTTTTTTTTACAAATAAAATGGGAGCACCCCAAGGAGATGTACTAGGACGTATAAAATCGATGTCTAACAACTCCTGTAGTTGGGCTTTTAACTCCTGAAGTTCAATAGGAGCCATTCGATATGGGTTTTAGAAATGGGTTTTGTACCGGGTTCAAGGTCAATAAAGAATTCAACTTCACGTTCTGGGGGTAGACCGAGAAGTTCTTCGGGAAATACATCAGGAAACTCATTAACAACAGAAATATCATTCAAACCTAACGTATTCTGGTTTAGATCAATGACATGTGCTAAGAAAGCTTGACATCCGTTTTTCAATAAACGAATAACTTTATGACTTGAAATGACATTGACTGATTTTAGTGGTTTGGTGGTTTGGATTCGCACAACAGGTTGATTAGGAATATAAAAACTAACAACCTTACGAAAATAATCAATTTTGGCATGATAACTGGTTAACCAGTCAATTCCTAAAATCACGTCAAATGCAAGTATTTTCAAAGATATAAGATCAACAGGTAGGGTGAGGGTACCAATTTGAATCAAGCAAGATTTGTAAACTGTGGATGTAATAAAGGTTTCTTCCAACGGAGTTTCAACAGATAAGTCAAAGTCTAATTTCTCAGAAGTCAAATTCAAACGTTGAGCACAAGCAGGTGAAATAAAAGAATGGGTAGCACCGGTATCTAATAAGGTATAAACTTAGCAAGAGTTTATTATCAGCTTACCCGTGATCACCTCATTCGGGTTCCTTGCTTGTTAGGCAGTCACGACAAAAGCTCTTCCGGGACCACAGACTTTGACTTGTCCGGAACTGCCTTAGGAATCACCACCCCAGCTGGACTTGGTTTCGCTACAGGACATACTCGAGCTATATGTCCTTCCTTTCCACAGTTACATCACACCTTGGATTGCTGTGTGCAGTTGGGACTGATGTGTCCCTCTTGCCCGCATTTATAGCATACGATCGGCGGTCGTTCTCCTCCCCCAGAAACAGTTGATGTTGGTGCTGCTGTCGATGTTTTCACGTTCTCATTGTTGTACCTTCTCTTCTTGAAATCTCCCCCCGACTCACTCCTTCTATTATCATGGCCACGATTACCACCGGAGTGGTTACCGCTTCTGTCATGATACTTTCCTCCTTGCTGGTTGTCATTGTTCCGATGACTGCTGCCACCGGTACGACCTTGGTTGTTGTCCCTTGGTTGAATATAATCATTATCACGTTCTAACAATTGGGCCCTTTTCACTACATCTAAATATAGAGAAAATTTGTGAGAAATGAGGTATTGACGAATTTCTGGTTTCAAACCTCTCAGAAATATCCGCGTCATACGTTCCTCATTCTCCACCAAATGAGGTGCAAACTGGGATAACTCCGCGAACTTAGCCTTGTACTGGGACACCGTCATGTTATTCTGTTCCAGTCTGATAAACTCTACCTCTTTCATGTGACGAATACTTTCTGGAAAGTATTTGTCATTGAACAGTTTCTAGAACGCCTCCCAAGACATCTTGAGTGCGGCAGGCTGGGTACGCTTCACAGATTTCCACCAGTAATCTGCCTCTCCACGAAACATAAAGGTGGCGAATGGGACCTTCTGTTCCTTCGTGCATCCCAAGACATCAAATATCTTGGTAATTTGCTTAACCCACGTTTCTGCCTTGATTGGATCTGGCTTTCCCTGAAATTCTGGTGGTCCCAACTATTTGAACTGCTTGGCAGTGACAAGTCGCGAGTTGTTATTATTTCCACCTGTATTATGAACATGAGTCTCACTCGTCTAGTTTAGCATGAACTGCAAAAAACTTCTAAACATCCCATCGTTTATCGTTTCTTCGGTAGGGTTGTTTACAGGAGGAATATAGCCTTCCTGTTGCACGTTCTCCTGGTTGGTGATTAAAGGTGTCTCAACAGTCTCATTCACTCCATTATTTAGATTTTCAGCTGCCATTCTCAAATACTGCCACAAAACAAGGGTTAATCAAACAAATTAACATATCACATATTAACACTATGTTTCAAACGACCAATTAAATAGCAAATAAGCTTAGGTAGGACACACTAGCGAAGGTTTTATTCGTCTCTCCCCTCCTAGTTCTATTCCCAGATCTCTGCCAGAGATCATATCCCTAAGCTCTGATACCAACTGTGACTCCCCCAAAATAGGTTCAATACTCAACCTATTTTGAGTCGCCAAATACATGGTACAAGATTCAAATACAATCTTTTATAACATACGGTCGTGCAAAATACGACCACACAAACTATGAGCTATAATACAAATCGTATATAATACGAAATATAAACATTCAAATTCATTACTTATTCATTACAATGATTGTCTCACTATTTTATAGAATAGTGAGGACTTCTACAGATCTAACTCTGATCATCACACTGTTCCCGACTAGTCCCCGCGATATTCTCATTTCCTGAAGAGAACAATAGATAAAAAGGGTGAGCTCAACTAGCCCAGTAAAGAATATTATGACTAAGATAATGAAGAATAAATTATCGTTAGTCTTCGACAAATCAGATAAAATATTATGGACAACAAGTTTTAGATCAACAACTGCAGCGGAAATATCAATTCATTAGAAGAGTTACGTAGAGAATGAAGTCTACTATCTTCTATGATTTAAAAGTCCATCATCAATATTTTATCCCTATAACATCAATCAATATATATCTCAAATCAAATATTCATCTTTGCACTACGGGCCAAAGATATTCATTTGTATCACCAGTGGTCATATTCATCTCAACACCTGTCAATCTTTGCACTACGGGCCAAAGATATTCATCAGGTAATCATTCATATTTGCTCTACAGGCCAAAGATATTCAGTTATATCACCATTTAGGACCGAGGATGATGAAAAATAATATAAATAACGAATCCAGTGAGATAAAGGACAAAGATTAGGTATTCATAATTTAGTTTATCCAAGTTCAAGAATATTCCATAATAATACTTTGTGGAGCAAAATTCAAGAATAAAGATAAAACTTGGATCCAATCAAAGATAGGACCCATAATAGCCAACTTGGACAAATAGAAAAAAATTTAATTTTTCTGGGAATAGTGCTGTATACGTGAATAGTGCCGTATACGTGAATAGTAACTCCGACGAAAAAAGTAAGAATTTTATAATAAAATCCATGCCAATATTTTGGTATAATGATATTAAGAAGAATAACATCATTTACGAAAAAAAATAACATCCCTTACCTTAACAGGAGAGTAGTTTTGGATGGAATATCGGATATTATGTGAACGAAAACTTGCACTATTATCAACACTCAAAGTATCTAAATACTCACAAGAAATACGCTCGATATTATAGAGGGAAAATTTTTTGATTCTGGTGTGATTTTTATTTCTAACTAAGCACCCTATTTATAGGAAAAGCTTAGGATGCCAGGATTGACAATTTTACAAACGGAAGAAATTTCTTCAGCACATGTTTTGAAAAGGTTGGCAGCCTACCAAGAATGAACAAGGACTTTTCCACCAAAAATCCCACATGCTTTATATATATATATATATATATATATATATTAAAATATTTATTTTCGAAACTTAAATAATTCATAATAAATAGCCATTTTTCAGAAAAATATGAATCTTATGTTATTTTCATATGAAATTTAATTCTCTACAACTTTGTAGAAGGAAGTTTTTCTAAATTCCGAACAGAAAAAGGCTGAAATCCACAAACGGATGATTTTCCACACCAAAATACTGATAAAAATACGTCAGTACTAATTCCTTCTTTTATATCCACAAAAATAAATATTTTCTTATCATATAAATCAATAATTAATTATTCACAAATAATATTACAGAACTACAATATTGACAACAACCAGGTCGTTTTCAGGAAAGAAGGGGCTTTACAATAAGGATTTCTCATTACTGGCGCGCAATTAAATAACCCCCTTCTAGACAGAACTTCCTTAGACATTGCCAATAATGCTATCTAATAATATTATTCAAATAATATGAATTATTGATTTGATAATTTGAAATACTGTGCAATGACAATTATTGAATCAATAATATGAAATATCAACGTAGCAATTATGCAATTATCAATGTAGCAATTATAGAGTTAATATTATAAAATATTGAACAGTAATTACTGTAACAATTATTAAGTAAGTGACTTCTTACGTAAGAATCAATAATTCGAAATACTGTGCAATACCATGTGCTACTGTGCAACAACGCGTATTACTGTATTTTTATCATCGGGTATTTCAACAGTTTAACGGTAACAATTTTACCGTTATTTTTATAAAAAAGTTATTTCTGTCGCTTTCTATATCCGACATTCATTCTGTTGTGGGGTCCACCAATGACTGTGCCGTCGTACGAATATTCTCCGATAAAAAGAATATTCCTCGACCAAACGAAATATTCCCCGACAAAATGAATATTTTATAACCCCTTGCTTACTTTGAAAAATTTGCACATATCTCCCATAACTCACCACATTTATCAAAGCAACACCTTACTATTTAAAATAATATATAAAGAAAATTAAATCTTTATTCATAAAATATGGGGTCCTACAAAGTTGACTGGTTGCTAACTGAAGAACTAGATCTGAATAATCTACTCATTTTAGAAATTCAATTTTTTTTTTAAGAATTCTATGTTCTTCCTTACATACCCTTCTTACCTCAAGCAGGCGCATACCTATGTTCTAGGTCAAACACCCGACACTGCTCCTCTTTGAGACTTACAAAGGGCAAAAAGACCATGGTGAACACGGTGTTCTACAGTAAGAACTTAGGTGACTTAGGAACAGAGAAGAAAGAAAAACTTTTGATTTTTAGAAATGACTAAGATTAAACAGATAAGATCAACAATTATCAAACAAACAACTCATGGCTCTGAGAATAGGGATGGTGATCTATCTGAGAAGAATATCAACAGCACCCACCAACGACGGAAGGAGCCGGACCTCAACAGTCTGACGAACAACAATCAGACAAAGTCAGACGACGCTGGCCCCCCAGGGTCCAACAGTTAGCGGATGCTCCAGTCATCATCAGATGCAATCAATGCATCCGACAAAGTCAAAAGTAAAGAACAACTTTACTTTAGTAAAAGTAATTTACTTATGTAAAAGTAAATGTAAATACTTTAACTTTAGTTAAATGTTTTTAGCTTTAGTTAAATATTTTTACTTCAGTAAATGTAAAAGTAATTTACTTTAACCTAAGTTAAATGTTTTTAACTTAAGTTAAATGTTTCTTACTTTAGTTAAATGTTTTTACTTTTAACCTTAAGTAAATGTAAAAGTTACTTCGGTAAATATAAACCGGTAACTTTAGTTCTATTTAAAGGAACTCAAGTGTTAGAGTTCCTTAGGCTTAAAAATATAAACCATTTAGCCTCACCAGAGGTTTCTCCTCCTTCTTTCCTCCTTCTCTCGACCTTCTCTCTAGTTAGATGAAGAATGAAGTTCCTATAACTTCTTCTTCCCTTAGTAAACTTATCCAGATACGATGTAATCCCTTCCCAAATGTTATAAATAAAAGAAAGAGATTACTTTACCGATACACCGGTCATCTTCTTTAAGTTTCTTTTGTTTTAGTTTAAAGTTTTATTTAAACTTTTTGTCCGTTGTTAAATGGTATCAGAGCCATGCGGTGTTGTCTTTTGGTGTCAATGTTTGTTTTTCGGTCAAACACAGAGGTCTGAGTTTTAATCTTGTTTCTTCTTCTTCTTTAGACTTCTGTTGCTCCGTCCTTAGAGCACCTAGTTTGAGTCACCTATCACCTATAGAACACCCCGGATCGCTATAGGTCCCGTCGAGCCGTTGTAAGTCTCAAGAGTGTGAGCAGTTTAGGCGAAAGGGAATCACTAGATCTAAGGGTATGCGTCTGCCAATAGGTAAGAGGGTATGTACTCAAGCGACTTTGGTCTGTCTTTAAGTGGAATGTCAACAGATCTAGAGATTAGGTTTGAACAAAGTTAAAACGAAGTAGATTGTTTAGATCGAGTTCATCAGTTATTCAAGAGTCAGCCGTGTGATCCTCGTATCAGACACAATCTGATTAGTTTTTATAAAAAATTTTACATAAATTTTTTTAAAATCAATAGTCGATGACCAAAAATTTTGGTGAATTTTTTTCTCCTTTCTTAAAATCTAAACATAATTTTTTGGGGGAAAAAGGGTAAATCCTGGATATTTTTTTGGGGTCGAAGGAATAGAGATTGTGATCTATTTGAGAAGAAGATCAACAGCACCCATCGATGAAAGAAGGAGCTGGACCTCAACAGTCAGACGAAGTCAGACGACGCTGGCCCCCCAGGGTCCCACAGTCATCGGATGCTCCAGTCATCATCAGATGCAATCAATGCATCCGACAAAGTCAAAAGTAAAGGACAACTTTACTTTAGTAAAAGTAATTTACTTAAGTAAAAGTAAATGTAAATACTTTAACTTTAGTTAAATGTTTTTACTTCAGTAAATGTAAAAGTAATTTACTTTAACCTAAGTTAAAATATTTTAACTTAAGTTAAATGTTTGTTACTTTAGTTAAATATTTTTACTTTTAACCTTAAGTAATTGTAAAAGTTACTTCGATAAATATAAACGGGTAACTTTAGTTCTATTTAAAGGAACTCAAGTGTTAGAGTTCCTCAGGCTTAAAAATATAAACCATTTAGCCTCACCTGAGGTTCTCTCCTCCTTCTCTCTACCTTCTCTCTAGTTAGATGAAGAACGAAGTTCTTATATTTCTTCTTCCCTTAGTACATATATCCAGATACGATGTAATCCTTTCCCAAATGTTTATAAATAAAAGAAAGAGACTATTATACCGATACACCGGTTATCTTCTTTAAGTTTCTTTGTTTTAGTTTAAAGTTTTATTTAAACTTTTCGTCCGCTGAGAAATGGTATCAGAGCCATACGGTATTGTCTCTTGGTGTCACTGTTTGTTCTCCGGTCAAACACAGAGGTCTGAGTTTATACTTGTTTATACTTATTCTTTAGACTTCTGTTGCTCTATTTTTAGAGCATCTAGTTTGAGTCACGTATCACTTATAGAACACCCCGGATCGCCATAGGTCCCGTTAAGCCGTTGTAAGTCTCAAGAGTGTGAGCAGTTTAGGCAAAGGAAATCACTAGATCCAAGGGTATGCGTTTGCCAATAGGTAAGAGGGTATGCACTCAAGCGACTTTGGTCTGTCTTTAAGTGGAATGTCAACAGATCTAGATATTAAGTTTGAACAAAGTTAAAACGAAGTAGACTGCATAGATCGAGTTCATCAGTTAGTCAAGAGTCAGCCGTGTGATCCTTGTATCAGACACAGTCTGATAAGTTTTTATAAAAAATTTTACATAAATTTTTTTGAAATCAACAGTCGATGACCAAAAATTTCGGTGAAATTTTTTCTCCTTTCTTAAAATTTAAACATAATTTTTGGGGGAAAAAAGGGTAAATCCAGGATATTTTTTTGGGGTCGAAGGAATAGGGATGGTGATCTATCTGAGAAGAAAATCAACAGTACCCACCGGCGACAGAAGGAGCAGGACCTCAACAGTCAGACGAAGTCAGACGACGCTGGCCCCCAGGGTCCCACAGTCATCGGATGCTCCAGTCATCATCAGATGCAATCAATGCATCCGACAAAGTCAAAAGTAAAGAACAACTTTACTTTAGTAAAAGTAATTTACTTAAGTAAAAATAAATGTAAATACTTTAACTTTAGTTAAATATTTTTAACTTTAGTTAAATATTTTTACTTCAGTAAATATAAAAGTAATTTACTTTAACCTAAGTTAAAATATTTTAACTTAAGTTAAATGTTTCTTATTTTAGTTAAATATTTTTACTTTTAACCTTAAGTAAATGTAAAAGTTACTTCGGTAAATATAAACCGGTAACTTTAGTTCTATTTAAAGGAACTCAAGTGTTAGAGTTCCTCAGGCTTAAAAATTTAAACCATTTAGCCTCACCTGAGGTTCTCTCCTCCTTCTCTCCTCCTTCTCTCTACCTTCTCTCTAGTTAGATGAAGAACGAAGTTCTTATACTTCTTCTTCCCTTAGTAAATATATCCAGATACGATGTAATCCTTCTCAAATGTTTATAAATAAAAGAAAGAGATTATTATACCGATACACCGGTCATCTTCTTTAAGTTTCTTTTGTTTTAGTTTAAAGTTTTATTTAAACTTTTCGTCCGCTGTTAAATAAACCATTTAACAGAGCCATGAGTTGACCATTTCTCAGCGGACGAAGTAATCTCTTTCTTTTATTTATAAACCTTTGAGAAGGGATTACATCTTATCTGGATAAGTTTACTAAGGGAAGAAGAAGTATAAGAACTTCTTCTTCGTCTAACTAGAGAGAAGGTAGAGAAAAGGAGGAGAGAACCTCGATTGAGGCTAAATGGTTTACATTTCTAAGACTGAGGAACTCTAACACTTGAGTTCCTTTAAATAGAACTAAAGTTACCGGTTTATATTTATCGAAGTAACTTTTCCATTTACTTAAGGTTAAAAGTAAAAATATTTAACTAAAGTAAGAAATATTTAACTTAAGTTAAAATATTTTAACTTAGGTTAAAGTAAATTACTTTTACATTTACTGAAGTAAAAATATTTAACTAAAGTTAAAAATATTTAACTAAAGTTAAAGTATTTACATTTATTTTTACTTAAGTAAATTACTTTTACTAAAGTAAAGTTGTCCTTTACTTTTGACTTTGTCGGATGCATTGATTACATCTGATGATGATTGGAGCATCCGATGACTGTGGGACCCTGGGGGGCCAGCGTCGTCTGACTTCGCCTGACTGTTGAGGTCCGGCTCCTTCTGTCGCTGGTGGGTACTATTGATATTCTTTTCAGATAAATCACCATCCCTATTCATTTAACAGCGGATGAAAATTTTAAATAAAACTTTAAACAAAAATAAAAGAAACTTAAAGAAGATGACCGTTGTATCGGTAAAGTAATCTCTTTCTTTTATTTATAAACATTTGGGAAGGGATTACATCGTATCTGGATAAGTTTACTAAGGGAAGAAGAAGTTATAGGAACTTCATTCTTCATCTAACTAGAGAGAAGGTAGAGAGAAGGAGGAGAGAAGGAGGAGAGACCTCTGGTGAGGCTAAATGATTTACATTTTTAAGCCTAAGGAACTCTAACACTTGAGTTCCTTTAAATAGAACTAAAGTTACCGGTTTATATTTACCGAAGTAACTTTTACATTTACTTAAAATTAAAAGTAAAAATATTTAACTAAAGTAAGAAACATTTAACTTAAGTTAAAAATATTTAACTTAGGTTAAAGTAAATTACTTTTACATTTACAGAAGTAAAAACATTTAACTAAAGTTAAAAGCATTTAACTAAAGTTAAAGCATTTACATTTACTTTTACATAAGTAAATTACTTTTACTAAAGTAAAGTTAATCTTTACTTTTGACTTTATCGGATGCATTGATTGCATCTGATGATGACTGGAGCATCCGATGACTGTGGGACCCTGGGGGGCTAGCGTCGTCTGACTTCGTCTGACTGTTGAGGTCCGGCTCCTTCTGTCGCCGGTGGGTATAGTTGATCTTTTTCTCAGATAGATCACCATCCATATTCCTTCGATCCCAAAAAAAATATCCAGGATTTACCCTTTTTCCCCCAGAAAATTATGTTTAGATTTTAAGAAAGGAGAAAAAAATTCACCTAAATTTTTAGTCACCGACTGTTGATTTCAAAAAATTTTATGTAATTTTTTTTATAAAAACTAATCAGACTGTGTCTGATACGCGGATCACATGGTTGATTCTTGAATAACTGATGAACTCGATCTAAGCAGTCTACTACGTTTTAACTTTGTTCAAACCTAATCTCTAGATCTGTTGACATTCCACTTAAAGACAGACCAAAGTCGCTTAAGTGCATACCCTCTTACCTATTGGCAGACGCATACCCTTAGATTTAGTGATTCCCTTTCGCCTAAACTGCTCACACTCTTGAGACTTACAACGGCTCGACGGGACCTATGGCGATCCGGGGTGTTCTATAGGTGATAGGTGACTCAAACTAGGTGCTGTAAGGACGGAGCAACAGAAGTCTAAAGAAGAAGAAGAAACAAGATTAAAACTCAGACCTCTGTGTTTGACCGGAAAACAAACAGTGACACCAAAAGACAACACCGCATGGCTCTGATACCATTTAACAGCGGACGAAAAGTTTAAATAAAATTTTAAACAAAAACAAAAGAAACTTAAAGAAGATGACCGGTGTATCGGTAAATTAATCTCTTTCTTTTATTTATAAACATTTGGGAAGGGATTACATCGTATCTGGATAAGTTTACTAAGGGAAGAAGAAGTTATAGGAACTTCATTCTTCATCTAACTAGAGAGAAGGTAGAGAGAAGGAGGAGAAACCTCTGGTGAGGCTAAATGGTTTACATTTTTAAGCCTAAAGAACTCTAACACTTGAGTTCCTTTAAATAGAACTAAAGTTATTAGTTTATATTTATCGAAGTAACTTTTATATTTACTTAAGGTTAAAAGTAAAAATATTTAACTAAAGTAAGAAACATTTAACTTAAGTTAAAAATATTTAACTTAGGTTAAAGTAAATTACTTTTACATTTACTGAAGTAAAAACATTTAACTAAAGTTAAAGTATTTACATTTACTTTTACATAAGTAAATTACTTTTACTAAAGTAAAGTTAATCTTTACTTTTGACTTTGTCGGATGCATTGATTGCATCTGATGATGACTTAAACATCCGATGACTGTGGGACCCTAGGGGGCCAGCGTCGTCTGACTTCGTCTGACGGTTGAGGTCCTGCTCCTTCTGTCGCCGGTGGGTACTGTTGTAAGAACCCGAATTTTCAAGAAATTATTAAAATGAGAATTTAATAAATAAAATTTCTAAGGCATGTATTGGGTTCGAATATATATGTGTGTTATGAGGTAGGATGTGTGTTACATAGGATAATATGAACTATGTAATATGTGATTTTTGTGATTAATAAATATATTATTAATATATATTTATTATTTATTGTAGAGGTGAATTAGCAAGAAGATGGATAAGATTTATCTATCGGTATTAAATAATTTATATAATTATTTATCATGGTAAGATTGGTGACATTAAATATCTTTGGTAATCACCATTTTCTGGAGTATATGTACGTTGTTGAAGAGAGAGAGAGAATAGGACCAATATATCTTTAGATAAACATTGGTTAGTAAATTACTAGTTGATTTAATATATCCCGCGAGAAGTGAAGATTAACGGAATATACATATGTGTTATATATATATATATATATATATATATATATATATCTTGAATTATGTGGAAGAAATTAGATATATATATATATATATATATATATATATATATATATATATATATATATATATATATATGAGAACCTTATAGGGGAATAGAGTTTGAACTTATAGTTTAAACTTTAAATCATTGAAGGAGGTAATAAAATATGTTGGTTAACCGATGTAGCAAGATAGCACATTAAAAAGCATGTTCAAGTATTTAAGAATTGAGATTATGGTTCTGCTATAGCAGAACTTGTCTGCCTATGAACTTGAGGTGGCGCAGCTGTGCCACTTCCAAGCTTATGACCAGCGCAGCTGCGCCGGTCTGTAGAAAATTCTAAGAGTTGTGTAATCTAAACTTGGGAATATGTATATTAGTAATTAAAATGTGGGTCATGAATGGGTTAAGTTAGCAAAGAATGATTTGAATGAGAAATTAATTAACCTAGGATAAATGTGGGTTAATCAAATTATGTTATGGAATAATATATAGCCTTGTGTGGCAATGGAAAGGAATGAGAAAGAGTTGGTTCACTTACATAATACGATAAATTAATATATATGTTTAGCCTAAGAGAATAAAAAGAATATTTTGATATTGATAATATATTACATAGTATGGTAATATATAAAAGGGCTAGTATTTGATAGATAAGTGGTTAATAAAGGAAGAGAACCAATATAATTGTAAATGAATATCGGTTAGAGATGAAAGTGTTATTTTAGCATGGCTAAAACGTAAAGATGGTTGTCTTAGGACGATCGGATAGTTATACATAGATTGTATAATCTAAATAATTAATGGGATAGATATTAATTATTATAAGTGTATAATTATTTGAGATAGCTTAGCATTAAAATGCATGTATCATACAAACCTTATATCAAAAGGATATTAAGGCGTGGTGAAAGTGATAACGAGCTTAAGGTAAGCTGGTGAGATAGGCCTAGTGTAGCCCAGAGGGGGGATAAGCAATTCCTTAAATAAATTAATGAAGGAATGATTAAACGGACTAATTAATATTATTATGAGAATTATTGCTCTGTGCAAGTATACATGTTATGTGAGTTAGTGCCTATGCGAATAATTGCTAGGATTAAATTTATAGGGAATCACTAACGGTTTAATTAAATTAGTGAACTAGCCCTAAGGTTTTTATATCAAAAGAATTGATAGGATGGCTAATAATTAAATATTCAATTTACTTGAATATAGTGAAATGATTTAATTGTGTAGATTATATTTACTCGATTACTTGTTTTGTGCAAACATGCGATAATTAAACCTATAGTATATAGTATTTACCTCTATATATTATAAAGTGCAATGAGACGTATTAATGTGGCTATATATGATATATAGACTATATAGTAAGATTAGATATTGAATGTGTACATGAGGTAACGTGACTATATGTGTGGGTGAACCTATTTAAGTACCACATGAATATTATAAGGAATAAGCAATTGTTAATTGAGACTTTCTTCAATAATTTACTATAATTGAAATAATAGAGTTTGGATAATACAATGAGATAATACCCAATCGAAATATACTCAGTATTAACGAAATGTACATAGATTATATATGTGCAATTAAATTTACTACATGGTAGTATTAATTATTTATTGGGATTACATTGTGACTCTATTAAAACCTAAGTGTATATAAGGTATACTTGTAATATAACCTTAGTATGTTGTATACAAGTTGCTGAGTTTTATTGGCTTGTCCCTAAATGAGTGGCCATTTCTTCCTCACGTGGCTAGCCTACTCTATTCTTTCTATCAAAAATTAGCAATTCTAGCATATGATGACAAAGGGAGTGGGTTTCATGATGAATTCACCAACTCCTCAACTACTCCTTGTTAACCATCAAATTCTTGCTCTTATCATTGGTTTGAATTGGTGGAGAAAACCATTGTCTGTGTCAAGCTTGGTCTATAAATAAAGCTATCCTCTTTCTCAATTCCCGTTGGTTGAATTGTCTGAGTAAATGGGTTATGGAAGGATAGTAGAATTGAGAGCAATTAGAGGATTGAAGAGCTATAGTTAGCAAATTGAAGCCATCAAGAGGTAATAATTCTAATGTATATGCTCTTGAATTCCTATGTTTTGAATTTCTTAAAAATATCAAGAAAATGGTTGCTTTTGAGTCAAACATTGGTGGCTAAGGATTGTTGTAATCCATGAATTGTTGCTAGATACTGTTAATACAGTTAAATGCGAAAATAATGGAAGTTAAAAAGACCAATTTCGTTTAGAAACGAATTCGTAGTGAATGAATTCGCTACATTTGTCAAAATATAAAAATTTAGTATGAACATGAGCTTTGGATTAATATGTGGGTTAGTTAATGTTTATGTTAATTGTTATTCTTTGGTATGTTGTAGTTTTATGAGTTACGAATCCATAGAATCGAAAACAGACTAATTTGGATGAGTATAACTCGCGTTATGACAATCGGAATGTGAAACGGTCTGAAAATTCGTGAAGGAGCAAGTCTGGAACAATCTTCTGCCTCTTGTGGCGCAGCTGCGCTTCCCCCAAGGCCATTTGGGGAGCAGCTGCACCAGGCATGGTCAGACAGAAGAAAAAAAAAACACTGTTTTGACCTGCTGTAGTAAATTAGGCATAATGTTTTCATACGAACTCCGATTGAGGTGGTTCAAGATGATTCGGAAAGATAACGAGCAACCCTACAATTTTTCTTCTTTAAGTTTTTAGATTTGAAGTCGTTAATAGGGGTAAAAATATCCATCTTTGTGACTGCTCCGTATTCGGAAGCAATCGGAGGGCGTCAAACATGCACATACGCAATTGTAGTGCCCCCGACGATGAAATATGTTATTATAAGTGATAAAACATAACAATGCATGATAATAGATATGACATATGGTCTTGAGTACCTTTTCATATCATGAGTTGCTTAAATGGTTATTTTCCAAAGATTATATAAAGGTTTTGAAAGCAAACTTTGACAAAACTTGTGTCCTTTAAGTTCTGACCATTTGAGTATGTTTATATGGCATAGATATGTGTTCAAATGCATGTGAGTTATGATTTCAAGATACATTGCATGTGCTAAGTTGACTTATTGTAATTTTCGATGAAAACTTAGAATTTGAAAGCTAATATCATCACTCACTATGTGAGATACGTTCTGATCATGCAAGCACGTATAATAGGATTCATTATGCCTCTAGACATGTTGACATAAGCATAAACATGTTTGACTTCATTAGTGTACGTTGACTAAAGAACGTGTAAGATTTGAAAATGAACTTCAACATATACTTGAGATAGTTAAGTTCTTACTTTCCAAGCATGTGAGCATGGTCTAGTTATGCATAAGTATGAGGAGAGGTTCAAGGTTGTCTTACATGTGCTAAGTTACTTTGACATTGATTTTGAAGAATAAAATTAAGGAAGTTTTGAAATTAAGATGAATAAGTATTGAGTTACTTGCATTCTAACCTTATGTTCAAGCATGATGGTACTTTTTATGTCTTTAAGCATGAATGATATGTGCACCCAATTAGTTAAGCATAACATAAGCTATTCAAGCATGTTTTAAAGTAGGTTGTCAAAAGAGGGACTATACTAACTATGTGTAACCGAGTTTGATACACATAATCATGCGTATTAAGGATTGTTTAATATCATTATGTAACTTAATGGTTAACATAGCGAGTCTCTTGTGGAATGAACCTATTTTAGTCTCGATTAAAGAGTTTTGAAAAGGATGACAAATGCTAGCTAAAAGTGAATAGTTTGGATGTATTGAAGGATGTTTAACATGCTATATGTTAGTACCTATGCATGCTAGAAAACTAAAACGAAACTAGAAATCAAAAGGCCAAATCTGGTCTGGACAGGGAGCGGCGCAGCTGCGCCCCTCCCAGGTCTAAATGTGGCGCAGCTGCGCCACAGGGCAATTTTGCCTTATTGTTTTAATTGCAGTCTGAACCTTGTGGTAGGCTTGCATTGTTATCCTAAGTTATAAAACAGAGTCTAACTAATGACATGAGTATTTATTGATGTAATGGTGATATTAAACCCTAAATTAATAAATTTTCCTAAGGTTTGCAAAACACAAGGACAGTGTGATTATATATTTTTGAGTCGAATACTTAGATAGTTAAGTGTGTTAATATTGATATTGAGTATGGTTAAGATATAACTATACGTACCTAATGATACTAAGCGTATGATAGGAAAGTGAAACAAGGTTCTAAGAGCCAAGATGGAAAATAATGTAATATTTATTATTATATTGAGAAAGTATGAATGTATGACTAATGGAAATAAATCCATGATTATATAACTGTGTAGGATTACACGAAGTGCAGAATTCTTTAAGCAGTTAAGTCGTAGTTATTAAACTACGAATCAAGCAAGTCTTTCAGTTCCTATTTGATATATATATGAATTCAATAAATGTTAGTTGAATTATATTATATTGTGATGATGTGAACTTATATATGAACTGTATATGAGATATGTATGAGATTGAAAGTTAATCTTTGATGATATGTTTGTTATGTGAGAAGTAACATGCTAGTGAATATAAATCTATTATAAATGCATGAACTGAGTATGATGTTATATGCTATGTGATGCATGAAAACTGTTAGAATTGCTGAGCTGTCGAGCTCACTCTTGCAAATAACCATTTTTGCAGGTTAAGGACTTACGATAAGGATTTCGTGCTTCTTGATTGATAAAGATAGATAGTATTAGAACGGAGAATACTATTTAGATTATCGTTTGAACCCTGTTTAGGTTCTAGGAGTGTACTTGATATATACTTACGATGTTTAATACTTGTTGTATTGTAAAAGATGTACTAGCTAATACATATAGGATATCAAGTTGAGTTGTAAATATTTATACATAAATTTGTGTAAAGCAAATCATAATATAGTATGATTCAATGTTATGTAATCGATTCAAGATTTAGAAATCAATAAAAGATTTTATTCAAGAGAATTGAAAAAGTTTAAGTTATTCCGCATTTTAGTAACATCGGTTATGATGTATAGACAGGAACGGTATATGACCGGGATTTGAAACTTGTATAGGCTTGGAGTCTTTATACAAGATCCTAGATATGAATAGAAATTATATTCTATTTTGTAATCAAGAGAAGTTGTATTCTTTTACAAATGACTAAAAGATGTAATAGTTCCACAATAGTAGTATCGTGACTGCACCGGATCCGAGGTAATAGAAGGGACCCGGATTTGGGGGCGTCACAGGTTGGTATCAAAGCTGTAGGTTATAAACTTAGGTAAGAGTACCTTAGGCTATAACCTGAGAAAGGAAAAGATAAAGATTAAAATATATACGTGAAGATTCAAAGACGAATCTTGAAATATCTAGAGAATGAGAATCAGGAGTTTCCTAAATCTGGTAATAAAAATGTTATGATGATGTCTATAAGATGAGTATGACAAAGATAGTGAGAATGAACTCGAGTGGAGTTTGGTTGATAATAGGGAAAGAACCCTAAGATAAATTGATGATCACGACGTGATCAGATTGAAATGTGAAATAATAGATAGTCTGTAACGACTAAGTGTGTATAGCTTGATGCTATGAGAGAATGTACTATAAAAAGTACGAGATGAACTCATGAGGAGTTGTATGTGGTGAAACCTAGAAAGTTCGTAACGAGGAAGTGATAGAGTAAGATGGAGTTAAGTGTTGGACTTCCATTGAGGACTCATGTGATGGCTTAGTTGTACAAACTTTTGTATGGGCAGAGGTTTTGTGCTTGCACTAAGTGCATCACATTGATAATCGTTGGAATGTTAGTGTCGCGGTATCATTATACATATGGTGGAAAGGTGATTCTTTTCTCATATTTATTTTGATAGATATAGATTTCTAAGATATAATTAGATAATATTAAGATTAGGTGCGAGTTCTTAAGACTCATGCCTATGACAAGTTTAGGAACTCATAATCGTATGGTGGAACCCCTCAGCGAATGGACGATTTTGGTCTGACTAGGATAAGTTCCTCTACCCATATGATTGTGGTAAGTTCCTGAGCTTCCATGGTGTGGTAAGTTGGTGAACTGTACTGAGAATAGATGTATTATATAAGAGTTTTGGAATAGTGAGCATTGATGGTAGTAAGAGATTGAAGTGATGGAGAAATTTGGATTTTTCTAAATCTTCTAGCTATGCTAGATTTTCAAAATTTATTGACTTCGTGCTAGTGTTTGCACTTCAATTTTCTTGAGAAAAACATTGGGTCAAATGACTGAACCAATGAGTTTAAAAAAAAAAACGACACCGTTATTCGAATGTCTAAGCTATTTATTTCGGCCAAGACAAAAATGATTTGAAAATCTTTCAAAATATATTTTGACCATGCGCATCATTTGATATGATGTAGAATGGTAAACGATGGAGTCATCAATGCAATCGAACCTAGTGTTGGTTGTGATCGAAAGATCGTCAGCCCACTATGGTATGATGTAATATGACAAAGTCATAAAATGGCAGAATCCTCGACGTACTACTAATCTGGTATGGTATCATGACGTCATAAAAGAATTTTTGGTTTTCTTGTAAATTATGAAGAAGGTCAAATAAGTTGGCTAAATTATTTCGATTGATGTCCGAATTGTTGATGAGAGTCTAAGCTATTTGATTCAGCTAGGCGACTGTTGAAAAGAGATCATAGAATTCAAGCATTCTTGTGTATTTATGCCAAACCAGATTGCTCTGGTGTGGATTTTGATGTTGAAAAGCTGAGGTGAACAACCCTATAAGGGAACATATTTTCGGGGACAATGGTTCCGAGCGTAATGCATATAGTCGTTACAAAACACTACGTTGCGGCCCAACGTAGTGGTACAATAGGCTGGCCACCTAGAGTACGCGTGGAGGGTGTTTTCAGCCTTTGTGATTGAAAAACACTCTGGTTTGCGGTGTGAAGAATTATGTTGAAGCATTAGTAAACCTGGAGGAAAGTTCACGGTCTTGTGACCCCTCAGCATAATCTGAAATCTGAATTATTCATACTACTTTTCGATTATTAAAAAATCGTGGAAGATTCTTATTCTTCTGAAGGATGAATGTAGTAAGTAGAATATTCCCTAAAAAGGAGAAAGTGATAGAATGCGATTGAAAAAGTTATAATAATAAAACTTTCGAAAAGAAAATGAATAAAACTATTCAAAAGAATATGTAATATTCAGAATAGCACCGAGTAGAGGAGGTTTCGGTGATTCTGAGGACGGAATCCTTATAAGGGGGAGAAGATGTAAGAACCCGAATTTTCAAGAAATTATTAAAATGAGAATTTAATAAATAAAATTTCTAAGGCATGTATTGGGTTCGAATATATATGTGTGTTATGAGGTAGGAAGTATTGTGTTACATAGGATAATATGAACTATGTAATATGTGATTTTTGTGATTAATAAATATATTATTAATATATATTTATTATTTATTGTAGAGGTGAATTAGCAAGAAGATGGATAAGATTTATTTATCGGTATTAAATAATTTATATAATTATTTATCATGGTAAGATTGGTGACATTAAATATCTTTGATAATCACCATTTTCTGGAGTATATGTACGTTGTTGAAGAGAGAGAGAGAATAGGACCAATATATCTTTAGATAAACATTGGTTAGTAAATTACTAGTTGATTTAATATATCCCGCGAGAAGTGAAGATTAACGGAATATACATATGTGTTATATATATATATATATATATATATATATATATATATATATATATATATATATATATATATGAGAACCTTATAGGGGAATAGAGTTTGAACTTATAGTTTAAACTTTGAATCATTGAAGGAGGTAATAAAATATGTTGGTTAACCGATGCAGCAAGATAGCACATTAAAAAGCATGTTCAAGTATTTAAGAATTGAGATTATGGTTCTGCTATAGCAGAACTTGTCTGCCTATGAACTTGAGGTGGCGCAGCTGCGCCACTTCCAAGCTTATGACCAGCGCAGCTGCGCCGGTCTGTAGAAAATTCTGAGAGTTGTGTAATCTAAACTTGGGAATATATATATTAGTAATTAAAATGTGGGTCATAAATGGGTTAAGTTAGCAAAGAATGATTTGAATGAGAAATTAATTAACCTAGGATAAATGTGGGTTAATCAAATTATGTTATGGAATAATATATAGCCTTGTGTGGCAATGGAAAGGAATGAGAAAGAGTTGGTTCACTTACATAATACGATAAATTAATATATGTGTTTAGCCTAAGAGAATAAAAAGAATATTTTGATATTGATAATATATTACATAGTATGGTAATATATAAAAGGGCTAGTATTTGATAGATAAGTGGTTAATAAAGGAAGAGAACCAATATAATTGTAAATGAATATCGGTTAGAGATGAAAGTGTTATTTTAGCATGGCTAAAACGTAAAGATGGTTGTCTTAGGACGATCGGATAGTTATACATAGATTGTATAATCTAAATAATTAATGGGATAGATATTAATTATTATAAGTGTATAATTATTTGAGATAGCTTAGCATTAAAATGCATGTATCATACAAACCTTATATTAAAAGGATATTAAGGCGTGGTGAAAGTGATAACGAGCTTAAGGTAAGCTGGTGAGATAGGCCTAGTGTAGCCCAGAGGGGGGATAAGCAATTCCTTAAATAAATTAATGAAGGAATGATTAAACGGACTAATTAATATTATTATGAGAATTATTGCTCTGTGCAAGTATACATGTTATGTGAGTTAGTGCCTATGCGAATAATTGCTAGGATTAAATTTATAGGGAATCACTAACGGTTTAATTAAATTAGTGAACTAGCCCTATGGTTTTTATATCAAAAGAATTGAAAGGATGGCTAATAATTAAATATTCAATTTACTTGAATATAGTGAAAGGATTTAATTGTGTAGATTATATTTACTCGATTACTTGTTTTGTGCAAACATGCGATAATTAAACCTATAGTATATAGTATTTACCTCTATATATTATAAAGTGCAATGAGACGTATTAATGTGGCTATATATGATATATAGACTATATAGTAAGATTAGATATTGAATGTGTACATGAGGTAACGTGACTATATGTGTGGGTGAACCTATTTAAGTACCACATGAATATTATAAGGAATAAGCAATTGTTAATTGAGACTTTCTTCAATAATTTACTATAATTGAAATAATAGAGTTTGGATAATACAATGAGATAATACCCAATCGAAATATACTCAGTATTAACGAAATGTACATAGATTATATATGTGCAATTAAATTTACTACATGGTAGTATTAATTATTTATTGGGATTACATTGTGACTCTATTAAAACCTAAGTGTATATAAGGTATACTTGTAATATAACCTTAGTATGTTGTATACAAGTTGCTGAGTTTTATTGGCTTGTCCCTAAATGAGTGGCCATTTCTTCCTCACGTGGCTAGCCTACTCTATTCTTTCTCTCAAAATTAGCAATTCTAGCATATGATGACAAAGGGAGTGGATTTCATGATGAATTCACCAACTCCTCAACTACTCCTTGTTAACCATCAAATTCTTGCTCTTACCGTTGGTTTGAATTGGTGGAGAAAACCATTGTCTGTGTCAAGCTTGGTCTATAAATAAAGCTCTCCTCTTTCTCAATTCCCGTTGGTTGAATTGTCTGAGTAAATGGGTTATACAAGGATAGTAGAATTGAGAGCAATTGGAGGATTGAAGATCTATAGTTAGCAAATTGAAGGTAATAATTCTAATGTATATGCTCTTGAATTCCTATGTTTTGAATTTCTTAAAAATATCAAGAAAATGGTTGCTTTTGAGTCAAACATTGGTGGCTAAGGATTGTTGTAACCCATGAATTGTTGCTAGATACTGTTAATACAGTTAAATGCGAAAACAATGGAAGTTAAAAAGACCAATTTCGTTTAGAAACGAATTCGTAGTGAATGAATTCGCTACATTTGTCAAAATATAAAAATTTAGTATGAACATGAGCTTTGGATTAATATGTGGGTTAGTTAATGTTTATGTTAATTGTTATTCTTTGGTATGTTGTAGTTTTATGAGTTACGAATCCATAGAATCGAAAACAGACTAATTTGGATGAGTATAACTCGCGTTATGGCAATCAGAATGTGAAACGGTCTGAAAATTCGCGAAGGAGCAAGTCTGGAACAACCTTCTGCCTCTTGTGGCACAGCTGCGCTTCCCCCAAGGCCATTTGGGGCGCAGCTGCACCGGGCATGGTCAAACAGAAGAAAAAAAAAACACTGTTTTGACCTGCTGTAGTAAATTAGGCATAACGTTTTCATACGAACTCCGATTGAGGTGGTTCAAGATAATTTGGAAAGATAACGAGCAGCCCTACAATTTTTCTTCTTTAAGTTTTTCAATTTGAAGTCGTTAATAGGGGTAAAAATGTCCATCTTTGTGACTACTCCGTATTCGGAAGCAATCGGAGGGCGTCAGACATGCACATACGCAATTGTAGTGCCCCCGACGATGAAATATGTTATTATAAGTGATAAAACATAGCAATTCATGATAATAGATATGACATATGGTCTTGAGTACCTTTTCATATCATGAGTTGCTTAAATGGTTATTTTCCAAAGATTATATAAAGGTTTTGAAAGCAAACTTTGACAAAACTTGTGTCCTTTAAGTTCTGACCATTTGAGTATGTTTATATGGCATAGATATGTGTTCAAATGCATGTGAGTTATGATTTCAAGATACATTGCATGTGCTAAGTTGACTTACTGTAATTTTCTATGAAAACTTAGAATTTGAAAGCTAATATCATCACTCACTATGTGAGATACGTTCTGATCATGCAAGCACGTATAATAGGATTCATTATGCCTCTAGACATGTTGACATAAGCATAAACATGTTTGACTTCATTAGTGTACGTTGACTAAAGAACGTGTAAGATTTGAAAATGGACTTCAACATGTACTTGAGATGGTTAAGTTCTTACTTTCCAAGTATGTGAGCATGGTCTAGTTATGCATAAGTATGAGGAGAGGTTCAAGGTTGTCTTACATGTGCTAAGTTACTTTGACATTGATTTTGAAGAATAAAATTAAGGAAGTTTTGAAATTAAGATGAATAAGTATTGAGTTACTTGCATTCTAACCTTATGTTCAAGCATGATGGTACTTTTTATGTCTTTAAGCATGAATGATATGTGCACCCAATTAGTTAAGCATAACATAAGCTATTCAAGCATGTTTTAAAGTAGGTTGTCAAAAGAGGGACTATACTAACTATGTGTAACCGAGTTTGATACACATAATCATGCGTATTAAGGATTGTTTAATATCGTTATGTAACTTAATGGTTAACATAGCGAGTCTCTTGTGGAATGAACCTATTTTAGTCTCGATTAAAGAGTTTTGAAAAGGATGACAAATGCTAGCTAAAAGTGAATAGTTTGGATGTATTGAAGGATGTTTAACATGCTATATGTTAGTACCTATGCATGATAGAAAACTAAAACGAAACTAGAAATCAAAAGGCCAAATCTGGTCTGGACAGGGAGCGGCGCAGCTGCGCCCCTCCCAGGTCTAAATGTGGCGCAGCTGCGCCACAGGGCAATTTTGCCTTATTGTTTTAATTGCAGTCTGAACCTTGTGGTAGGCTTGCATTGTTATCCTAAGTTATAAAACAGAGTCTAACTAATGACATGAGTATTTATTGATGTAATGGTGATATTAAACCCTAAATTAATAAATTTTCCTAAGGTTTGCAAAACACAAGGACAGTGTGATTATATATTTTTGAGTCGAATACTTAGATAGTTAAGTGTGTTAATATTGATATTGAGTATGGTTAAGATATAACTATACGTACCTAATGATACTAAGCGTATGATAGGAAAGTGAAACAAGGTTCTAAGAGCCAAGATGGAAAACAATGTAATATTTATTATTATATTGAGAAAGTATGAATGTATGACTAATGGAAATAAATCCATGATTATATAACTGTGTAGGATTACACGAAGTGCAGAATTCTTTAAGCTGTTAAGTCGTAGTTGTTGAACTACGAATCAGGCAAGTCTTTCAGTTCCTATTTGATATATATATGAATTCAATAACTGTTAGTTGAATTATATTATATTGTGATGATGTGAACTTATATATGAACTATATATGAGATATGTATGAGATTGAAAGTTGATCTTTGATGATATGTTTGTTATGTGAGAAGTAACATGCTAGTGAATATAAATCGATTATAAATGCATGAATTGAGTATGATGTTATATGCTATGTGATACATGAAAACTGTTAGAATTGCTGAGCTGTCGAGCTCACTCTTGCAAATAACCATTTTTGCAGGTTAAGGACTTACGATAAGGATTTCGTGCTTCTAGATTGATAAAGATAGATAGTATCAGAATGGAGAATACTATTTAGATTATCGTTTGAACCTTGTTTAGGTTCTAGGAGTGTACTTGATATATACTTACGATGTTTAATACTTGTTGTATTGTAAAAGACGTACTAGCTAATACATAGAGGATATCAAGTTGAGTTGTAAATGTTTATACAGAAATTTGTGTAAAGCAAATCATAATATAGTATGATTCAATGTTATGTAATCGATTCAAGATTTAGAAATCAATAAAAGATTTTATTCAAGAGAATTGAAAAAGTTTAAGTTATTCGCATTATAGTAACATCGGATATGATGTATAGACAGGAACGGTATATGACCGGGATTTGAAACTTGTACAGGTTTGGAGTCTTTATACAAGTTCCTAGATATAAATAGAAATTATATTCTATTTTGTAATCAAGAGAAGTTCTATTCTTTTACAAATGACTAAAAGATGTAATAGTTCCGCAATAGTAGTATCGTGACTGCACCGGATCCGAGGTAATAGAAGGGACCCGGATTTGGGGGCGTCACAACTGTTGATCTTCTTCTCAGATAGATCACCATCCTTATTCCTTCGACCCCAAAATGAAGTAAGATAAAATTTAAGTGAATGCTTAGTAAGGGATATTATATATATATATATATATATATATATATATATATATATATATATCCAAACCCAAAAATCTCATATATTTGGATTTGTTAATGAATTATATTTTATGGTATATATTAATTTATCCCTATCCATAAAATCTCATTTTATGAGGTATGTGTGTTTGTGAAATACATCTATAATTATGTATATCATGTTTCTACTCAAATATAGGAAATCCCATTTATTTGGGATATACAAGATAGGTGAAAATGGGAAGTAAAAATATAAATAGGTGAAATTCAAATAAAATCACGTTTAATTTTTATGTTTGCATAGATTTTTTGATGTTTATTTATTATGTTTTTTATTTATCCAAGTATAAAATCTCATTTTATGGGGGTAATGGTAGTTGTCGTTAACACTCCAAAAATAACCTTACTTTCACTCTACGATTTCAGACAATGAACACAGTATAGTAACAAGCAAAGATCGATCCCACAAAGAGTAAAGTTATTTTAAAGCTATTCTAATTAAGTAAAGATTGGGGGGTTTCTAAGTTTGGATTAACTAACTAAGCAAATAATATGAATTGAACCAGATATTTAACAATTTCAGTTTTGCAGTTCTGTTTCACCATATTACAACAATAGAATAGCCAAGTTAATACTATTTGGATTCAATGAAATTATTAGTCCTAGATAATAATAAGCTCTGTTACCCAAAATTCTCCTTAGATTTTCACTGAATTAAACAAGCCATTCACCAGATTCTAACTATTATACAACCTAGAACAAGCTCTCTAGATTTAATATGACAGTAGCATTAAGAATTAGAGAATTAGACTAATCCAAGCAACAAACACATAAGCTTGATTTGTTTAATCTACCTTCTGATAATCTTAGCAATACATAAAAGCTTGACCACAATCAGCATTACAAATTGCTACCTATGACAAAGAACAATATCTATTACACGTAATACCACTCCTTAATCTAACAGATGATAAAGATCAAACTAATTCAATTGACAATATCAAATTAATTAGTTCAAATAGCATGTGAACAATTAAGACATATTATCAGAATGAATTTCATGCGACAAGGAGTAAATAATATAACTCAATTAATCAATTAACTATAAATAAGGTTCCACATCCCTTTAGAACTGAATGTGTAATGCTCCCGAATTCAGACGTCCAACGCCCAACAAGGGTGCGATGTTATCTCGTACTTCTATCATAACTTAACCAATGATCCCATAATCATTTTGGTTGAACTTGTCTATTACATACACTTACTTATAAAATTTCTTTTATCTTAATCCCTGGATTGTAACTTGGTCTCAATCTCAGTCTCTACAATATCAACTTGTAGATCAGATCTGCATACATGGATAACACCATATACACTGGTTAATTCTAACCTTAAGATTTAAACATTCTATACTTCCATATACCCAAGGTTCATAGTATTAATAATAGGATGATTCTTGGGAGCAGAAGGTGATAAATGTTTGCATCTTTATCGGTGATAAGATTCCTTTTCTTTACAGAACATATCGTATTATTCAATACCCTCACTTGAATACATATCGTTATAGAGATATCTCTTTATATCGATATTCCCTATCTATCTAAAATTCACAATATTAATAACACACTTGTACTTGGAACAGAGGAACCTTGCGATGAATTTGGTTTCTTTATCGGTGCTAGATCTCTGTTCTTACAACACTCACAATGTTATTCAATATCCTCATTCAGACTTATAGTTCTTTATCCATACTATATTAATGTTTACTATCTATCCGAAATCCAGAGTATCAACATTAATATGATCAGTCCATATTGCCAATACACTCACTCAGATTAATAGATCTTTAACAATTCTAAGTTATATCAAATTAAAGACATAACACCATTCTGATAATAACAACATTATATTATTGATATAATCTTCGGTTACATGGTTTGTTTGTTCGTATTACGACAGTCATTATGACTTCATAAAATACAAGTACTTAAACATGTAAACCTAATTTATGCTTCTTACTTTCGTTCATGATCTTCTTAACGTTCTTCTTAACTGCAAATAAAGGTTTATTCGCAAGAATGAGCACTACGGCTCAACAAGTCTACTAATAACACATAAACAGTTTATGCTTTCATATAAACTTTAACATGCTTGATTTATCATATGTTACAGTTAACAATCAGGTTAACTCATGCTCAACAATAGTACGTAATCATATGTAGCATCATATATCACTTAACAACATTTGATCATCAAATCCTACTTAATATCACATAAGACTTCTACATATATGCTTTAACATGTCATCTTCACATAACAACTATCACATAAAAATAAGGAATAGAAGACTTGCCTTGATGTTTAGTATAATACACACTAAGCGTAAATTTGTTAAAGTAACTCTACACAATCATATAGTGCATAAGCGGTTAGATTCATTGTATTATATAACTTTATATGTCATATAATAACTTAACTTAACTATTTTCATAGGTGTTATATGCTTCTTAACACCCTAGCTCAAAATCACACTTTTAAGCCCTTAAATATGAGAGCCTCGAAGAAATTTTCGCATTTGACGTCCATTACGGAAACTGCCATAACTTCTTCGTTTTAAAACATTTTTTGGTGATTCTTACGCCTACACACTTGTTACTTCCGTATCTACAACTTTCTTATTCATTTTAGAAGCAGATTCTGATTTTAAAATTTTGGAAAATGGACAGAAAGGTCAAAAATGTGATTTTGTTCACAATTCTTTATTTCATTTGGTAAAACATGATACCACAAGTATTAATTTGCTAGGATAACATGTTCTAACACTTAATAACACATCATAACATAAAAATAATAAAATCATAAACCTACTTATGTAAAATTTATAACTTTTACTCAAGAACACACGAAGAACGCGAAGAATGCGAAGAACGAAAAATCGAACATGGTAACGACTTATGTTCTTGAGCTTTTGGTTTTCAAAATTGAAATAATTTGGACATTATAACGGCTTGCATATGTGATTATAATATTTTATAAATGAAATAATATAAACTTAAATAATACTAGATTTGCTCAAGAACACATGAAGAAACACGGAGTTGGAAAATCCGAATATGGCCACGACTTGTGTTCTTGAGATTTCTACTATACTATTACATAAAATTGAACATAATAATGTCTTGCTCAAGAACTTATGAAGGACACGAAGTTGAAAATTCCGAACATGGGCACGACTTATGTTCTTGAGCTTATAGACTATAAAATGAAATAAAATTGAACATAACAACGACTAGAGATGTTACCTCATGTAGTTGCTAACTTTACTTCCAATCGCGTAGCTCTTCGATGCTTCGAAAGTAATTTTTTTATCTCACAATATCTCTCCAAATATAAATATAGAGTATTTTTTCTCTTGAATTGTTCTTGAAAATGATAAGAAATGAATGAACTTAGCTTACTATTTATAGAAAAATATAGTTTCACTAATTGCACGTTCGGGGCTCGACTTATTATAGTTTGCACCCAACTTATTACACTTTGGTACATAGGTTAATTATACTTTAGTACCTAGGTTAATTACACTATTTACAGTTTGCATCTGACTTATTACACTTTGGTACCTAGGTTAATTACACTTTAGAACCTAGCGTGTGCCAGTGTGCGCCAGGAAGCACGACAAAGCATTTTGTCAGTGTAAGCACGACAAAGCAACTTGTCAAAATGAATATACCGAAAAGTCCAAATACGGAATAAAATTTTTAAGCACAAGCACGACGTTTTTCTAAGAAAATTTTTATTGGACAATAAAACTTTTCATGATATATTACCGGTAGATCTTGAAACGGAAAGTCAATACGATGTACGGATCTCTCAAAAGAACCTAGGGTCAAAACCTAACTCGTATCGTTCTTCGCGTGAAAATTATTTTTACGCAAACTTTCTCGGAAAATTTTTATTTTCGTCTTCAAAATTCTTAATTATTTATTCTTGCACGTAACCAAAATACTACAATATTATCACCATCCTAGGTCATAAAACGACATTTAAACACGCAATACAAATAATATTCAAAACTTAAATTTTAAACTAAGTGAAATTTCTCGGTCGTTACAGAATGAAAGAACTAAGCTAGCATGCTTATAACAAAACTAAAGTGCTATGATCTATGATCAGGGATATGATGGATCCCGAACTGATTACACGCAATAGGTATTTATACGGCCTCGAAACCCTAGAAGAATTCTAATCCTACTCTACTTGGGAAGGCTTCAGTCTCCATATATGGTAGCTTCTTAATCTTATTAACCTCTGAAATCCAGCTTTAAGTAATTTCCTTATCAAGTCAGAATTAAGTTTCCTTCGCCACTTCTGTTTACTTCTTCTTTTCCAACTCCAATTCGGATTCAGCTCAATCTCCACGTCAGATTCTTGATTCAGTTTCCATATCAGATTACACTTCCATAGCCAGCTCTAGTTTCCTTTTTAGATTGTAATTCCATCTCCAAGTCATGTTAGGAATCCTATATATCAGCGTCGACATCTCGAATCCTTTGTTGACTTGGAATCCAAAAATCAACTCGCACAATCATAGAGTGCAACTTCATAAGGTAGAGTGAAACTCCCTCTCAAGATTGTAGAGTAAACCTCGACAATCGTAGAGCTGAAAACGTAGAGTAAAATGGCAAGTCGTAGAGTGCTCACTCTACGATTGTAGAGTGATATGTTGAATCATTGAGTGCAATTGTAGAGCTATATACCAAACTGTCACTCTAACACTACAATCGTAAAGCAACTACTCAACGATCGTAGAGTACCAAAACTGATCGTAGAGTATTTCTGCAAAACAACATAAAACATATCATTAAACTCCATTTTCACAGAATCATAACAAATTCTTCCTTAAATTGATAAACACCTTAAATCAGTCCAGATAACAAAATTCATGCAACTAAACTAAGAATAAAGGAATGAAAATAATCAAATATTATGCTTCTATCAAATACCCCCACACTTAATTTTTTGCATGTTCTCATGTAAAACACACAAATCATCAAAATTCCTTGTTCAACTATACTTTCAAAGGCTTCAAATTCCAAATCATGGATATCAACACTTACTAATAGACATCTGATTAGCAGCTTATCAATCAACTTATAACCATAACCTCATCATTCCACTTTGAACCTTTTTAAATCAAACTTCATTCCCATAAATGACTCTACTATGATCTACATACATACTTAACTCAATTATCATGGAACAACAACTATGCACACTATCTCAAAACTCTTAACATGTTTTCTCTGCCATTTTTCTCCTAATCAGAACCTTCCTTTTTCTAGGTGAATGCATTTTATGTTCCATTTCACCTTTCACATTTTTTTCCCAAGTGAGTGCATTTTATATTCCATCTCATCCCACCACAAGACTTCTGTACTTTTGCTTTTCAATACTTTTCTTTTCAGACATGGTTTCCTCAACCTCAATTTTTCAAATTTTCTAATTTTTCCACATGGTTCTACACACAAGATAAGTAGTCAAACAGTTCTTAATTATGAAATCAATGCACATAGTTAACTCCATAGACAACTCAGCCACATAAGCACATAACTCATTTTTAAGTATTCATGTAATCATAAATTCAATTTAAATCATCTTTATGGATCATGACTCAGCTATCATCACTCATCAATTAATTCAGCATTAATTAGGATCTAATAATAAGCATTAATTTTCATTTTATGATTTGATCCTTCAAAAATTCAGCAGAACACTACGATCGTAGAGTTAAAAATTTAATTTTTTTTTTTTGAGTTAAAGCACACACATATCCCATATCTCACATAGATCATCACACTAAGAACAACCATACTCCTAAAGTCCCTCCCCCACACTCAAACCTTACATTGTCCCCAATGTAAGACAATCATGCAAATAAGAAAATAACTACTGAACATGTAACTAGAAGTAAAAAGTAAAGGGATAGAAAAATTAAATCTGAATCATTGGATTGCCTCCCAAGTAGCTGCCCTTATTTAATGTCATTAGCTTGACATCCTGCCTCTTTTCTTAGTCTGCATACACTAGATCCTCCAAATCCAGCAACTCAACATTCTCAAGTGATCTACCATCAAGTTGTCAGCTCTTTTTTTATCTTTAATCTCCAGGTTGAACTTTTGCAGCAACAAAATCTATCTTATGATCCTAGGCTTTGAGTCCTTCTTGGTCAACAAATACTTGAGAGCAACATGGTCAAAGTAGACAATCACTTTAGTATCAAGTAAATAGGATTTAAACTTATCTAAAGCAAATACAACAGATAATAGCTCTTTTTAAATTGTTGAGTAATTGATTTGAGCAACATTCAATGTCCTGGAAGCATATTATATGACATGCACAACTTTGTCAACTCTTTGCACTAAAACAGCTCCTACTGTATAGTTACTGACATCACACATTATTGAAAGTAGTATGCACGTAAGCCAATCATATTTGATATGATGTAGCATATACTTTGTAATCTTATTCGTTTATTAATAAAAGAATTAATTTATTAAAGGCATTTTTCGTTATCTACATGATTATGTTATATTAAGTGTGATAAACTCATAGTTTTGAGCAATGCTTTTAGAACCATGATGATGATCATGCTAATGAGATCTAAATTCTAGATAGTTCACAAATTAAAATCATTCCTAATCGTTGGATTACTAAAAAGGGGATTAGTGAATTCGGATAGATTGGTACATATTTTGCTTGCTCTTAGGAAGATGATGATTGATCTCATAATCATTTTGTGTGGAGACACTAAAACAAATATGTAGGTGCTTATTGGAGAATAAGTTCACTGAACGTGGCTTGCTAAAGGAATACCTAATAGAGTTTTACTTTCCTGTCAATAGAAATTCCTTAAGTGATAGTAGTACAAGTGATGCTTAGACTTGAGATCATCATAATATCTTGTGTACGATGAGTTATAGTTTGACACCCTTAATACCCTTAGGGTATATCAAAAGGGTATGATTGGGTATAATAAGTTGTACATAGAGATATGTGAATGGTCAACAAAGAATCTACCACTTCTAAAAGGAGAGAATGTCCTATGTGATTCGATAAATGACAATTCAGTAGTCTTTGGCCAAAGCAGAATGAAATTAGAAAGGTGTTTCTAATTTGCATTATTTAGAGTTGTGCATTTGAGAATCGAAATACAAATAATCAAATAAAATAATACTTAACAGTAATTTCATATATTATATTTGATTGGGATATTGTATGGTAGAAGGATTGAATTGTATGATAACTATTCATTGAAAGGTTCTTTTATGATTAATGTTGAAATCTATATTATCTAAAAAGTCATTAATTGCTAAGGGGGCTTATTGTAACGCCCCCAAATTCGGGTCTACACTAAAACCCGGGTTCGGTGCATCACGATGCTACTCATTGAATACACACAACCATATATCCTTAAGACATAACTAAAATCTCAATGTATTACAGTATATCAGCTTCTAATCCCAAATTCTATTACCTTAAAATCTTCTTATCATTACCACCATTAAATATTACATCATTTATTTACAATTTTAATACACCTGTGATTATCATCCGCCACAACAGATACACATAGAATCTAAAAGTACTCTTCAAATCAAGACTAGGTCTCTTCCTTAATCTTCACTGGACTCCTCAGTTCGTTCTAGCTCGCTGAAAATATTTTTATTTTAAAAGCAAATGTGAGCATTCAATTGCCAAATAAGTTATAGCAGTTGAAGAACAACAAAATCAAGAATTAAATATTATTTCTTTATAAAACTTTAATAAATGTACAATAGTTTTGAAGCAGCTTGAATAAACATGAATAATTCAAATTCCGATTATTTTAAAACATCAATAACTTTTATCTTCTCATAATCATTGACAACAAATCTTCTTATAACATTTCTAAGACTCAACTCAATCCTACACTAATACATATGTGTAATAATTGTGAAAGAGCATGAATCAAAATGTCGAAAAGGACCATAAACAACTTTAACTGATCCTTATGGTAATGAAGGTGATCAGCCTTTCATACCTGATGAACATATGCAATATGCACTAAGTGCGAATCAATAATTAGTATAGATATGAATAATCAACAATAATTATTCACTAATATGCTTTAAAAATATAACTCAAGTTTGAGTTAGGAAAACTTTCCTGTACCGTCAATTACTATTACGCAATGTAATTTAATCTCTTTATTGTAAAGACCTATCATTGTTAAGATTGATTTTTTAATTAGTATATCATATCATACCACTACTTTATAAGTAAATTATCTAACGTTTAACCACATAATCAAATATTATATAACATCTTAATACCATACGTATTCACAATTTCTAAACCTAGCACACATCGAGTCTCTAACAGTATTCAGTACAGTATGCTGAGTGGTTTCCCACAAACAACCAACAAACTACTTTTTCGTCTCATCTACACAGTTTTTCACAGCGAGTTAGATCGGTTGCTAGTTCGTATATAGCTCCACTCCCTGAAGGAATCGTTTAGCCTAGATACTATACATCAACTATTAAAGAGTACGACTGTACCACTATTTTATCATATAACTTGTGAATTAATACTTAATCTTTCATATTATAAGTTATTCTTTATAATCCATTAAGCCGAATATTTAATCCAGCAACCTAAATTCAAATTGAATTACAATCCAGCAACCTGGATTCACTAATTCAGCAAACCTAATCCACCAATTCAGCAAGCCGAATCCACTAATTCAGCAAGCTGAATACAAGCTAACATAATTAATTCACTAAACTGAATTCAAACTGTATTCCCTTTTTAACATATTAAATTTTCAATTCATCATATTATACATTTAATATAGCCTATTGAATGTCCAATCAATAACTTAACTCATCTTTTAATCTCTCGTTTAATATTATTAATTATTTACTAATATTCAAATCATTTACTAATATTATTAATCATTAAATAATATTTTAAATTAATGATTTAATAAAACTTTAATCCAAATATTATCAATCACTCAATAATATCTTAATCTAATATTATTAATCTTTTAATAATATTTTAATCATTTATTAAACTTTAAAACAATTTATTTTAATTGTTTAATCTTTACTAATTTATTTATTTACAACTATACAAGGCCATAAACATAATGTCTCATCATCAATGACCAAAACCCCTTTCAAAAATCTGTATATACCATATCTAGGGTTCTCAAGTCATAAAATCCTATTTTCCATATTTTTAACATTACACAATTAATTTAATTCATTTATTCATAACTAAATCATTTCTATGAAAAATACCAAATCATCTTATTATTTTTTTATCTTTTGGCCACACATATATACATATATTCCATACACAAAAATAATTTTTCTGGAATTTTTTAATTTCCTTTATTATTTTTCAAAAGTCCGTTTTTAGTTCGTAACTTTAGAAAATTAGCTATATCATGCTCAACTCCAATAATTTCTAACTCTTGGTAGAATCTTATACGTATTAACATGAACTTTCAGTTTAAATTTTGTGACCATCAGAGTTATAGAACTCCAGTTATAGCCATTTTTGTCGGGAAAACCCAAATATTGAAATGACCATAACTCGGTCGATTTAAGTCGGAATAAGCTCATCTTTGGACATGATATACTTTATATCATATATTCTCATGTCCCATAAGATTTGAATTTATTTCATTCATTAAGTTGCCAAAACTACCCCTGGAAAATTTGGGAAGATTGTTTTTTGGTTTTTTCCAGATTTTGCTTACTTTTCTAAAAACTGTCCATACGGAAATCTACAATGAATTTTGTAGTGATTCAACTTGGATATGTTAGAAGACTCATAGATCTAACTCTAAAAACTGACCACACTCAAAAATTCAAAATAGAATGAGAGATATGGTCGTTTGAATTTTATGTTTCGTTTTCTCAAAAATCTGATTTTCTAACCTTTGTGTTTTGTAAGAAAACTTCCATAATCTCTTGATTAATCAAATATTAACCAACATAATACATCCTGATAGCTCTTATACTCATGGATCTACCATGATCCATGATCTATTTCATCAAACCTTCACCAAACCCAAGCAAAACATAATCTATGCTAAGAAAAAAAATAAAGACTAGGGTTTTCTAACTTTTTAAAAACCTAGTTTCCTTTTCTTGCTTTAGATCCAACTTTTGATCCTCAAAAGTGATAGATCTAAACATAACATAGTTATTAACATGTAGATCTAAGGCTTTGGAGTTTTGAAACCTTAGATCTTCATTCCATCAAAAAAATTTAAACAAAAGAAAATAAACTAGTTATTTTGGGTGTTTTATACCTTTGATTCACTTGATCTTCTTCTTCTATGGTTGATGATGGAACTTTGAGCACACAATCACTCTCTCCCTTCTCTTCCTCTATTCGAAATTCTCTCTCTCTCTTGTCTCTTTCTAGTTTTCTTTTGATAGCTTAGAAAGGAGAAATAGATGAAAGAGAAAATATGTTCTATTAGTTGTTAGCAAAATATGTATAGATATATTATGTATATCTATACATATTCCCCAATAACTCTCTTGCTCTCTTTCTCTCACTCATCATCTATATGTTGCTTACAAGTTTGTTTAAGAGATTGCTTGCACTCTTGGATAAAGGAGTTGGTGAAAAGAAAATGATTACATACATGCACCTCCTTTTCTCTCCCTAGTTGGGCCAAAATCTTGGGCCTTTCCTCCTCCATTTGATTTAATTTTTAATGCTCCATCTTGCTTAATCAAAGGTCCAAAAAGTCCTACACTTGTTGAGCTTAGTTTGGGTTACTCATTTAATCTTTTCGATTTCCTAAATAATTTCTTGGGCCATGTAATTTAACATAGTCCAATACTTTTAATTTATCTCCTACCCTAATCATTTAATTAGGGTTTTCATTTCCTATATTTGTAAATCAAATCCTTACTCAAGTACATTTAATTTCTTAACCCAATTAGACTTGCTTTAATTAAGTTAAAAAGTTAATTAGTAGAGATGTATAAAATAAATATCTTAGGGTTAGTTTATAGTTTAAATACTAACATCCTTCCCTATTATAACCCTTAGGTTATTTAATTTTCATACCTATATATTAGGTTACATTAGTTTTCTTTTATTTGTTTATTGTATAATAAAAAAATATAAACAATCAAATAATATAAATATTCATACTAAATAATTTAATACTTTGAGACATGTCCCACAAATCTCATACTATATTTATCCTTATCATTCCTTCAAGTACATATAAATCCATTTCTAGGTATTTGCTCTATTCTCCTTTAATTAGTAAACCATATAAGTTCTTCTTTAAAATTTTAAATAAATTCTCAAATTCCCATCTAGGTTTTATTCTTTAACCTTTATTTTAATCATTTAAAATCTTATAAATTTTTGGGTTTTCACAAAATGAACAATTAAAACAGATATTTAATCATATTTACAGATATGAAAGCTGTAAAGAGTCACGAATTTTCAATCTAGGATCGACTGAGAAATGTAAATATATATATAAGAGCTGAAAAAGGCCACGAATTTCCAATCCAGACCTGACTGAATGAAATGTTAATATATACAGTTAGTATATATATATTAAAGCTGAAAAGGCCACAAATTAGCAATCTAGACCAAACAAGTTAGTATAAATATATATATATATATATATATATATATATATATATGAAAGCGGTAAAAAGCCACGGATTAGCAATCCATGCTTGACTAAATTGAATGTTAGTATATATATAGTCAGTTATATATATATATATAATAAAGCTAAAAAGGCCACGGATTAGCAAACCAGACCAAACGAATTAGTATAAATATATATATATATATATGAAAGCGATAAAAAGCCATGGATTAGCAATTCAGGTTGTGCAAGCATTTAAAAACTTATATATATACTTATATATACATAAAAGTAAGCTAGAAAGGCTACAGATTTGAAATTCAGGCAAAACCAGAAGCTATAAATATATATATACACTCATATATATATATATATATATATATATATATATATGATAAAGTAGTAAATAGTTTCTGATCATAAAAAAAACTTACAATGGATAGCGCTATGGGCTTTATGCCACTCGGAGGGCTTCAAAACTCCGTTTCCACCGGTTAAAACTTGATATGTTGTAATATATACGTATGCAAATGTATTAGAAGAATTAAAATTGAGGTTTGGAGTGCTAGAGGTAGGGCTAAGAGTCGAAATGCGCGGAGTTTCTCTCCTTTTTTCCTTTTTTTCTTTCTTTTTTGCTAAGGTGGGAGGGTCTTATTTATAGACTAGATGGTCGCGGGTCTACCCGCGGAAGCTGCGGGTAGAGGCGCGGCTCCTCGAGTGGACCCCTCTCCCGCGGGTCCTGTTGTCTTGAAGTACGTGCACTCTGACCAACGCGCTGTCTGCTTCAAACCTTCATAACTTTTAATCCGGGAGTCCGATTGAGGCGTGCTATACCTTTCTGGAAAGCCCTTTCCAAGTGCTAAACAATGACATGAGATTTGACCTTTTCTGAATCCTAGAAGATGGGTCCATGACCAAATATTTGAATCTTTGCAATCCGTCCGTTGAGCTGTCTTGTGCTGTTTTCACTCGGGATTGATGTTATGGTTCTTTCTGACCCTCATTGCATTGATTTGGCTTAATTTTGACTTGATTTGATGTCAAGTTGGTAAAATGAGTATTTTGCCCTTTCAAGGGTTGTTCCAGGATTGACATGGTTCTCAACTATTTCTCGGGGTTGTCTCCGAGGTTTTGATCCTAGCCGACTCTGTTCTTCCTCGGGGTTGTCTTTGAGGTTGACTTGGTCTCCCAGGGTTATCTCTGAGGATGATTTGATGCTTCAGAGATGTCTCTGAAGGTTGATTTGGTCTCCCGATGTTGTCGTCGGGGGTACTGTACCTTCCGGGGTTGTCTTCGGGGTTTGACTTGATCTCCCGGTGTTGTCGCCTGGGCTCGACTTTGGTTTCTTGGTGTTGTCATCAGGGGTCGACTTTGGTTTCCTAGTGTTGTCGTCGGGGGTTGACTTGATCTCCCGATGTTGTCAGTGGGGCTATTGTACCTCCTGGGGTTATCGTCGGGGTTGGCTTGCTCTCCCTGTGTTGTCGCCGGGGCTGGCTTTGGTCTCTCGGTATTGTCGTCGGAGCTGACTTGATCTCCCGGTGTTGTAACCCGGGGCTGAAGGTGATATCCCGGTGTTGTCGCTGGGGTTGGGTTTGATGATTTGGACTTCCAGGGTTGTCTCTGGAAGGTAAAAGACGATTTTTCCCTCTTGCAGGGTTAGTAACAGGAATGTAAAATTTCGAGTGTCTACAGATGCCCCTCTTTATCATGTTTATACAATGCAATGGCATGAAGAGGATAAAGACTGCTAGACACTGGAAATAGGACACATGCAAATGTAATTCAATGCATGATATGCCATGTTATGAATGCTATATGCTCTTGTGGAGTGAGCTGCCACGGTATTCTATCACTGACTATTCCCGCCATTCCTACTGGGGATGACATTGTCCATGATGACTTTCATTTAACTCTTTTGATGCCTACTCGAATGGTAGTTTGCAATGGTCGGGAAATCACCGAACCTTCTCGGTGTTCCAGCTGGGGATTTATATAACAGATTCCATCATTTGTCCTCTCTAGGGAAAAATTTCTCCACAATTCTCATCATCGGATCTCTCCCGATGCTACGCTGGAGTTGTCGCCAACGGTTTGCCATATCAGATACTCTGACCCTCGTTGAACCAGTTATCAACGGCTTTCATCACCGGCTCATTCCCGATGCTACGCTGGAGTTGTCGCCAACGGTTTGCAATGTTAGATACTCTAACCCTCGTTGAAGCAGTTATCAACAGCTTTCATCACCGGCTCGTTCCCGATGCTGCGCTGGAGTTGTCGCCAACGGTTTGCAATGTCATATACTCTGACCCTCGTTGAAGCAGTTATCAACGACTTTCATCACCGACTCGTTCCTGATGCTACGCTGGAGTTGTAACCAATGGTTTGCAATGTCAGATACTCTGACCCTCGTTAAAGTAGTTATCAACGGCTTTCATCACCGGCTCGTTCCCGATGCCAAGCTAGAGTTATCACCAACGGTTTGCAATGTCAGACCTATCTGATCTTGATGTGGGGCTATCTTTCTGATAGGTCATACCCTCATACCAATCTGGATACTTTGACGCATTTAAAACCCACTGTTCACAACGCCGGACCTTCCCGATGCTCTAACAGAGGCAGTTTTCAACAATTTTCATCATCGGCATTCCGAATACCACATCAGGATTTCTACCAATGGCTTACATGAAGTTTCTTCCTTCGTTAGGAGCTTGACGTTTGGAATCAGGGTTTCAAGCCATTCTGCTCAATCGCATAGCAGTTTTTTCCCTGATTTGACTTTTTAGCTTTTGTAAAATCCGTTTTAACTTTAATTGGACCGAACCAGAGGGGGCGGGACGCACCCTAGGGTGCCGCAGGTCCACCTGTGGCAACCGTAAATAGGGTTGCTACTCCATTCGAGTATAATTTGGCCCCCCGTGGCTTTCATAAGTTATTTTCAAGTTTGAACTAAAAAGAAAATCCAAGATTTCCTCTTCAGATTTACTGAGTTTGGGCTACTTTTTCCAAATTCCATCACTGTAAAATCGTTCTGCACATCCCTGGTAACGTTTACATCCTTTCTTTTAAAGTTTTGACCGAACGTTAGATTTCATATAGAATATTTCTAAACACAATATAGTGAATATGCATGCTTATATGACTTGATAAAAATTTTCAGACTTAGTAAATATGTATGTTTTACTACGCTGAACGTTTTGATGTGAAAAAATTTAATTTCTTAGACGGTCATTTGGCGCCCTTTTTTGGCCAATTTACTTATCCTATTTGAGGACAAATGAGCCTGGATTTTCAACTAAAAATACACATGGAATTTAGCTGTTATGAAGAGTTTGATTTTAATTTTTTTTTCATATATATAAAATGTTCATGTTTTTGGGTAGGTGTGCTACTGAATGACCATCTAGTCATGTCTATATGCATGCGGACAGTCCATTTTACAAAGGAGACTGGCGAATTTTTTTCAAAAGCCTGAACATTTAATGAACATACAATTTTAACTATACTGGGGATGTATGTTAACTAGTGCATGCTTTAGGACTTAGAATATGCATGAAACAATGATTTAATCTTAATAGGCCATAAGTTCAAGGCTTACCTCACCCTTTCTGAGGTGATTTGGAGATTTTGTCCAGGTTATGGTGCCAAATAGGCCAGGCATTGCTAGCAGGGTCTATGCCGGTGTGAGGCAGAGGAGAGCTTCTGATGTTCCCCAGCCTCATCCAGCCCGACCGCCTCGCCGGTTGGCTGAGTCTGTGATTCGTTCGATCCAGGCAAAGAGGCCGGATGATGTGGAAGGCAAAGATGTCCCATTTGTGGATCCTGTTCTAGCTCATGCTCTATGTAGGGAGCTTCCAGCCATCGTTGTGCCGCTTTCTGAGCTTTTGGGGGATTTGAGACTCCATCTTTCAATATACCTTCACACCAATGAGGTGACTGAAGTTTTCATTCTGGACTTTTCTTTCTTTTGCCATTGCAGGGCACAGGTTTAATCTGAATTTGCTATTTGATGCAGGTTCCCGGCTTTATGCAACCCAGGGGGAACTGGTTCAGTGTCCATTCTTTATATCATACTCTGCATCCAGAGTATCAGGCTATCGTCAACACTTGGGGTTTCGACGCCTTCTTTTCTATTCCTCCCCGTCGTTGTCCTTGGGGTTATCTGCTGGCATTATCTGAGCGCTGGTTCCACCAGACCCAGTCTCTCCATCTGTTGGACTGTGAGGTGATGATGACACCGATGGACTGCCGGTTCATCACAGGTTTAGAGTTTACAGGTGATCCAGTGCCGTTGGTGGCTAACATTTCACCTAATGCCGTTAGATCCCTTCTGGGGTTCCTGTGACGGCCATCAAGGGTCGAACTGTCCATTTAGGGCCCTTAAGTGTTGATGCCCAGAGCGGGGCTTTGACTGAGCCTCTGCCTGATGATCAGAGGGTTAGAGATCGCATTCTTCGACGACTGTTCTTGGTGATCATCAGAGGTTGTTTCATTGTGAACAACTCCTCGACGGTCTCTTTCGCTCTGGTTAGCGCTACTCGATACTTGGAGCGTATCAAGGATTTTGACTGTGGTACCTTCACCTTCGCCAATTTTCTTTGTGAATTGTGCCTACGCTCTGAGGGCGTGACGGAGGCTTGACTGAGATTTTATCCCTTCCTGCTGGTGAGTAATTTCTCTTTCACCTTTCAATTTCCTCATTTTGTGTTTGTCAATCTTCATCACTGAGGTCATTTGATCTTTGCACTGCCAGTTTTGGGCATATGAGAGGCTCCTTTGCCTACGCCTGGCCACTAATTTGGGCTTGGTGACATATCCGCGGGGACGACGTTGGCATCCTTCCACCTTGACAGAGGTCCCTATAGCAGAGGGGTTTACCCTTTCCCGTTTGCAGCTAGATCTGTTGACTGACGACTCTATCACGTGGGTTCCCTACACCCCGGACTATCTGACAGTCGGGTTCGAGGATGGATTTTCGACCGAGTTAGAGTTTACATTGGCCACTCGCCAGATTCCACTTTTAACAGATGGTGGATGGGAGCTCTATTTGGGAGAGCGCGCTATCAGGAGCGTCACAGGAGAGATCCGTATTTTCTTTGTTCCTCCTGTTTGGCATCATTGACCCTTAGCTCAGCCAGTCACAGATATTCCCCTAGTGGGTATAGATGGCTTTACCCTGTCAGAGGGTCCTCACAGTTAGGGGTGGGCATAATTTTTGGTTTTTCGGACAGGTCTGAACCGGTCGGTTCTGTACTAAAATAACCGGTCCGATTGAGGTACAAAAAATCGGTATATACCGATTTTTCGGTACCGTTTTTGGTACCGAGTTTTTATGGTTCGGTTTTACTGAACCATACTAGTATATATCGATTTTCTAATTTTTTATATTTTGTTATTAATAATAATAATAAAATAATGATTGTAATAATAATGAAAAAATATAATAATAATAATAATAATAAAATAATAAAAATAATAATTATATTAATTATATTAATTTTTGGTATTTATTCGGTAAAAATCGGTACCGAACTGTACCGGTATCAGATTTTGGCTAATTTTGGTACCGGTTCAGTACCGGTCCGATTCGGGCCGGTTTTAATCGGTTGTCCACCCTTACTCACAGTCAAGAGGCATTTCATCGCTGGTGGAGTCCTCGCACTATTGGGGTTCAGACTCGTGCCACTCAGTTTATTGCAGACATGGTGTCTGGGTCTGATATGATGACAGACTGGATAACTTGCCTCAGAGAGCCTACTCATTTGGAGCAGATTTCAGGATTGACCCAGCGGTTGGAGTGGGCTCAGTTTTTCATCAGGCACCTTAGCAGGGATCCTTCAGAGGTAGATTCGTTTGATCCTTCCAGCTCCGGAGCTAGCCCCTCAGCAGGTCCATATTCTGGCAGTTATGCCAGTGCCGATCCTCCTCTTTATCGATCAGACATTCCTACTGGCCGAGACTCGGTGACTCAGGAGGAGTTGCAGCAGGTTGATAGTCTAGATGCAGATATCATAGACTTTTTTTGATAGCTTTCTCGCTATATCTTTTGATAGGCCTCTGTTAGATATTGGGCGGCTGTGCCCCATTTCTCATTATCTCTTTTGATAGGCCTCTGTTAGTCATTGGGTGGTTGTGCCCCATTTCTCTGTATTTTTATTTTGCATTTTATTAGCAGACAGAGATGATGCTTTCAGTAGATAGTGTATTTAGAAATGCATAATATTTCCTATCTATTGCATTCTATTGTCATTTATCATTATCATCTATCATTACGCATGCATTATGTCATGGATATGCACTTAGACAAGTGAGTTCAGCTTTGACCCCTGGATGGTCTCATGATACGGTTCTACAGATGCCTTCATCTACTGTCAGCCGTATTGAGCACATGCCACATTCTTTGATAGCATCTTCTTTGAGGATCCTGGTATGACAGTTTGCCTCCCACAGACAGGGCAACAGTTGATCAGATGCTGGGGCATTCTTTGGCCATCTTGGCTTTTCAGGTCCCACTGGGATTTGTGGACTATTATCCTATTGGATACCTGAGCGCCAGGTTTTCAGATTTGGCATCCATGAGCTGGCTCCTACGTTGGAGGAGTATGAGCGCATCACCGATTTGCCATTGGATCGGCCTTGTGCTAAGATGGCCCTTAGTGACATGAGACGATATTTCATGACCATGATTGGTCTGAGGTGCAGAGTCATCACTGATGAGATTACTGCGGGGCATGTGGTGTCCCTAGACTTCTTGATCGATCGCTTTGGCCGACTGGATAGCTACGCACGATATTCAGGAGACTTAATCATCCCTGCAGATGAGTGGCAGTTTGCACGTGTGGACATTCTGTTGATGTGCGTTACAGCTTATTTGTACATACCACTGTATATGGATCACTTGGACTTTGGCCTGATTGTAGTGGTTCGTGCTCTCAGATAGGGTTGTACCATCCTGCCCATAATACTAGCAGAGACCTTAAGGTCAGCTACATTCTGCCATACCCATCTAGTGGGGTTTTTCAGAGGTAGTGCCGTTGTAACGCCCGAGAAAGTCGAACGTTTATGTAAATGAATTTTATTTAATTTATTGAAAAAAAATTGATTTTTTGTTTATTAAATAGAGTAAGTTAACCAAAGGTCGTTCTATGACCTAGAGATTTCAACAATGGTTAGTATCCTGGCTACGTGCTAGAAATAATTGATGGGAATTTATAAGACAAAAATAAAATATTTCTGAGAAAAAGACGAAATAGGCACGATTCACAGTTGAAACCCTAAGGGTTAGGGTTTGATACCCTAAGCCTTTATGAGAGTTCGGAATGTCGGAATGACGTTCTGTTGAAAGATTTGACGGTAATATATCATGAAAAGTTAAGTTAGCCGAGAAAAGTTTTCTTGTGAGGAAATCACTATTCATCCATTTCTGCTCGGGAATTATTATTGAATTCCGAGAAACGCGTAATGATAGGATTTCAAGACGAGGTAGAATATGTAATAATATTTCACTTATGTTTCACGAAGTTTTCACGCGAGGACTAAATCCTAAGTGTTAGGGAAAGTAAAATCAAATAATAATTGTTTAGGTATAATAATAAGAGATTATTATACGGAATGAATACGCGTATAATACGAGATATTGTACGAGTATAATACGAAGAGGATACGAGAATTAATACGACGTATAATACGAAATTTATACGAAGTAAATACATTCAAATAGAATTAAATTTAATGATTCAACCCGTGGGTCGAACCGTTGGGTAAACGAGTGGGTTAAACTCATGGGGAAACCCATGGGCACATGGGTGGCATGTGGAGCATGTGGGGTGGCATGTGCTAGCACATGGCAAGACATGGGCAAGATGATGGTCAAAGGAGGTTTGGTCCAAAGACCAAACTACCCTAACCCTTTCCATTTCTATAAATAAAAGACATTGGCTAGCCATTTTGTTGGTTGTTTAATTTGAAACTTATATTGAGAGAGAGAGAGAAGAAGATAGCTTGTGCTTTGCTTAATCAAACCAATCAACCAAGGAGCTAAGAAGTCTTTGAGTTCCATACTCAAACAAGCAAGAACACCAAAGGTATAAGATAATAAAATTGAGATAATATCATTTGTCTTTCAAAAATATAATTGATAGAGAACTGATTTGGGAAAGCATGAGTAATAAGAAGTTATAAGGATGGCTAAATGGTGAACTAAGAACCCTAACAAGCCATGCATGATGAAATTATAAGAATTGATTAAGAACGAATGAAGAACTTCTTAAATTCATGAGAATTTGAATGACGAACATATGAAACCATTAAAACATAAATATTTAGAATGGTTAGAATCATTAATAATCAACCAATGGATTGATTCCAATTGGTTTGAAGTAAAAATATCGAAGAACGAAGATTCGACGAAAGTTACGCGATTAAACGTTAATCGTCGAAAACGTAAATTTCCCGGAATAGAAGTCAAAAGTTGTCGTGTGATTCAGAAATAATGGTTTTGGATTACAACACGTGTAATTAGGTAAATAAGACTTGCGTCAGCAAGAACGAACCAATTCAGATTTAAAACAAAGAATTGAGCGTCGAACGTTCACGAACATTTAATGAACACGTAAAAATGGCCTAATCGGCTAAATTCTCGTCAATGGATTCAGAAACGAATTTCAACTTGATAGAATGATAGAACATAAAATTTATGAACTATTGGCTTTACAACGAGCCAATTTCGAGTTGAAATGATCATATTACGAGCGCGTCAAAATCAAAAATTTCAGAATCTGGGGGCCGGTGCTGCCGCGCCGCCCAGACCCTTGCAAGTAGCACTGCAGCGCTGAGGCAAAGCTCGGACACTGCAAGGCAGCGCTGCAGCGCCGAGGTAGAGCTCGGACACTGCAAGGCAGCACTGCAGCGCCGGCTTTAAGCCTGGTGCTGGCGCTGCTGTGACGAACGAGAATTTTATAATTTAATTTGAATATTTATTGAATTAAATAAATATTTTTGATGATTTATTTGTTGGATTATCGATGTTTTAATTATTGAGTTAAATAATTATTTGATGAAATTATGGTAGATTAATGTAATTATGTGTTACATTGATTAAATTAATGTGTAGTAATGTTATAGTTCAAAGTATGTATTTAATTGAGTTTATTCTATTAAATGAATTATTTAATAACCATAATGTTATTCTAATTAATTTAATAATTAATTAGAGATTTAATGAGTTGACATAATTAATAAATGAGAATTTTAATTATGTGATGATATGATTTAATGTGAATTATTATATTTTATTTAATTGAATTTAAATAAGATTATTTGATTAATTAGAAGAGTGACATTAAACTATATAATAAGCATTTAATTAGAATAAAGGGAAAGGAGTTATTAAAGGGACAAACAAACATGCCCTTAAGATAATGGGTATCAGTTAATTAACTGACCCACTACTTTACCAGTTATGTCGTATACGTACTATATAGTATATACCTTATGTTATATATCAGATAACATATATCATATACCAGAGAGAAATTTAGAGAGAAACTTAGAGAGAAGAAGGAGAGTTTGAGAGAGAGATTAAAGGTTTGGAGAAAACAAAAGAGAGAATTCTAGCAATTTAAATCACGAAGCAAAGGGTAATTCCTTTATCTGAGTTTTAATTTTATGTTCTTAATATTTCTCCATTAACGTATCTTGAAGTTCTCTATAAATAATTTTTGTGATGAATACTTGAGATATGATCATATATGTGTTAATATATGTTCATAACACGTTTTCTGTCATATATTCATGTTTTAAAACAATTAATTTCATGTAATTATGCTTTATCAAAGTTTCATACGTTAAAGAGTATGAAGAACACATATATGACCCTCATGTACAAAATATCATGATTTAATTGGTTAGTTAACATGAAATTGATAGTTGATTATGATCATTCATGTTTAAACGAACAAAAAAAAATTTAAATGGACAGATTCAGAGTTATAACGAATCTGTAACATTGAATTTCATGATTTATCTCGAAACTTTTCAAAATACCAAAAAAAGTGAATTTATGTGATTTGATTTGAGTAATTACGTGATCTAAAGTGTTAAAAACATGTTAAAATCATTGTATGATGTTTCTGTGAAGTTTATACTTCATGCGAATCACTAAACTAGTTTATTTTGGATTTATTTGGCCTTATCTGCAATTTTTCGCGAACTATACCTGAACTAGCCGAGGCCACCCGCCTCAGCGGGTCTAGAGCCGCCTCAGCGGGCCCCCTGTAGAACCCATACCCGCCCCAGCGGGACTAACCCCCGCCCCAGTCCGGGGGGGGGGGGGTGCAGAGAAAAATATTTGTTTGACCCGTTTGTGTAATTTTAAACCATAATATGATGAGTTAACCTAACCTAATGAACATGATAACGTGATGAACATGTAATACAATACTATAACATGTTGTTGACATGTATAATATAATTTGAAGTTTCATGTTAATAAACTATGTATGAACTTGGATATTGATGTCGTAAGACTTGATTACGATTGTCTAAGAGTTCATATTATGTGGTATGCATGCTGTGATTCGGATTCATGTTATGTGGTTAGTTAACAAGTTAAGATTTGTGAACCAAGTTGTTAGGTTGAACTTAAGTGAGAAGTTCAACAGTTAAACGTAGTGATAATGGAACTAATTGATGTTGTAAACGTAATGTAATGTGTAAGACGTTGAGGAAGTGAATTGTAATTATATTTGTAGCTTGTGCACGAGGCAAGTTTTCTAATCCTTATTTTTATGTTAAGAAAGTTTCTAAACCTTACTTTTATGTTACGCAAGTGTTCTAAACTCAAACCTTTATTGAGCAAGCTTTCTAAATTCAAAGTTATTCATTGGGCAAGTTCTATACTTATTTTCTATATCAATCAAGTTCTTATCCTTGTTTATTCAAGTTAAGATTTCATATGAGTTATTATAATCGTTGTAAAGTATTACTTCAGTATACAATCCTTATTCAATTGTATACCCAGAGTTTATTATTTTCAATTTGATTATCAATTGTTGTTGAACCTTGTAAGGCTAGCGAACCCTTATTGATTCGACTAGTCCATAGTTGATGAACGTTCTAAATTTCAGAATTGTTATTTAGCTTATCTAAACCAAACTTCCTTTGGTGCGAACTCTGATGTCAAATTGAGTTGAACAGCCCTTTTATAGGGGATTATTTACGCTTTAGCATTGAGATATTGTGCATAGTATGGTACTAAGGGCTGATCCCCCTAAGTACGAGTAATAGAGTCCATATAGTCTTATGACTGTTAAAGGTATAAAGTAGAAATACTTGACTACCTAGGACATAGTTCAAGGTCTTATGACCCTCAGATGTTCTTTTGATTCTTGTTATTCATTCTTGATTCAAAAGCCGAGCTTTCTATTATTCATACTTCTTTGACTTATTTGCGTGTTATTATATTGTTATAATTGTATACTTGTGGGCAATCGTGCTAATAACATTGCAGTTAAGAACGAAAGGTCCGACGAGCCTTCCACTAGCAAAGGCAAGGGCAAAATCAACAAGTGATGGAGACTTGTTGTTATTTGATGATATTTGTCTAAGACTTATGTTGTGATGTTTAAGACTTATTTAATTGTTTACGTTTCCGCATTTGAGATTTAAGGTTAGTTTGACCTAGGATTTAATTATGTATTTATTATTCAAATGTTGTAACCCCATAAGGGGAGATGATGGAGATGTTTTTATCTATTTCATAGTTTGCATTTATTATTGGTAGATATATATGTGATATTTGTACAGTGAACACAAAATCCCGTGGAAATTGAAGTACCCGGATTTGGGGGTGTCACAAGTTGGTATCAAAGTCGTAGGTTATGAACCTTAGGTGGGGGAAAACCTTAGGGTAGTAGCCTTCGATAACATAGTAATGATAAACTCTTTTCGAGTTCTAAGAAAGATAATAAATTACCTTATGTGCTATATGTTTATATTTAGGTACTTGCGCGAGTATCAATTAGCATCACGTAATAACTAAAGACTTAAATTTTGATTGTCAAGATGTCGGATATTGGGGAATTCAGTAAGCCTAGGGAGGTTGTACCCCGAGTGGCTATTAAGGAGGAGCCCCAAGACATTTATACAGTCTGGGAACAGTTGGTTCGTAGAGAGCCATCTCCTTTGATCACTGTTGTTAGTCGGGAGCATGAGCCGGAGTTTGACTCAGAGAAGGACTTTGAGGAAATTGAGGTGGAGGCTGTGGCAGCTGAGGAGGAGGATGAAGACCCTGATGAGTTTCCACCGAACTCTATCAGTGCTGAGATGTACGACGAGCTGTATGACCGTAACATATAGTTACAGGATACCGTTCGTGAGCTAAAGGAGCAGACAGTTACTCAACAGACTACCATCGAGCAGAAGGATGGTGAGGTTGAGACTCTGTATACACGTCTTGGAGACGTGGAGTGGGAATTGGTTCATGAGAAGGGCCAAGGTGAAGAAAAGTCAGCTGAGATAGAGAAGTTGAAGAATGATTTGAGTGAGGAATTAGCGAAGCTTGCCATAGCAGAGGATGCTTGGATGAAGGCTTCACGACGTGCAGAGATTGCCGAGGATAATGATCGTGAAAAGAAGGCTAAGATCGAGGAAAGAGACTATACGTTTCAGACTGATATTGATAAGGCCCATGATCGGGTTATGTGCAATCCAGTTAAGTTCGAGGATCTAGCTTGGTATATATTGGATAGCAGGACGATGTTCCGCGTTATGGAGGAAGAGCGAAGCAAAGCTGTTCGACGCCTTAGTAGGCCGTGATAGGAACAACATGATTATGTGAATACTTATTTGGTAGTTAATAATGTAAATTCCGATGTGATTATAAACAAAGGAATATTTTGATAATTTAAATCCTGAAGATTCTTTATCTCGGGATAGTTAATGTAAATAGCAGTGATGCTATCTTCGTATGTCTAAAACTTTTGATTGAATAAAATATTAGAGTTTATTTGAGATGTTAGGTGTTAAGTGTTATCTTAAAGTATTTAAGTTAAGCCTTCAATATTTAAAGAATTGAATAAAGATCTAATAAGCGTATATCTTAACAGAAATATGCCGCCGAGGAGACGCCCTAATTGTCAACCAACCCAAGAAGGGTCGACTAACTATAACGATGCCAATGCTAACTCCAACCCCGTCCAGCAGTTGGTGAATCTTTTGACTGGAGCTCTGAACAATCAGCCACAAGCTCCACCGAACACGACATTCAAGGACTTCAAGGCGGTGGGACCGCTAGAGTTCAAGGGATCCATGAACTCGATTGAAGCACAGACTTGGGTCATGGAAATGGAGAATGTTTTTGATGTCGCTAGGGTCGGTGAAGATCAGAAGATCGCGTATGCGACATTCATGCTGAAGTCAGAAGCCAGCTATTGGTGCCTGCAAACAAAGTCAGGGAGGAGAAGGTGTGATAACCTGGGAGAGGTTTAAGGAGATGTTCTTTGAGATGTACTTCCCGACAAGTTCACAGAATCAGATGGAGGTTCAGTTTCTGGAGCTCAAGTAGGGAAATTTGTCCGTACCAGACTATGCGGCGAGATTCAATGAGTTGGCTAGGTTTGCCACATACCAAGTATATACCGACGAGAGGAAGGCAAGGAGGTTCGAACAGGAACTGAAGCCCTGGTTGTATATCAAGGTGTCGATGTTCCAGCTAAACACCTTTGTTGGGGTATTGGAGAAGGCTGTCCTAGCTGAAGATGGGAGCGATGCGATGACCAAATACAACCAGGAGCTGAAGAAAAAGAAGAGTGAAGGAGAAGGTAATAACAAGGCTAGTGGTAGCAACACTGGAGGAAACAACGGCTAGAAAAGAAGGTGGAATGACAGAACACTGACTGTAAATTAGTAAGGAAGCCAGAAGAAGAGAATTGAAGCATGTACGACCTGCGGGAAAAGTCACATGGGGTCTGTATGAAAGGAAAGCGGGTATGCTACAATTGTGGTCAGGAAGGCCACATAGCACCTAACTGCCCTAACCCTAAAAAGGGCGCCTGCTTCACAAGCGGATCGAAGGACCATCTGGCTAGGGATTGCCCCAAGAAGGTATCTGGAGGGATAGGATCAGGTGGGAACAGAGGAGGCAGCGGTGGAAATGCTCCGACAATTACAGGACTAACCGCAACAAATCGACCTACTGCCAGAACATTCAACATGACAGTGCAGGATGCTGTGCAGTCTCGCGATGTGGTGTCAAGTATCATTCCGATCAATAAAGTCAATGCATATATATTATTTGATTCGGGTGCTAGTTGCTCATTTATATCCGATGACTTTGCTAAGAACTTAGAATTGCCTAAGGACGAGTTAGAATACCCTATGAACATAGAGATTGCGAATAGGGAAGTGGTTTCTGTTAAGTATGTACACAATAACTGTAGGGTGGATGTGGATATTAAGGGTAATGTGATGAACGTAGATCTTATTTCGATTAGACTTGGGGAATTCGACGTTATCTTGGGAATGGATTGGCTATTCAATTATGGGGAGATAATTGATTGTCAGAGGAAATGTATTAACCTTATGACTCCGTCAAAGGTTGTGTTTTATAGCAGCAAGTCGCCTAGACAAGCGAGTTGTCTAACGATGATGCAGGCCAGGAAGTTGTTGAGACAAGGCTGTGTAGGATATTTAGCCTACATAGTCGATAGTCGAAAAGGGAATCCAAAGTTGGAGGAAATACCAGTCGTGAGAGACTTCGTGGATGTATTTTTGGACGATTTGCCAGAACTTTTGCCAGATAAGGAGGTAGAGTTCGTGATCGATTTGGCGCCAGGAACGATCCCCAATATCGAAGGCACCGTACCGTATGGCTCCTGTAGAAATGAAAGAATTGGTGGTGCAGTTGTAAGAGCTTTTGGACAAGAAGTATATACAGCCGAGCGTATCGTCGTGGGGAGCACTGGTGTTATTTGTTAAGAAGAAGGATGGGACGATGCGGCTCTGCATCGATTATAGAGAGTTGAACAAGGTCACAATCAAGAATAAGTATCCATTTCCTAGGATCGACGACTTGTTTGATCAGTTGAAGGGAACGAGATACTTCTCGAAGATAGTCCTGAGAAGTGGTTACCACCAGTTGAAGGTGAGGACAGAGGATATTATGAAGATAGCATTCAGGACTCAATATGGTCACTACGAATTTTTGGTGATGTCATTTAGTCTCACAAATGCGCCTGCAGTATTTATGGACCTAATGAACAGAGTGTTCAAGTCACTTTTGGATAAATTTATGATGGTGTTTATCGACGACATTTTGGTGTATTCGAAGACCAAGGAGGAACACGTAGAGCATCTAAAGGTGACATTAAAGGCATTGAGGAGGGAGACGTTGTACGCCAGGTTTTCGAAATGCACATTTTGGATTGAGCGGGTGCAATTTCTTGGACATGTGATCGATAAAGACGGAATTTCGATAGATCCCTCCAAGGTCGAAGCTATGATGAACTGGGATCAGCTGAAGACACTGTCGAAAGTTAGAAGTTTTCTTGGATTGGCAGGATATTATAGAAGATTCATTTAGGACTTTTTCAAGATCGCAACTCTGCTGACAAATTTGACTAGGAAATCGGTGAAATTCGTTTGGACGGAGAAGTGTTAGGAAACCTTCCAAGAGCTTAAGAAGAGGTTGAGTACGGCACATGTGTTATCTCTTCCGGATAACACAAGAAATTTGTGGTTTATAGTGATGCGTCGAATAAAGGACTTGGCTGTGTGCTTATGCAAAACGGCAAAGTCATTGCGTATGCGTCACGACAGCTGAAGGATTACAACAAGTGGTATCCGACCCATGACTTGGAGTTGGCCGCGGTGGTATTTGCTTTGAAGATCTGGTGCCATTATCTTTATGGGGAGAAGTGTGAAATATATACAGACCACAAGAGTCTGAAATATATTTTTACACAAAAGGATTTGAATATGCGCCAAAAAAGATGGTTAGAATTGATAAAGGACTACGATTGAGAGATCTTATACCATCTGGGTAAAGCGAATGTGGTTACTGATGCCTTAAGCAGGAAGGGTCGAGAGAAGTTAATGCTATTGACTTCCCAGGAGGAGTTAATATCAGCAATGGAGAAACTGGAATTAGAAGTGAGATATCCTATGGAGTCTGATGAAAAGCTGTTTCAGCTGGGAACTCGTACAACTTTGCTGGATAAGGTTCAGAAAGCACAACTTCAAGATGAAGACTGTGAGAAGATAAAGAAGAAGATATCCGAAGGAAATGAACAGAAATTCAAGGTGGACAGCGAAGGACTGCTAAGATTCGAGAGCAAAGTTTGGGTACCGTCAGTGCCAGAGATTAAGGAAGACAGTTTGAGCGAGGCTCATAGTTCGCGGTATTCGATTCACCCCGGGAGTACCAAGATGTATCAGGATCTCCGACAGTATTTTTGGTGGCCAAATATGAAAAGAGATGTTGCCGATTGTGTTGCCAAGTGCCTGACATACTAGAAAGTGAAGGCAGAACATCAAAGGTTGAGTGGTTTGCTACAACCACTAGAGGTCCCAAAATGGAAATGGGAACATATTACTATGGATTTCGTAGTTGGCCTTTCGATAACTCAGAAAGTCTACGACGCATTATGTGTTATCGTTAACCGATTGACAAAATCAGCACACTTCCTTCCGATCAAGATCAGATTCAACTTAGACCAGTTAGCAAAACTTTATGTGAGAGAGATTGTTTTAAGGCATGGAGTTCTAGTGTCGATTGTTTTTGACCGAGATCCGCGCTTCACATCGAACTTCTGGAAGCGACTACAGAAATGCATGGGGACGCGGTTATGAATGAGTACAACATATCACCCTCAGACCGACGAGTAGAGTGAAAGGACGATCCAGACATTGGAAGATATGCTAAGAGCAGTGCATCATGGATTTCAAAGGAAATTGGGATGACCAACTATCGCTCGTGGAATTCGGTTACAACAACAGTTACCACGCAAGTATTGGCATGCCTTACGAAGCATTGTACGACAGAAAGTGTAGAACTCCACTATACTGGGATGAAGTTGGCGAAAGACAATTGCTAGGTCCAGAACTGGTACAACATACATCAGAGATCGTCAAGGTGATCCGAACAAGACTAGTAGCTGCTCAGGATAGGCAGAAAAAATACGCCGATTAACATCGCAAGAATGTAGAATTTGAATCGGGTAGCTTTGTATTCTTGAAAGTCTCTCCCTGGAAGGGAAAGATCAGATTTGGAAAGAAGGAGAAATTAAGCCTGAGGTTCATTGGACCCTTTGAGTTGCTACGAAGAATTGGAGAAGTCGCATATGAGGTAGCCTTACCTCTTGCATTAGAGCATGTCCACAACGTCTTCCATGTGTCAGTGTTACGACTATATAAACCCAATTACAAACATGTGATTGAATATGAACCCCTAAAATTTGAGAAAGACTTATCCTATGAAGAAGTTCCTATTCAGATTGTTGACAGGAAAGAGCAAGTTCTCAGAAATAAAGTGATACTTTCTGTTAAAGTAATATGGAGGAACCACAATGCTGAAAAAGCTACGTGAAAACTCGAAGAACATATATTGAAGACTTACCCACATTTATTTGCTTAATCTATGTGTAAGCGATTCTGGGGACATAATCTTTGTAAGGGGGGAGAATGTAACGAGACGAATTAAACGAATTTAATTGAACCGTGATTCTGGGGACAGAATCCTTTTAAGGGGGGAAAGATGTGACGAATGAGAATTTTGTAATTTAATTTGAATACTTATTGAATTAACTAAAAGAGAGAATTCTAGCAATTTAAATCAAGAAGCAAAGGGTAATTCCTTTATCTGAGTTTTAATTTCATGTTCTTAATATTTCTCCAATAACGTATCTTGAAGTTCTCTGTAAATAATTTTTGTGATGAATGCTTGAGATATGATCATATATGTGTTAATATATGTTCATAACACATTTCTATGATATATTCATGTTTTAAAACAATCAATTTCATGTAATTATGCTTTAATCAAAGTTTTATGAGTTAAACAGTATGAAGAACACGTATATGGCCCTCATGTACAAAATATCATGCTTTAATTGGTTAGTTAACATGAAATTGATAGTTGATTATGATCATGCATGTTTAAACGAACAAAACAAAATTTAAAAGGACAGATTCGGAGTTATAACGAATCTGTAACGTTGAATTTTATGATTTATCTCAAAACTTTTCAAAAGATCAAAAACAGTGAATTTATGTGATTTGATTTAAGTAATTACATGATCTAAAGTGTTAAAAACATGTTAGAATCGTTGTATGATGTTTCTGTGAAGTTTATACTTCATAGGAATCACTGTACTAGTTTAATTTATTTGGCCTTATCTGTAATTTTTTGCGAACTATACCTGAACCAGCCGAGGCCACCCGCCTCAGCGGGTCTAGAGCCGCCTCAGCGGGCCCCCTGTAGAACCCATACCCGCCCCAGCGGGACTAACCCCCGCCCCAGTCGGGGGGGGGGGGGGGGTGCAGAGAAAAATATTTGTTTGACCCGTTTGTGTAATTTTAAACCATAATATGATGAGTTAACCTAACCTAATGAACATGATAACGTGATGAACATGTAATACAATACTATAACATGTTGTTGACATGTATAATATAATTTGAAGTTTCATGTTAATAAACTATGTGTAAACTTGGATATTGATGTCGTAAGACTTGATTACGATTGTCTAAGAGTTCATATTATGTGGTATGCATGATGTGATTCGGATTCATGTTATGTGGTTAGTTAACAAGTTAAGATTTGTGAACCAAGTTGTTAGGTTGAACTTAAGTGAGAAGTTCAACAGTTAAACGTAGTGATAATGGAACTAATTGATGTTGTAAACGTAATGTAATGTGTAGGACGTTTAGGAAGTGAATTGTAATTATATTTGTAGCTTGTGCACGAGGTAAGTTTTCTAATCCTTATTTTTATGTTAAGAAAGTTTCTAAACCTTACTTTTATGTTACGCAAGTGTTCTAAACTCAAACCTTTATTGAGCAAGCTTTCTAAATTCAAAGTTATTCATTGGGCAAGTTCTATACTTATTTTCTATATCAATCAAGTTCTTATCCTTGTTTATTCAAGTTAAGATTTCATATGAGTTATTATAATCGTTGTAAAGTATTACTTCAGTATACAATCCTTATTCAATTGTATACCCAGAGTTTATTATTTTCAATTTGATTATCAATTGTTGTTGAACCTTGTAAGACTAGCGAACCCTTATTGATTCGACTAGTCCATAGTTGATGAACGTTCTAAATTTCAGAATTGTTATTTAGCTTATCCAAACCAAACTTCCTTTGGTGCGGACTCTGATGTCAAATTGAGTTGAACAGCCCTTTTATAGGGGATTATTTACACTTTAGCATTGAGATATTGTGCATAGTATGGTACTAAGGGCTGATCCCCCTAAGTACGAGTAATAGAGTCCATATAGTCTTATGACTGTTAAAGGTCTAAAGTAGAAATACTTGACTACCTAGGACATAGTTCAAGGTCTTATGACCCTCGGATGTTCTTTTGATTCTTGTTATTCATTCTTGATTCAAAAGCCGAGCTTTCTATTATTCAGACTTCTTTGACTTATTTGCGTGTTATTTTATTGTTATAATTGTATACTTGTGGGAAATCGTGCTCACTCTTGCATAATAACATTGCAGTTAAGAACGAAAGGTCCGACGAGCCTTCCACTAGCAAAGGCAAGGGCAAAATCAACAAGTGATGGAGACTTGTTGTTATTTGATGATATTTGTCTAAGACTTATGTTGTGATGTTTAAGACTTATTTAATTGTTTACGTTTCCGCATTTAAGATTTAAGGTTAGTTTGACCTGGAATTTAATTATGTATTTATTATTTAGATGTTGTAACCCCATAAGGGGAGATGATGGAGATGTTATTATCTATTTCATGGTTTGCATTCATTATGGGTAGATAGATATATGATGTTTGTACAGTGAACACCAAATTCTGTGGAAATTGAAGTATCCGGATTTGGGGGTGTCGCAGCTGCCGCGCCCTTAACAAAAAATTTCACGACGTGAAGTTTTCTAAACCTAGCTTTCTACATGGTAATTATGGGGCAACTAAATGATGAATATTCATAAAGAGAAATCAATTAAACAACATGTTTAAGAACGATTTTATGAATTAAACATTGACGAAACGTATTTAAATTTAAAACTCAAAATCTGATAATGTGAACTATGAATAGTAATCTAGTTGTGAGCGTACCCTAAGGTTATATAACATGTAATAGGGGTACGTAATGCATGAATGACATCGAATAAAGTTAAAACTCTTGTAAATTCTATACAAAGTCCGATAATGGGAATTCGACGGGATTGTGATTAACCTAACAAACCGGTTAGGGTTTCGTCCATCATTGTACTTTATAATGATCGACGGGAGTCGGTTTATGACATATAGATGTTAATAAACCATAATAAACGTTAAGTAACTTGAATGAATATTATTAGCTTAACAATTTGGTTAGGTTATACAAGGAGGAGAAGTTAGGTTATATATTGTATAGCAACTATGAATTCTCATTGGTATGCGATGTGTTTATGCTTTGTAGAAGTTGTAAAGACCAAGTAGAGTACATTTAAAGGTTAAAGAAGCAAAGGCAAGTTTCCTAACCTTGTTCAAGTTCTATTTGACGCAAGTTTCTAAACTCTTGTCTATACGTTATGGTTGGACAAGTTGTCATTATGCATGATTGCTTATGCATAAACTGTTATTGAATAGTCGATACCATTTGATTCGGCTAGACTGAGACTTAGCATATTTTGGTGGGTTTTTCCATAAATCATTCCAAAATGTATACAATGTTATGATCCTATGCCAATTGATTGGTAAGGATTCTCAGATAAACCTGAGTATAAATAAACAAATGTTTTTACGTCGTTAATTCGACAGGCGCATGAGGTTGCCACCAATTAAACGTAAATACGTTTAATGTATGAGTGTTAATTAACATAGAGTACTACAGGCTGATCACCTGGATGTGCTCGTAAGCTATATCAAACTTACGGCCTTTGTGTCGGGTTGTTCCTTTCATTAATGAGAACTAAATAATAGTTCATGGTCGTGGACAAACACAGATTCCGAAGAGGTTATAAGTCCTTGGGAATGGTTTTAAAGGAATCAAAACGATATTTTGATTATTCTTAAGTACTTCATAACTATTTTACAGTTATTGAAGACCAAGTGATATGATTCTTGATTTTGTGGTTTCAAGATATGTTGTTTAACTTGTTAAGCTATTTATGCTCATTCTTGCTTAAAACTAAATAATTTCAGCTAAGAGCAAACGGACCGAAGGATCCGATAAAGACAAAGGCAAGTCCAAGATGGACAAGTAGTGATCCTTTGTAATAGCATAGTATTAGTATTGTAATTACTAATATTATGACACTGAACAATGTAATGGTTATAAGAACCTGAGAAGGGAATTAATAGAATGTAATATTTAGTAAACTCATGCATGTTATGGAAGTTTTTCATTGAATGTATGAGTAGATGGTAGTACCGTGTAGCACCATATCTAGGGTTTGAAGATACCCGAATTTGGGGGCTCACAGCCATTTTGCTGTACATGTGGTTTATGACACACTTGAGACCTATTGACACTTTTAGATATAATGGGTACTGCTTTACTCATGAGATAGCCATGTCCTACTCCTTTTAGCCGGCAGAGTGTGCAGATGCGGCATTGTGGTTGGCCTTTCTGACGGCGATAGAGCATCAATTTTTGATCTTGCCCTGCTCCGGACTCAGCTCCCCTAACAGCTTCATTACTCATGTAGTTGGCATGGATTATCTGCCCCTAGCGGGTTTAAGAGGGGTGACCACATATCATCCACTGGCTGTCATGGGACAGTTTGATCAGTTTCAGGATATCCACCACTTTAAGGGGGCTTTGGATCAGCGGCTATCGGCTTCGTCTTTGTTATCAGCTGACTTAACCAGGATTTATGATTGTTGTGTTGGGTTTGTATGAAATCATGGCGCAATTAAATTGAAAAATTTAGAAGAAGCATGGTATATCAGAGTTTAAAATTTTCTACAAAATCATTACCCGGATCATCCTTTATGTATATTATTAATTTAAAATGATAAATAAGAAGTTATAAAATCGTACCCTTGTAGAACGAAGCATCCACAGGTACGAGTTCAACTCCTTGTTCTTTGCCGTCTCCTTGAATATCCGGGTTAGATTCCTTCCTTTGATCAACGTTAGCCACCCAAGTGTTTGGCCTCTAGAGGTGATCCACCAAGGAAGAGGAATTATCAAGAAGGAGGGTGGTTGGCTAAACCCTAGTTTTCTATCCTCTATAGAAAAGAAGTACTCTCCAACTTTTGGAATTGCATCATCTGACATCTAACATAAGACTCCTCTTATATAGATATTGGTCAATCCTTCTAATCCTATTAGACATAGGTTTTAATTTAATTAATTAAACTCCTTTAATTAATTAGGCGTCCCAACAAATTGGGATTAATTAATTAAACTCCTTTAATTAATTTGCCTCCTAATCTTATTAGGAATAAATGAGAGTACTAATATTAAATTAATTCCTAAACTCCTTTAGAAATTAAAAATAATATTAATTATAATAATATTAATAAGACTCCTCTTATTAATTTATAGTTAATATTTTCAAAATATTAAATAATAAACATTAAACTATTTAATTTATTCTATCACCATAGATTAAATTAATTACACTTAATACATTATTACGATTATGCCATTACCTTCTTAAATAATTATTCTTCCTTTTATGGTGTGACCCTTTAGGTTCTCCATATTAAACCGGTTGTGAATAAATCAATTAGAACAATTCTAGTCTTATTTAAATAAATAAATTAAACTAACTAATTTATTTAAATAAATAATATTTATTCTACAATAGGGATAAGCTTCCCTAGTGATCAACGACTTTCTAGATAATATAGATTTCAACATCAATCATAAAAGAACCTGTGAGTAAATAGTTACCGTACAATTCAATCCTTCTACCATACAATGTCCCAATTAAATATAAGACATGAAATTACTGTCAAGTCTTATTTTATTTAATTATATGTATTTCGATTAGAAAATGCACAACTCCAAATAATACAAATTAGAAACTCCTTTCTAATTTTATTTTGCCTTGGCTAAGGACTACTGAGTTGTCATTTAACGAATCACATAGGACATATCTCTTTTTTTACTATAAGTGGTAGATTCTTTATTGACCATTCATTATCTCCATATGTAATTTATTATACCAAGCATACCCTTTGATATACCCCAAGGGTCTTAAGGAATAAGTCAAAATATAATTCATTACAAACAAGATACTATGATAATCTCAAGTCCAAGGATCACTTGTACTACTATCACATTAGGAATTCCTATTGACAGGCAAGTAAAACTCCATTAGGTATTCCATAGCGAGTCACGCTCAGTGAACTTATTCTCCAATAAGCACCTACATACTTGCTTTAGTGTCTCCACACAAATGATCATGAGATCAATCATCCTCATCTAATGAGCAAGCAACATATGTAACAATCTATTCAGATTTACTAATCCCTTATTTAGTAATCCAACGATTGGAAACTATTTTATTTTTCAGCTTTCTAAGAATTTAGATCTCATTAGCATGATCAACATCATGATTCTAAAAGCATTTCTTAAAACTATGAGTTATTTTCATATTATTAAAACAACATCATATAGATAATTAAATTTCTTTAATAAATAAAACTTTTATTAATAAATAAACAAGATCGTCTCCAAAGTAGATGATTTATCATCATACATGATTGGCTTGTACGCATACTACTTTCTATCTCCCACTTGCACTAAAGTCAATCGCCATGGTATCTCATACGCATCTTCTCTAAGTGACGATCAAACTGCTGTTGTGTTAAAGCTTTAGTAAATGAATTTACAATGTTGTTTTGAAAGTCTACACGCTCCAAGGTGACGTCTCTTCTTTCAATGATTTCTTTAATCAAAGTGTCGCAACACATGTTTGGATTCAAGATGAGACATATGAACTATTCCTAGTTCTGTAATGAATATTTCATCTAAAACATCAACTCGCAACTTCGCTTACAGTTATATACTTTGTCTTTGTCACTAAACCAGCAACATTTTGCTGTTTAGAACCTTTACAATTCACTGCACCACCTTTCAAGGTAACGACTTACCCTAAAGTGGATTTGTTGTCGTCTTGGTCAGTCTGAAAACTTGAGGTTGTGACAACCCGAATTCTCAGTAATTATTAAAATAAGAATTTAATAAATAAAATTTTATTATGAGATGTTTTGGGTTTAAATATATAAATATATATATATATATATGTTATATATATTTTGAAATTAGTGATTTGGTGTGAAGAGGATTAAATATTTATATATAAAAGAGAGTTGTATATATATTCATATGTTGAAGAAAATGAGATTTAATAGTTAATTAAACTATTAAAAAAATTAAATAATGTTAGTTAATTTAATTAAGTTAAAATTTATATTATGAAATAATATAAATTGATTTTCTTGTCTTGATTGGCGATTGAATTGTTATGAATTAAATTTCATAAATAATGTAAGTAATTCACTTAATTAAAATAATGAATTACTGTAAGCACATTTATTTTAATAAATGAGGAAGTAATATATTACATATGAGTGTAATATAACAAAGTTAAACAAGGAATTAAAGATACATAATCTAGTTTATATTTTTAGTTTATGTGTTCTTGAGTTTTCTTTTAAAATTAGAGTTTTGGTTAATGAATTTGTGGGTTATGATGTTATATATGTTATTAGATATTTATAATTTGATAATGGTCATCTAGAAACGATTTTTCAGAAATTAAATTCATGTATTTATGCTAAAGAAAAGGAATTTGGGTTTTGATGGTAATATGTGTTTTGGTTTACTTTGAGACTAAAATTAATGATGAATTCATGATTGAAACTTTAAATTGATGGTTGATTGTTGTTCTCCTCTATAAAATGAAAAGAACGCAACTTGAACGGATCGAATTGGTTAAGAAATAAATTCGTGGTGAATATTTACGTTAAACATGTTAAAAATATAAAAAATTAGTATAAACCAAGTCCCACATCGACTAAATTGAGAACTTTACCCTTTTCTAAATCTATAAATAGAAGGGCTTGGCCCTTTGTTTCATTCACCAAAAATAAGGCCTCCAATTTTGAGAAAGACTTTGTTGTGGGAGGACTTTTTATAAAAACCTCCTTAGTTAAATTTTGACGTCGAGTGCGTAGGCAGTTTGTGGAACTCGTATTTTTGGATATATTTTTTTACTTAATTTTTGGTATTGTTATTATTTTAAATATTGTATTTAGTTTGTTAGTTCTTAGGAGATGTTAAATTTCTGGTAGTTCTATAAAGTAGGAGTCCATAGAGTCCAAACGGACTCAGTTAGATATCTAATGGCTGAGTCCATAGAGTTCTATGATTTTTTAGTATGTTGTAATTGTGACGCCCCCAAAATAGATTCAATACCAACCCATTCTGAGTCGCCAAATACATAGTACACAATTCAAATACAATCTTTATAACGTACGGTCGTGCAAAATACGACCACACAAACTATGAGTTTCAATACAAATCGTATATAATACGAAATATAAACACTCAAATTCATTCCTTATTCATTATAATTATTATCTCACTATTTTATAGAATAATGAGGACTTCTACGGATCTAACTCTGATCATCACACTGTTCCTCGATTAGTCCCCGCAACATTCTCATTTCCTGAAGAGGACAATAGATAAAAAGGGTGAGTTCAACTAGCCCAGTAAAGAATATTATGACTAAGATAATGAAAAATAAATTATCATTAGCCTTCAATAAATCAGATAAAATATTATGGACAATAAGTTTTAGATCAATATTCGCAGTGGAAATAACAATTCATTAAAAGAATTAAGTAAAGAATGAAGTCTACTATCTTCTATGATTTAAAAGTCCATCATCAATATTTTATCCCTATAAATCAATCAATATACATCTCGAATTAAATATTCATCTTTACACTGCAGGCCAAAGATATTCATTTGTATCACCAGTTGGTCATGTTTATCTCAACATCTGTCCATCTTTGCACTACGGACCAAAAATATTTATCAGGTAATCATTCATCTTTATTCTACAGGCCAAAGATATTCAGTTATATCACCATTTAGGACTGAGAATGATGAAAAACAATATAAATAACGAATCCAGTGAGATAAAGAACAAAGATTAGGGATTCATAATTTAGTTTATCCAAGTTTAAAAATACTCCATAATGATACTTTGTAGAGCAAAATTCAAGAATAAAGATCAAAACTTAGATCCAATCAAAGATAGAACCCATAATAACCAACTTGGACAAATATAAGAAAATTTAATTTTTTTTCGTGAATAGTGCCGTATACGTGAATAGTAACCCCGACGAAAAAAGTAAGAATTTCATAATAAAATCCATGCCAATATTTTGGTATAATGATATTGAAAAGAATAACATTATTTACGAAAGAAAATAACATCCCTTACCTTAAAAGGAGAGTATTTCTGACTGGTATAGCGAGAATATTCTTGAAGTAAACTTGCACTATTTGCAACACTCAAAGTTTCCTTAAACTCAAAAGAAATACGCTCAATATTATAGAAGAAGAATTCTCTGATTCTGGTGTGATTTTCATTTCTAAACTAAGCATCCTATTTATAGAAAAATGAAATGGTACTATTTGAATTTTAGAAATCACGGACCAACAATAAATTTTTCACGAGCACTGCAATCAGCAAAAAAAATTAATTTACTATTCATTACTGTGTAATAAAATATTCTAATAAAACAAAAACTTTAAATAAAATAAAATATATTCTATTTTATATATATACTTGTAATTACCCGTGCCTAAAGGCACGTCGTAACGAAAAATTAGATTTAAATAAACTCTTTTCAAACTAAAAATGCACTGACTAATTTGAATAATGAATTTATTAATTTGTCAGACATTATCTTAAAAAAAGACTGAAAATACACAATCCATGTAACAACATGAACTCATATCCAACAATTTCAAATTAAGTAATTAGTTCAGTCAATATTAGAGAAAAGAAATGAAAAGAGATATATACCTTAAAATTGTACAATAACACCAATTTGAGTACTCCCTTCATCCCATAATAACTGTCGTTTTAGCTTCATGCACATGGATTAAGAAAGTCATTTAATGCTATCATTTATTAATAAAAATTTGTGTAAAATTCCATCACTACCCCTTTATGGGAAGTTGAAAACTATTAATACAAGGGAGAAAATTTCTTGAGACAATAAGAGAAGGTAGGGGTAATATAAAAAAGTAAATAATTTATTCTCCTAAAAAGTTGTAAACGACAAATAAATTGAGAATTTTTTTTTCTTCTAAAACGACAGTTATTATAGGTTCTATACGGGGAAAGAGGTGTGTGATGAGTAGGTTAAAAACCTACGATTTGATTCCGCTTAGCTTGATATATTGTGAGTTTTTAGGTATTATTTATGTTGCTTGTGATGTTTTTGTGTTACTTTCAAGGACAAAGGGATGGATGGGCTAGACAGTTGAAATCAGGAAGAAATCAATAAGAATTGCACAAGCTGGAAGACGGGCGCGAGGGGCCCTCTTGTTGAACTAAACCTGGCGCGAGGCGCACTAAGTCGAAGAGAGTAAGTGTATGCCTAGCGTGGGCTGTGCCAAACCACAAAGGAACCGGGAACGGGGTGCGCCAATCGGTCGGATCTGATGCTGATTTGGTTTAATTACATGCTGCAGTTAATATAAAGAAGGATTGCTACTTACCTTATGTAATAGGGTTTTGCTAGGACTATAAAGACTATTTGTTTACTTAGTTTTAGATATCTTTTGACTGACAATCAATTGGGGGCTACTCTCTTGGAGATTTTGGAGATTGAATTGGAGACTTTGTGAGACAGATTTTGGTGGGAAAGATTACAGATCATCGATAGAGTTTTTCCTTCTTCCATTTAATTTAATTTATGTAATCATAATGTTTATCAATTCTTATCTTCTAGTCTCTATTTTGATGATGAACTAAACTCTTAATTAGGAGTATAATGGAACCTTTTACAAAGTTTTAATTCAATTGCCATTATTTTCACTTGATAATTCTCTTGATTTGATTATTATATTCTGAGCATAATTAAATGATTATTTAATTGACCAACAATTAATCTTATATCTTTGATTGAATTAAAAGATGAAATCTTAGATTAGAACCGAATATAATAACGCATGAATTTGTTGATTCTTGTGTAAAATAACATAATAGTGTATGAGACGAAAGTACTTGTATACCATGTGCAACTGTGATAGGAATATGAACTTAATGAATCTATTTTAAGTATTTTGCACAAAAATAGTAAAATAAATTAAATAAGTATTTTTACTAATCATTGAAAGGTGTTGGTAAATTGTGAGGTAACCCTAGTTGTCAAACCATTAGAATAAACCAAGTGGGATTAAGGTAAGGGAATTACTGCGAAGTAATTGGAGAAATTGTATTCCTATGTTTTAATCATCTGGTACTCATTATTTGTTAGTTTAATTGGATCTTAATCACTTTAATTTAGTTAACTTTCTCAAATCAATTAAAGTGACTGTTTAAATAGGATAAATGAGTAGAAAGTGGATAATTAGAATAATTTTTTGTTGACTGCCCCATGTGGGTTCGACACTCTTCTTACTTCTTTATTACTTGATTGACCGTGTATACTTGACCGTATTTGTCATTATATAAATCGGACAACAAGTTTTTGACGCTATTGCCGGCGAACAGTTCTAATAATTATTTTATTACTAGTTTTTATTAGTTTAGTTTATTTAAATAGATTTTTATTTTTATTTGTTGTTTGCTTTTACAGGCTTCATTCTGCTAAGTCTGTTCAAGCAGTGATCCAGGATTTGTGTGTGCATCAGGGTAAATTCAGTGGTTTATGTAAACACGGTCCAAGGGTCTTGATTTTGTTCCTTACGACAGTGAAATTGAACGTACATTAAGAAGGAGACTAAATTTCAATCAAGCTACAATGGAAAATCAGGAAGCCGCGGCTGAGGTAGAGTATAAATCGCTCAGGAAGTATGGTATGCCAAAGGTCACGGACATACAATCTAGTATAGCACGACCTGCAATTACAGCCAACAACTTTGAGATTAATGATAGTAGTGTGCATACAAGCCAATCATGTATGATGATAAAACACATACATTGTAAACAATCTTATTTTTTTATTAATAAAAGTATTCACTTATTAAAGGCATTTAATTATCTACGAGATGCTGCTTTTATAATATGTAAATAACCCGTAGTTTTAAGCAATATTTTTAGAATCATGATATTGATCATGCTAATGAGATCTAAATTATTTGAAAGCTTAAAACTAAAATAGTTCTCAATTGATGGATTACTACATAGGAGATTAGTAAATCCGGATAGATTGGTACATATGTTGCTTGCTCATTGGATGAGGATAATTGATCTCTTGATCATTTGTGTGGAGACACTAAAGCAAGTATGTAGGTGCTTATTGGAGAATAAGTTCACTGAACATGACTCTCTATGGAATACCTAATGGAGTTTTCCTTGCCTGTCAATAAGAATTCCTAATGTGATAGTAGTACAAGTGATCATTGAACTTGAGATCATCATAGTATCTTGTGTGTAATGAATTATACTTTGACTTATTCCGTAAGACCCTTAGGGTATATCAAAGGGTATGTTTGGGTATAATAAGTTACATATGGAGATAATGAATGGTCAATAAAGAATCTACCACTTCTAGTAAAAGAAGCGATATGTCCTATGTGATTCGTTAAATGACAACCCAGTAGTCCTTGGCCAAGACAGAATGAAATTAGAAAGGAGTTTCTAATTTGCATTATTTGGAGTTGTGCATTTTCTAATCGAAATATATATAATTAAATAAAATAAGACTTGACAGTAGTTCCATGTCTTATATTTAGTTGGGGCATTGTATGGTGAAAGGATTGAATTGTACGGTAACTTTTATAATTAATATTAAAATCTATATTATCTGAAAAGTAGTTGATCGCTAGGGAGGCTTATCCCTATTGTAGAATAAATATTATTTATTTAAATAGATTATTAGTTTAATTTATTTATTTAAATAAGATTAGAATTGTTCTAATTGATTTATTCACAACAGGTTTTATATGGAGAACCTAAAGGGTCACACTATAACAGGAAGAATACTTATTTAAGAAGGAAATATCATAATCGTAGTAATGCATTAAGTGTAATTAATTTAATCTATGGTGATAGAATAAATTAAATAGCTTAATGTTTATTATTTAATATTTTAGAAATATTAAATATAAATTAATAAGAGGAGTCTTATTAATATTATTAATATTATTATTATTATAATTTCTAAAGGAGTTTAGGAATTAATTTAATATTAGTACTCTCATTTATTCCTAATAAGATTAGGAGGCAAATTAATTAAAGGAGTTTAATTAATTAATCCCAATATGTTGGGAAGCCTATTTAATTAAAGGAGTTTAATTAAATTAAAAGAGACCCTATTTCTAATAGGATTAGAAGGGTTGACCAATATCTATATAAGAGGAGTCTTATGTTATATATCGATTGATGAAATTCTAATTGTTGGAGACTACTCCTTTTCTATAGAGGATAGAAAACTAAGGGTTTAGCCAACCACCCTCTTTGACGCCCCCAAATTTGGGCCCCGATGCCTCGAATTCGGTTCGTCACATTCTGACAATAATAACTAAAATCATAAAATCACAGCGGATATTCTAGAATAATATACAATGATTTATTATATTTATTCCCCCAAGTTTCGCAACCTACAATACTTAATAGATTACATAATAATATCAAATAAAGACTTATTACATAACCCTACTTAAGTTTAAACATAGTTCTGAATCAGTCTTATAACATTATCATAGTTGTCATGATACAACACCAGAATTTCTAAAACATAAAGGGACTAGCTAGTAGGTAGCGTTGCCCTTGCCTTTGTCGGTGCCCGAAGGTCCACCCTGCTCTGCCTTAACTAAAATGTTTTTAGGAAAAAGCAAGAATGAGCAACAAGTTTGCTCAACAAGTAATATAGCAATAAGGGTCATTAAAGTTTTAAAATCCCAAAAGGAGTGTAACATGATATGATAGTTCAAAGATAGTAAGAAATATCAACAGTTCTCAATAACAGTCGCTAAGGAAAGAAAGATATCAATAATATTCAATGCTAAATTAATTCAAGATTTCAAGATAATTGAATACTGAGCAGTCACTAAGGACTATGAACTTCTACTAGAATTAACAGAAATATACTGATAATTCAATAAAACAAGTACAACAGATGATCAGCCTAAAGTACCCTATATTATGCATAACATTCAATCGTACTCAAGTGCGCACGTCAGTCTCCCGATAATTATATTTTCCCTTCAAAGAAGGTTGTTCTTCTCAATCAATACAAGATTCCGCACCAATCAATTGGTTTGGATCGCTTTTCAAATTCATAATATAAGTCTAGCCGAATCAAATGGCATAGACCCCTCTTTATAAGCTCAATACTTGATATTAAAGTTTGAAGAATATAATCGACTTTATCTTAGCTATGAAGCAACAAGTCATGAATCGTAATTCGAATAGCTTACTTGTATAAGGAATAATAGTACAAGCTCAATACATGTTCAATATGAGTAGAATACTTGCTTACAATATTCGTTGAATAAAGTAATGCAAGAGTTTATGATACTTGCATTAAGCGTAGTTTACCAAAGTATAGCTTATCAACGCTTTTCGAATCCTATTATAACATATTTACGTATATAGGATATTCATTAGCATTGTACATTCGATACATAAGGTCGATATGAAATTCAAGTATACTCATATGATTCTAACTTAGTCGTATAATACTATACGTACGTTATTACGTACTTTACGTACACATAGCACCACATTCGTTAATAAGACACTATAAAATCACATAACACAGTTCGTAATCGTTATCTTAACGCTTGAAAGTTTATAAACACTTTATCAATTCAATATGGTTTCATTATAACATACTCATTGTTACTTAAATACTGTACTGGACATGTACTAGAGATTAGGTTAACAATATAAGCATACATCAATCTCAGATTACAAACAGGACAGTCAGACTTCTCTACAAGGTGGCGCGGCAGCGCCTGATTTAAACTAGGGAGTGGCGCGGCCGCGCTGCTCCCAGTTCAAATCAGAAGCTGAGCTACATAATGCCTGGCTTAGTTTGCACACCCACATATATATATGATAACACATGCAAAAACATACTTGTTGTGATAAGTTTGATTCTTATGTCATGCTTTCCACATAGTCTTAACTATTTCCAATTAATGAGGCTTAACGTGTTCGATTACAATGTTCCTCACGTTTACTCAATATACACATGCAATGAGGTCCATATGTCTCAACTACATATGCTCATGTTACCTTAGTCATGTATTTCAAGTGATAAAGTTCGTTCAACTTATCTTAATTCATACTCAACTAGTTTACAATGCATATGACTAGCTAGGAATTCATTTGTATCATGTCTAGAGGCATATGAGACCCTATCAAGATAGTCAAAATTTTCAGAATATATGCAAGGTGGTTATCAACCAACTAGTTTCATGAACTCTTAAGGTTTCCTCGAAAAACCTCATGTTTAACTAATCATACAAAGTAGCTTCATATATCATATGGCATACTCATGTATATACATAATTATACTACCTAAACATGCTCACAAGTTCAGAATTTAAAGGGCATATAGTTTATCAAGTTCGTATTTATAACTCTACCTTTCCTCTTAGAAGGTTGTTAAAACCATTCAAGTATGTGAGATAAGTCCATACATCTTATATCAAGCTTTCATAAACATATAAATAGACTACATAATCATGCTTGAATTTTCAGAACTCAAAGTGTTCTAATTCGATAAGTTTGCTATTGAAACTTTAAGTCTTCTTTGGAAAAATCAAGTTTTGGTAAGTGATTCTATGCAAGGTCACTTATGTCAGCATCTCAGGGGCTTAAATAGTCATAATAAAGTTATACTAGCATGCTCCATATATCAGAAAGCATAACAAAATCATCAACTGATTCTGCAGAAGGGCGCGGCCGCTCCCTGTTTGTACTAGGGAGTGGCGCGGCCGCTCTACTCCGGTTCCAGACCATAATGCTTTCTGCTGATGCAGAGCTTAAAACCATCACTTAATTTGCTCATGACACAAGCTTACACACTACCATATTACATATATAACACACCTATATACTTTACTAATCATGCTAGTACTCTCACATATATCAATTTCAACTATCTCATGTGAATTTCTATGAATTGAATTTCAAGGTGGTTTCAAGCATTATACCTCTTGAGCTTTAAATTTTAACAGAGCTTTTCTTGAAATCTCAGATTATGCTCTCCACTCACTCTTGCAACACTTAGCAACAATTCTAGTAACTTGATTATGAGAAGAGGAGCTTGGTACTTATAGGGAAATTCCATACCCATGCAAAGCAATTGCCCCAAGGTTTGAAACAATTGAGGAAAAGAAGAACCAAAGGATTGAGGGGAGTTGATGGAATAGTGCCCAACTACTACCTCAACCCACACCCCTTGTTATCATCACCATCATTGCTAGCTAGGAAGTTGATATGATGAAGTAGAATAGGCCATTTGCCTTTCACGTGAATGAGAAGGAAGTGCCACTCAATTTGGGACACTTTCAATACTCAGCATTTACAAATTGATATAACACCAATCCTTAGGTCTATTATACATATACACATATATACACTTAGGTTATATACACATATATGTATACTTATGTTTAAATCCAATGGGGTGCATACATGGATTATAATGTTACAATAATATCACATGGTAGCAATTTGGGGTACATGTACACACATTAATAAATAATCCATGTACATTTTGATAATGCCAAGTTATAATTTAATTTGAATAGTGACATACCATATTATCATAAATCTCATTATTCCAATTATGTCTAATTATTGAAATAATTATTTATATAGTCTAATTTAATAACTTATAAAGTTCACACTAATGCACTATACATATCACATCGTCACATAATTTATGTAACTCATACAATTTATTACTCTTACAATATAGTTTCTATATTGCATAGTCTCACTAAAGTGTTACACTACGCTTTATAATTTAGTTTGGTTCTATATTGGACAATGTACAAATAACATGTATTCACTTGGGTTTATTTATGTAATTCATGTGACTTACTCTGTGACGAACGAGAATTTTGTAAAGATATTTAAATATTTATTGAAATAAATAAATATTTTAAATGATTTAATTATTGAGTTAAATAATTAATTCATGAATTTGTGGTAGATTAATTTAATTATATGTGTTACATTGATTAAATTAATGTGAAGTAATTTAATAGTTCAAAGAAAATATTTAATTGAGTTTATTTGATTAAATGAATTAATTAAATAAGCATAATGTTACTTTAATTAATTTAATAGTTAGGTAAATAGTTAATAAATTAACATAATTAATAAATAAAAATATTCATTATGTGATAATATGATTTAATGTAAAGTTATTAAATTTTATTTAATTGATTTAAATAAAATTAATTGATTAATTAAAGTGTTACAATTAACTATATACTAAACTAGTTAATTAAAATAAATGAAAAAGGAATTAAAGGTGTAGCCAAACAAGGCCTTAAGAGGAGTTAGTCCGTTTATTATACAACGGATATATTATATATACGTATATTATTTTGTTTAACGTATTTGTTTTCATACTTTCAAATTCGAAAAAAGAGAAACTTAGAAATTTTCAGAGAGAAGAAGAAGAGATTGAGAGAAATTGAGAAAGGAAGAATTGAGAGATCATTGTGTTGTTAACTTTGATTTATCTTCACTACTAAATGGTAATTCTTCTTTTAAGTTTTCAAAATTAAGATTTCTTAAATACGTACTTTTAAGTTTTCTGTAAAAATTGGGTTTCCCAATTGGGTTATAATATGTCTTTATCTATATGGGTATGGGATCATAACGTGTTTTTCTAACATATAATCATGTTTTAAAGGATCAATTTTATTTAATTTGGCCTTAATTGGGTTTTCAAGGATTTACAGAGTTTTTCATTTTTCGTGTTTTGTAAAAGTCCTCTGTAAATGGAGAAAGTTGACAATTGATGATTCTATGGATATATAAATATGAACATATGTCCATGATATAATTTAGGCTATTCATTCATGATTCATAGTGATCACACCAAGAAATTTTGTTAAGAATTGAATTTTACAAAGTTACAGAGTATTGAATATGGGGGAATAACCCATATGGTTTAAATCAATGATTAAATCATATGTTTATATTTAAATTGATACATGTATATGATTATATATGTTAAAATAAAGGGAATGGAATTGAAATGAATGGATTCGGTGTAGTAATGAATCTGTAGTAATAAATTGTTTGTTTTTCATTAAACTTTACAAAAGTTATGAAGAGCAGTGAAATTGATGATTTGAATTCGTATAATTTTATGTGTTAGAATGTTAAGAACATGATATAAGTGTTGTATAATGTTTCTATGAAGTTTATACTTCATGGGTAACGTTATTAATCAGTGTATTGGTGTAAAATTAGAGAAAATGGCTGAATTTCTGTGTTCTTCGCGAACCAGAAATTCTGAAATTTCGCAGCTGCGCGGTCGCACCGGCTACAAAGCTAAACAGCGCTCTGCCGCGCCAGGCCTAAATTTTTGAAAAAAATTGCTAAGTGTTGTAAATTTGTGAAATGTGTTTTGAGTCTAATGAACATGAACACATGTTGTATATATATGATAAAATGTTGATATGAGTTTAATAATTTATGTTAAGTGATTAATTAATAAATTAATTACGTGACTTAAACTATTATTTGTCAAGTTTAAATAATGTGTTATAAATATTAAGACATTATTTTAAGTCTAATAAACATGAAGACATGTCATGTATGTGATAAGTTGTTAATACAAGTTAACAACTTAAGTTATGTGGTTAATTAATAAGTTAATTAATCAACGTGAGCCATTATTGAAAAACCTAATAATGAGTTCGAAGAATACTATTGTAAATCAATAATCATATCGAACATGTGATTAATTGATATTGTAAATGTGTGATACGTAACAGTAATTAAAGAAGTGAGTAATAATTGTAGCTTGCGCACGATGCAAGTTTTCTACCCCTAACTTACTATTATTGTTGGGCAAGTTTCATAAACTAAACTCTTTAAATTGAGCAATTGCTATGCTTAATTACTATTGTTGAGCAAATTCTTACTCTTGAATATCCAAGTTTAGAATTTTACATGCGATGCCATGATTCTTTTAAAAGTATCATTTAAGTGTATAATACTTATTCGATTGTATACCTTGAGAAGTTAATATTCAATTTGAATATCATTTATTGAGTTATCCAAACCAACTTTATTTGGTGCGGATTCTGATGTCAAACTGAGATGAACAACCTTAATATAGGGGATTAATGAAGATGCTTTAAGCGTTAAGATAGTGTGCACAGTACAAAGGGCTGATCTCCCTAAGTACGAGAAGTAAAATCTATAGTCTTATGACTGTTAAAGGTTTGAAAGGTTAATATACTTGACAACCTAAGACTCGGTTCAAGGTCTTAATGACCCTCAGAAGTAATTTGATTCTCGATTAATATTCTTGATTCAAAAATTGAGCTTTCTGTTATTCAGAATTCTTTTATTCGCATGTTATTATTCTGTCATGTTTTTATACTTGCGGGCATTCGTGCTCACTCTTGCATAATAACATTGCAGATAAGAATGAACAGTCTGGTGAGCCTTCTAGTAGCAAGGGAAAAGGAAAATCTAATAAGTGCTGAAAACTTGTGTTGTCATTAACAATGTTAAAGTTCAAGACTTATGTGTGATGATTTAAGACTTATTTATTTACGTTTCCGCAACAGAGATTTAAGGTTAAGTATAACCTAGGATTTATGATGTATTATTATGTTAGATGATGTAAGATGATGATTTATTTATCTAATAAATGAATTTCATTATTTATGGGTAGATAGTTGTATGATATTGGAACGGTGAACACTAAATCCTATGGAAATTAAGATACCGGATTTGGGGGTGTCACAAGTTGGTATCAAAGTCGTAGGTTATGAACCTTAGGTGGGGGGGAAACCTTAGGATAGTAGCCTTCGTGAAGATAGTAATGATAACTCTAATTGAGTTCTAAGAAAGATAATAAGATTACTTTATGTGCTATGTGCTTATGTGTTCATACTTGTTAGAGTATTGATTAGCATCACGTAAAAACTAAGACTTAAAACTTATTTTGTCAGGATGTCAGATACTGGAGGAGCTAGTCAGCCCAGAGATGTTGTACCCCTAGAGACTAGAGATGAGGAGCCCCGGGACATACATACTGTCAGGGAGTAGTTAGTACAGCCAGAGACATCTTCTGTGATTCCAGATTTTGGTCAGGAGCATGAGCCAGAGACTGACTCAGAGGAGGACCCTGAGGAGGTTGAGATTTCGGCTGAGGCAGCCGAGGAGGAGGAAGAAGAAGAGGAAGACCCTGAGGAGTTCCCAACGAACTTTGTCAGTTCTGATATGTATGATTTATTGTATGATCGCAACGTAGAGTTACGAGATACAATTCAGGAGTTGAGGGAGCAGTCAGTTGCTCAGGGTGGTGAGTTTGAGACACTCCACACCCGTCTTAGTAATGTGGAGTGGGATTTGGTTCATGAGAAGGGCCAAACTGAGCAGAAGACAGAGGAGATAGAAAAGTTAAAGAATGAGTTGAAAGAGAAATCTAAAAGACTCGCCATAGTGGAAGAAGCTTGGGTGAGAAATGCACGACGTGCAGATCTGGCAGAGGATGATGCGCGTGCGAAGAGAGTTAAGGTTGCAGAGACGTGCTACACATTTCTGAGGGCAATGGATGAGGCCCAGGACCGAGTTATGAGATATCCAATTCAGTTCGAGGGACTGCCTGAGTATATGTTAGATCGCAGGACTATGTCCCGCATTATAGAGGAGGAGCGTAGTGAAGCTGTCCGACGCCTTAGTAGGCCGTGATAGGACAATATGATATTGTTAATGTTTAAATGATCATAAATAATGTAAGTTCCGATGTGATTATAAACAAAGAAATATTGTGATAATGTAAATCTTGTAGAAACTTTATTTCAGGATAGTTGATGTAAATGGCAAAAATGCTATCGTATTGTATTAAAAGCTTTTGGTTTTAATAAAATAATAAAGTTTGTTCAAGATGATATGGGTTAAGTGAGTATGTTAAAGTATTTAACATTATGTGATACTCTTTAGAGTAGTTAATGTAAATTCCGATGTGATTAAAAACAAAGGAATATTTTGAGAAACTAAATCCTGAAGATTCTTTATCTTGGGATAGTTGAAGTAAATGGCAGAGATGCTATAGTACCATGTTTAAAACTTTTGATTTAAATAAAATATCAAAGGTTATTTGAAAAGAAAAGAGTTAAAGTGGTTATGTTAAATATTTGAGTTAAGTCTTAAATATTTAAGAGATTGAATAAAGATCTAATGAGCGTATATTTTTCACAGAAATATGCTGCCAAGAAGAAGAAAAAATCGTCGACAAGCCCAAGACAACCAATAACAATAACAACAATGATGTCAATACGAACCCCGTTCAGCAGTTGGTAAATCTGTTGGTTGGAGCGATGAACAATCAGCCTCAAGCTCCACCGAACACCTCATTTAAAGACATTAAGGCAGTGGGACCGCCAGATTTTAAGGGTTCCACGAACCCGATAGAAGCTCAGACTTGGGTTATGGAAATGGAGAAATTTTTTGAAGTCGCCCGTGTTAGGGAGGACCAGAAGACTGCCTACGCGACATTTATGTTAAAATCAGAAGTTAGCTACTGCTGGCAGGTAAATAAGATCAGGGGAGGAGAAGGTGTAATAACCTGGGAAAAATTTAAAGAAATGTTTTTCGAGATGTATTTCCCGACTAGCTCCCAGAATCAAATGGAGCTGCAGTTTCTGGAGTTGAAGCAGGAGAATATGTTTGTGCCTGACTACGCGGAAAAGTTTAACGAATTGTCTAGGTTTGCCCAATATCAGGTGCATACTGACGAAAGAAAGGCTAGGCATTTTGAACAGGGACTGAACTGGTTGTCAATGTTTCAATTGAACACTTTTGCTGGACTTTTGGAGAAGGCCATCCTCGCTGAAGGTGGAAGCGAGGCAGTGTCCAAGTACAATCAGGATCAAAAGAAGAAGAAGAATGATAGTGAAGGAAACAATAAGGCTAGTAGCAGTCACACAGGGGGAACTAATAATCATAAACGAAAGTGGAATGACAACCCGTCGTTTGTAAGTCAGCAAGGTAGTCAGAAGAAAAAGTTAGAACCATGCCCAACGTGTGGGAAGACTCCCTTGGGAGTATGCATGAAAGGAAAAAGAGTTTGCTATAATTGTGGTCAGGAAGGCCATATAGCACCTAACTGCCCTAACCCTAAGAAGGGCGCCTGCTACACATGTTGGTCAAAGGATCACTTAGCTAGAGACTGTCTAAAGAAGGCATCTGGAGGGACAGGGTCAGGTGGAAATAAGGGAAATAATAGTGGAAATCCTCTTACCATTACCGGACCGACTTCGACATATCGACCATCTGCAAGGACATTTAACATGACCGTACAAGACGCTATGTAGTCTCGTGATGTGGTGTCAGGTATCATTCCGATCAATAAAGTAAATGCTTATGTTTTATTTGATTCGGGTGCTACTTATTCATTTATATCCGATCACTTTGCAAAGAATTTAGAATTGCTTAAAGACGAATTAGAAATCCCTATGAATATAAAAATTGCGAACAAGGAAGTAATTCCTGTTAAGTATATACACAAGAACTGTAGAGTGGATATTAAGGGTAACGTTATGAATGTAGATCTTATCCCTATTAAACTTGGGGAATTTGACGTTATCCTGGGAATGGATTGGTTATTCAATTATGGAGCAGTAATTGATTGCCAGAAGAAATGTATTAACCTTATGACTCCGTCAAAAGTTGTGTTTTATGGCAGCAAGTCGCCTAGACAAGCGAGTTGTCTGACGATGATGCAGGCCAGGAAGTTATTAAGACAAGGCTGTGTGGGATATTTAGCCTACATAGTCGATAGTCGTAATGAGAATCCAAAGTTAGAAGAGATACCAGTCGTAAGAGACTTCGTGGATGTTTTCCCGAATGATTTGCCACGACTTTCGGCTGACAGGGAAGTAGATTTTGTAATCGATTTGGTGCCAGGAACGGCTCCAATATCGAAAGCACCGTACCGGATGGCTTCAGTAGAAATGAAGGAATTGATGGTACAGCTACAAGAGCTGTTGGACAAGAAATATATTCAACCGAGCGTATCACCGTGGGGAGCACTGATATTATTTGTTAAGAAGAAGGATGGAACGATGCGACTCTGCATTGACTATAGAGAATTGAACAAGGTTACCATTAAGCATAGGTATCCGTTGCCAAGGATTGATGATCTGTTTGATCAATTAAAAGGAGTGAGATATTTCTCGAAGATAGACCTGAGAAGTGGTTATCATCAGTTGAAGGTGAGGCCAGAAGATGTCCCAAAGACAGCGTTTAGGACACGATATGGTCACTACGAATTTTTGGTTATGTCATTTGGTTTAACAAATGCGCCTGCAGCATTTATGGGCCTAATGAATGGAGTGTTCAAGCAGTTTCTGGACAAATTTGTAGTGGTTTTTATTGATGATATATTGGTGTATTCTAAGACCAAGGAAGAATATGTTGAGCATTTGAAGTGGACGTTAGAAGTATTAAGAAGAGAGAAGTTGTATGCCAAATTCTCAAAGTGTGAATTCTGGATTGAAAGGGTGCAATTTCTCGGACACGTGATTGATAAGGATTGAATTTCGGTGGATCCCTCCAAAGTCGAAGCAGTGATGAATTGGGATCAGCCGAAAACACCATCGGAAGTAAGAAGTTTTCTTGGATTAGCCGGTTATTATAGAAGATTCATTCAGGACTTTTCCAAGATCGCCACTCCATTAACGAATTTGATTAGGAAAGTTGTGAAATTCATTTGGATGGAGAAGTGTGAGGAAAGTTTTCAAGAACTTAAGAGAAAGTTAAGTACAACACCTATGTTGTCCCTTTCGGATGACACAGGAAATTTTGTGGTATATAGTGGTGCGTCGCATAAAGGGCTAGGCTGTGTGCTTATGCAAAACGGCAGAGTCATTGCGTATGCGTCACGACAACTAAAAGATTACGAGAAGGGATATCCAACCCATGATTTGGAATTGGCTGCGGTGGTATTCGCTTTAAAATTTTGGAGACACTATCTCTGTGGGGAGAAGTGTGAAATATATACAAACCATAAGCTTCTGAAGTATATTTTCACACAAAAAGACTTGAATATGCACCAAAGAAAGTGGCTGGATTTAATAAAGGATTATGATTGTGATATCTTATACCACCCAGGCAAAGCGAATGTTGTAGCCGATGCCTTAAGCAGAAAGGGTCGGGAAAAGTTGATGATGCTGACAGCACAGGAAGAATTGATTTCAGCAATGGAAAAGCTGGAATTGGAAGTAGGATGTCTAATGGAGATTGATGAGCAGCTGTTCCGGATGCAAGCTGGTACAACTTTGTTGGATAAGATTAAAGAAGCTCAAATACTACATAAGGAATGTGAGGAAGTAAAGAAAAAGATATTTGAAGGGACTGAACTTAGATTTAAAATGGACAGCGAAGGATTGTTGAGATTTGAAAGTAGAGTTTGGGTATCGCCAATACCAGAAATCAAGGAGGACATTCTGAGCGAGGCTCATAGTTCGAGGTATTCCATTCACCCCGAAAGTACCAAGATGTATCAGGATTTACGACAACACTTTTGGTGGCCAAATATGAGGAGAGACGTTGCCGATTGTGTTGCCAAGTGTCTAACTTGCCAAAGGGTCAAGGTAGAACACCAAAGACTAAGTAGTTTGTTACAACCTTTAGAAATCCCAGAATGGAAATGGGAACATATTACAATGGATTTTGTTGTTGGCTTTCTGACGACCCAGAAAGGCTATGACGCAGTATGGGTTATCGTCGACCGACTAACGAAATCCGCACACTTCCTTCCGATCAGAATTAGATTTAACCTGGAACAATTAGTGAAGTTATATGTGAAAGAGATTGTTTCGAGGCACGGAGTGCCAGTGTCAATTGTTTCTGACCGCGATCCGCATTTCACATCAACTTTTTGGAAAAGATTACAAGAGTGCATGGGAACATAATTGAGGATGAGTACTGCTTATCACCCTCAGACTGACGGACAAAGTGAAAGGACAATCCAGACCTTAGAGGCTATGTTGAGAGCCTGTATCATGGATTTTAAAGGCAATTGGGATGATCATTTACCATTTTTAGAATTCGATTATAATAATAGTTACCACGCTAGTATTGGTATGCCGCCTTACGAAGCGTTGTACGGTAGAAAGTGCAGAACTCCACTGTAGTGGGATTGAAGTTGGCGAAAGACAATTGCTAGGACCAGAGTTAGTCCAACAAACGGCAGAGATAGTTAAAGTAATTCGGACAAGATTAGTAGCGGCTTAGGATAGGCAGAAGAAATACGCCGATCCACACCGCAAGAATGTAGAGTTCGAATCGGGTAGCTTTGTATTTTTGAAGGTCTCTCCTTGGAAGGGAAAGATCAGATTTGGAAAGAAGGAAAAATTGAGCCCGAGGTTCATTGGACCCTTTGAGGTATTACGACGAATTGGAGAAGTAGCCTATGAGGCAGCTTTACTTTCGGCACTGGAACATGTCCACAACGTTTTCCATGTGTCGATATTACGACGTTATAAACCCAATTACAAACATGTGATAGAATATGAACACCTATAATTTGAGAAAGATTTATCATACGAAGAAGTTTCTGTTCAGATTGTTGACAGGAAAGAGCAAGTTCTCAGGAACAAAGTAATACCTTCTGTTAAGGTAATTTGGAGGAACCACAACGCTGAAGAAGCTACGTGGGAACTCAAAAAGAATATGATGAAGAATTATCCCCACTTATTTTCTTGAATAGGTGAACGCGATTCTGGGGACATAATCTTTGTAAGGGGGGAGAATGTGACGAAAGACGAAATTATTAATCGAATAGTGATTCTGAGGATAGAATCCTTTTAAGGGGGGAAAGATGTGACAAACGAGAATTTTGTAAAGATATTTAAATATTTATTGAAATAAATAAATATTTTACATAATTTAATTATTGAGTTAAATAATTAATTCATGAATTTATGGTAAATTAATTTAATTATATGTGTTACATTGATTAAATTAATGTGAAGTAATTTAATAGTTCAAAGAAAATATTTAATTGAGTTTATTTGATTAAATGAATTAATTAAATAAACATAATGTTACTTTAATTAATTTAATAGTTAATTAAAGAATTAATAAATTGACATAATTAATAAATAAAAATATTCATTGTGTGACAATATGATTTAATGTAAAGTTATTAAATTTTATTTATTTGATTTAAATAAAATTAATCGATTAATTAAAGTGTTACAATTAACTATATACTAAACTAGTTAATTAAAATAAATAAAAAAGAAATTAAGGGTGTAGCCAAACAAGGCCTTAAGAGGAGTTAGTCCGTTTATTATACAACGGATATATTATATATACGTATATTATTCTGTTTAACGTATTTGTTTTCATACTTTCAAAGTCAGAAAAAGAGAAACTTAGAAATTTTCAGAGAGAAGAATAAGAGATTGAGAGAAATTGAGAAAGGAAGAATTGAGAGATCATTGTGAAACTTGATTATGAGAAGAAGAGCTTGGTACTTATAGGGGAATTCCATACCCATGCAAAGCAATTGTCCCAAGGTTTGAAACAATGGAGCACTATAAGAAAAGAGGCTATCAGCGACCAAAGGTATCAGCGATCGCAAAATTCGGTCCCTAATAGTGGAATCAGCTACCGCTGTTAGCTACCATCCTGAAATCTGGTCGCTAGTTTATATCTGCGACCGCATGCAGTCGCTATTCGGTCGCAGGTGTGTTTTTGCAGCCTAAAAATTGGCGTGAATTGCTCGCGGGCTTTTCTTTAGCGACCACGTAGTTACAGCGACGGCATGCGGTCGCTGGTATATCCACGTCATTAAAAACTAGCGATCGCATGCGGTCGCTGAAAGCGGTCGCTGATTCTTTTAAATGTTCTCAGCAATAGGCCTGGACAACAGACGCGAAACAGAAAGAAAAAGAGGGAGACAGAGAAGGCGAGAAGAGGGAGAATGGGGAGAAGAATAGGGAGAAGAGGAAGAAGGGTTTCTGCGGCCCATTGCTACTGCCTCACCGCCACCGCCCGCTGCTATCCGCCGCCGACACTTAGGTATATATTAGTTATACTATGAATGATTTTGTTATACAATGAATGATTAATTTGGGTAATGTATACATATATGCATTGATATGTTGCTATGAATATATATATATATATATATATATATATACATACATATATACATATTATTATATTGATTTGTTGCTATGAATATGTATATATATATACATAAATTTGATTAATTTGGCGTATGTATACTCTCTGTTTAAGAATCCTTAATTAGGTTTAATTTGGATAATTAGATTTAATTTGGATAATTAGGTTTAATTTGGGCAATTAAGTTTAATTTGGGTAATGTATACTATATATATATTCTTTGTAACATTACTAAGTTACCATTTACTTAGTTTTCAACTAATAAATAAATAAAAATTAAATTAAAATAACATGATATAATATTTGACACATGCATTACTTAGTTTCTCTAATACTAAATTTAGTAACATTTAATATTTGACATATAATATATATTAAATATGATTAAATATATAATTAAATTAAATTATAATATCATATAAATAGAATATTAAACTTAAATAATATAAAATATATTATTATAATATAATATAATATAATATAGTAAAATATTATATTAAACTAATATAATATGGTGTTGTGTTTGAACCCCACTTAATCCAAATTCTAAAAATTTCAAATAAAATAGGGAATAGTTATCAAACAAGCAAGTTTCGCACTTTGTCAATTATCATATGGTGTTGTGTTTGAACCCCATCTATTAGACTGAATCGATTAACTGTTGGTTCAGAATCCATCAACCACAAAGTTTGTCCAAAATATACCAACAATTAGTTCATGGGACATCTTGCATAACAGAACAGCTAGAAAATAGTGCCTAATACTTTCAGGTACAAAACACAATCTTAATATAACCTACTACAAACTTGCTTCAAAAAAGAATAAGAAAATGACTGACATCCAAAAGAATAGAGCATCGCAGATGAACTGCCTTGCCGAGTCTTCTCTATGTAAGCTCCTCTTCTTCACATATAAAGCATAGACTATTAGTATCAAATATAAAGGGTTATCTAGGAAGCAAAATTAATTAAACACTAAACAAAAAGAACAAGAATGAAATTGATCTAGTTGGACTGTTATAATGGGAAGATGTTATAGGTTCAAGGGGCCTAGGTTATGTCCACAAGAATAATCTATGATCCTATAGAAGAACTATGACTAATCAAGTTAGGATTCTACAGCTATATTATAAATCCAGCCAGGACGAAAGTATTCAGACAAGAGAATTCAATGCGTCGCCAATCAACTAGTTTTCTTTGAAGCTTGAAGATGGGAGAAGTATGGTTTGAACATGTATGGTTGGAGCTGTGTTGTTGTTTGAACACCCTCAAACAATAACAGCTTACATGCATGTTGAAATGTTAATCATATACGTGTATATGCTCAAGTCATATGTTTATAATTATGCTTAAATGTTAATCACATGCTTACAAGTATGCTCAAGTCATATGCTTACAAGTACGCTCAAGTCATATGTTTACAAGTATGCTTAATTTCTTCTGAGGTTATAACCTAGGTTTCACATCCTAATGTTTATAACCTACAGCTTTGATACCAACCTGTGACACCCCCAAATTCGAGTTCTCTAACCTCAGATTCAGTGCTCACGGTACGTCATCATCATAAGCATTTTATATACTATTGCGGAATAATAAACAAACATTGTTCATTATAAAAAAGTCTTATACAATATCCCAAGGTCTATTACCTTAACATAAACATACCTTACTTAAGTTACATAAAGTAATACAAAAGGTTTACAAAAAACATCAAACATAGTATCTCATAATACTTAAACATTTATATTAACTATTCTTGGACCTTTCCTTTGCCCTTGTCCTTCTTACTCGAACTTTCGGGCTTAGCTGAAATAATTGTCATGATATAGCAAGAGTAAGCTACTAATTTGCTTAGCAAGCTTAAATATGAAAGAGATATATTATGATTAGAAAAGATTTTAACTTTCAAAGTTCAATCAGATAAAGGGATAGTGAAAGAACATGAATTAATCTGTATAGCTGAATATTCGAATAATTGAATAACAGATGTTGAGTGGTTTGAAATAACCATGAACATATACTAAGGTTGTCAGTATTTAAACTGGTCCTTTTAATAAAGTTTGGTAATCAAGGAGATCAGCCTTTCATACCCTGTGAAATATGCATAATCACTCAATATACTAGTAACAATTGTTTTCCAATAATGCTTTAGTAAAATTGTTCTTTTTCTCAGTCAAGAGTCCTTACCATTTCAATTGGTTAGGCACCGCTTTAAAAACATATTTGATTTAACAAATTTAAACATGTTTGATCTAGCTGATACAACTAGCATAGATCTATCTCATAAACAGTTCATGAATGAAAGAACTTTAAACAATTCACAGTTCAATAATAGTAGAATAGGAATTCGATTGCACCAAGTGCGAATATCAACAATTAATATCGATGTGAATAATCATCAATAACTATTCACTAACATGCTTTGAAAATATAACTCAAGTTTGAGTTAGAGAACTTGCCTCAATCGCGGTCTACTGCTAAGCAATTTACTTTAACTTCTTTAGAGAAAAGACCTATAATTGATCTTTCGATTAGTTATAGCATAACTCACTTATAATCTTATCATCTTATATAAAGTGTCTAACATTTAATCATATAGTTAAGTATTAGACATTATATTAAAGTTTTAGTGTTATGGTTATACTTTGATAATCTTTTAATCATATCATAACTTATAATTATAAGTTTTCCCTTTATATGTTATCTTAGTAAACTAGATAACATGTAAGTAAACTGAAATACTATTTCAGTAAACCAAAATATATTTCAGCATCCTGAAATCATAATTTCAGCAGACCAAAATCAAACTCAGTAAACCGAAATCATTTCAGCAACACTGAATCCATTTCAGTAACCTGACTTCTCATTTTAATTTACTACGGTCAGAATATAGTCCATTGCATACCAATTTCAACGACTTATAATTAAAATAAAGTAATTTCTAAATTTTAATCTCCCGTTTAATATTATTAATTAAATAATAATATTTCAAACTAATGTTATCTAATTTTAATAACATTTAAGTCTAATATTACCAATAATATTTTAATCTAATATCATTAATCATATAAAGATATTTTAAATTATTTATTGAATTAATAAACAATTTATTTAATTACTTTTTCTTTCTTTCATTAATTAATTTATTTAAATCTTCTAAAATACCATACACATAACCACTATTCACCACTGACCGAAATCCTCACCCCAAATCTGCATCAACCATGCTTAAGAATCTCAAGTCATGAAACTATATTTTTCACATTCTTGACATCATATATTTAATTAAATTCATATAACCATATAACATCATTTATATGAAAAATAGTAAAACAACTCAAAAACCATTTCTTTTCTCTACAGCAGCTACATATAATCCCCTCATGAAAAAATATTTTTTGCGAATTTTTAAAATTCATTTACTATATTTAAATAGTCCATAGTGGCCAAATATTGTCAGATTTTTCATAAATCCAAATTAACTCCAAAAATTCTAAACTTTTCAGGGTAGGCTCCTGTTATGTATATGTACTTCCAGTAAACATTTCATAATTTTTGGATCAATACACAGAGAGTTATTTGGTTAGAGTTTTAAAAGTAGTCATCGGCCGTAAAATGCATAACTCTCAAACCGTATGGCCAAAAATTCTCAAATTTTTACAGGCGATATCTAACCTCTGATATTACCTCTCCAAATATTTCTCAAATTTTTAAAGCAAACTAAGTGGACGAAACTGCCCTCGTGGAAGACTGATCAGAGAGCTTTTAAAGCTTTTTGTCCACTACATGGACTGTTTTGACCAAAACGCATATCACGACTGCTAGACACATGATTTTCAAGTTCTACCACTTGGGTTAACTAGTCAACACATATATCTAACACCCCTCTTCGACGGATCATAAAAAGAAAGTGTAGATTTAGTATACCATTTGATCAAAGGGAGAGAAAGCTAGGGTTTTCTAGATTTCTAGAAACCTAGTTTCATTTCTCTCCTTTTGATCCACTTTTTAATACTTTGTCAAGTTAGATCCACCCATGAAACTATAGAAAACACATAACTTAAAGGGTTCCATACTTCCAAATCACAACCCCTTTCCTCCATCAAATCCATAAAAGAAAAGAAAAGTAAAGTCTAATGATTAGTTTTATACCTTGACTTTTTGGCTTCTCTTCTTCTATACCCGTAATATGTGATAAATCTTGGGTGCATCTAGATCCAACCCTCTTCCCTTCTTCTTCTTCTCCACCCGTGCTCTCTCCCTCGTCTTTCTCTATTTTCTTTTGCTTTCTCTTTCTATTTCTTACGTTGGGAAGAAACAAAAATAAAGTGGAAACATAAATGAATAACTAAGTGTGCTAGCAAACAAAAAAAATGATTTGATAATCTAGCATATCAATCCATATCTTTGCTAAATCTTATCACATCTCTCTCATCATTACAAAAGATAACTTGCAAGCAATTACAAAAGTGTTGTTCCATTAATAAGGTAACACCTAATAAAGGTATTTACCTACTAAAGTAACACTAATTATTACATACATCCCCCATTTCTTCTCCTCCTCATTTTCGGCCACTTGGCCTCGCTTTCTCCCCACTTTTGTTTTATTATATGCTTGATTTAATGACTATAATGCCATTCCCAAATGTGCTAAAATTTGGGCTTTAAGTTAATTTCTTTTTGGACTTGCAAAATTTTTATTATTTTTACTTACTAACAAACATAAACTTAGGCTTTCCTAATTAATTAAATTGGGCCATTAGTATTCTTATCTTATACATGATATATTGAGCCAATTTAATAATTTAATTGCCCTTAAATTAATTTTATCTACAAGTCCCACACTAAAAATATAATTGGACTTGTTTAATTTATTTACTCTTCTTAATTAATTATCTCTTGAGCTAATGCTCATTCTTATTGATATTTTCATATCATTATCCATCAATAATATTAATTCACTTACATAATCCAATTAGACTTGTCATATTCAAGTTTATTGAGTATTTAGTTAGGTTTTAACACCTTAAATCCATTTTCTAGGTTATTAAAATACTTAGGTTAGTTCACTAACTTATTTAACTTATTAGTGAAACTTCCTTTAAATATTATAGCATATTATTCACATAATCACTTAATCATCCAAAATATATTACAAATTATTTAATATATTTATTTACAATGTAACACAGAAATTCTTTGTTATTACAGAGGATACAAGATTTATAGTCGTCTATCTCTTCATTGATGATGACTGAGACATCCTTCAGACCAGAGCCGGGGTTTTTCTTTGAACTGCCCCCCTTTCCTTTCTTGATGCGAGGAATGTGGATCTGATCCTCTTCATCACTGTCTGGGATATCATCATTTATACCCTTGTAATGCATAAGAACATAAATGTTAGCAAATGGGTCTCGTCCTTCCTACATGAATTTCTTTTCTTTTTTTGCTTTCCCCATAAGGCTTTGGGTCTTTTCTCTCACTTATCGGTATGACTGTAGGAAACAGCATGGCTGACACAACAGAGGGAATCTTCCTCATTGGATTTATAAACCGTGCATCACTGAGGTTTGGTAGTAGAATTGTAGAAGCATGAACTTTTGGATGCTTGTGTGGGTTTCGGTGGTTTGACCCGGATGAATAGCCCAATCAGGCCCTCCCTGACTGGCTCGTGATTTGCACCATACTCTTGATACCTTGCTAATTTTTCCCTAACCCTTCTCCAGGGCGGAAACCCAAAGATACCATTCCCTGGCCAACCGTCATTACTTCGGAAGAGACCTTTGGTTTCAAGGCTGGTGCACCCACATGTAGGTACTGAATATCGCTCACCTTTAATGCTTGAAAACTTACAGGTTCAACCCTTGCATCCAGACTGATCACCGACATGTCTCCTTGTATGAAGACATGGAATTCTGGTTTGGCATTGACTGTGATTAAGTTACTATTGATAATGTACTTGAGCTGTTGATGGAGGGTGGATGGAACTGCTCCTGTCATATGGATCCATGGCCTTCCCAGCAACAAGTTATATCCGGTGGTAATGTTGAGTACTTGGAAGGATACATAGAAAGAGTGGGGACCAATCTCTAGTGGAAGCTCAATCTCCACCACAGCCTCTCGACCAGACCCATCGAAAGCCCGGATAACTACATAACTGGCTCTAATTCGATTCGGGTTGATCTTTATTCTCTTCAAGGTATTATAGGGATATATATTTAGGGATGACCCTCCATCTATTGGCACACCTCCAATCACATACCCTGATGACATCACTGCTATGTGCAATGACTTGCAATGACCCGTCCCCTCTCCGGGTATATCATCGTTAATGAAAGATATCACATTACTGTTGAAGATGTATTCTATCACGTGACGGAATTTCTCAGTGTCCACCGTCTTTGGCAAATGGGCTTCCTCCAGTACTTTCACCAGAATGTCGCGATAGTCCACCGAGGATAAGACCAGATCCAGGATGGACATCTGCTTGGGTGCAACTTTCAGGCTTTGCAAAACCTTGATCTCGCTATGCCCCATTTTGCTGAGGAATTCTTTGATTTTCTCTTCAGCCACTTTCTTTTTAGCTTTAGTAACTGAACTGATCACCCGCTGAGGCAGGTACAGTGGATTTTCCTTGGATATGCTGCCAATATTATTTGAGGTGGAACCTTCATCATTCCCATAATTCTATGGGACTCTTTTCAGACTGATCACTGGATATTGCGGTCTGAAAGGTAGTATTAAAGGTTCGGGCGCAGCTTCCTTCACACGATTTTGTGGTTCTTGGGCCCCTTTCCTAGGCAATATAAGAGGTGTCCCAGCTATCTCTTTTTTACAGGAAATAACAGCCACTGTTCCCTGATTCCATGCTATGGGAATAAAGAGTGTTTCCTCATCTGGGAGGCCATAATCTTGATTCTCTCTTATCAGCTCACCGCTTTCAATAAGATTCTGAATCAGGTGACGAAGTCCTCAGCAATCCTCGGTGTCATGACCGGGTGCATTAGAATAATACTGGCAGATTCGGTCTGGCTTGAATTTTCTAGATTGAGGGTTCACCGGGGGTAACAAATCTGTAACCATCCCTTCATTGATCAACATTTGGAGGATTTCCTTCATCGGCTGGTTCAGATTAATGAAATTCCTCTAAAAGGTGAATTCCTTATCAGCTTTGAACTTTTCTTCTTTGGCTACCTTGTTGGCCCAGGGTTTATGCTCATGAAACCGATAATGATTCCTCATAGCAATGGGACTAATTTTCGGTGTAGGAGGACTTGCTTCAGACTAGTTGGACTGGTTTATCAGCTTCCTGGTTATCTGATGCTGATATACGACCAGATCCGCTATCTGCCCAATCTGTTCCTTAATGGACTTGATTTTTTGTTCCATCAGGAACTGCCTTTCTCAAAACTCCCAACTGTCTGGGCTATTAGTGCTTGATTGAGTTGACTCTTCGACACACCGGAGGTATTTGACTATTCGACACTCTCCTCTTTGTGCTGAGGGAGGGGATTATCTTGCACGTGTGGTTGCTCCGATTTGGTTAGCACACGATCACTCCATTGTCTATCAAGTTTGGATCTTGTGCTTGAGAGTCCAGCAGTCTTGTGTATCATGGCCCGGAGATCCGGAATGGTATGCGCACTTCTTACTTGGGTTGAAATTCCTTCTTCCAGTACTAGTTGGTGGAAGGAGTTAAACAATCTTCTTCTGTGCTGTCAACAGTTTCAGCACATTCTCAAGTGAATCCCTTAAAGGGGTGAACATTCTCCGACGTCTAGCCTCCAAATTTTTCTGAAATGGAGGATTAGAAGGTTGGGCTGGAGCTTGGAATGCAGAATAGTTCCTCCTTTGAATGGGCATACTACTCGACTCGCTTCTCTGATTTAGTCATTGCAGTACTATGTACACTTCCTCATCTTTTTTTTGTGTACTCTCCGGGGATTACTCCCGTCACTCCCGGATTAGATATGCTTGGCAACGGCTTCCAAGGTGGTAAGATCTTTTATCTTCCCAGACTTCAACCCCATTTCAGCCATCTCTCTGTGTTTGATCATCTCCGAGAATGGTTTTCTTATGCCTGCTAGGACCCTTTCGTAATACAGAGCTTCTTGGTTGTCAATAAAGGTCATGACTATCTCTGTGACACCCCCAAATCTGGTACTTCGTTTTCACATGATTTGATGTTCACTTTCTAATATAACATACATCTACCCAATAAATAATGCAAAATAAACTACAACTTAATTTTAAATAAATAAATCTCCCTTACAACAAGGGTTACAACCTTTTTAAAATAATCCCGGGTTACTCTAACCCTGACATGAAAATAATGTAGTGCGGAAATAAAAATATATCGTTCAAGTCTTATTACAATCCTTCTCAATTAAATAAAAACAATTCTTCACTTGCTTTGCTTTCCCTTGCCCTTACTCATAGACGGAGCATCAGCGTTATCAACCTTAACTGAAATTGTTATTTAATGCAAGAGTGAGCAAACAACAACTCACTAGAGTTTAACAATAATAAATATATGAAAGAATATCTTTAAAAAGATCTTAATAACTTAGATTACTTCAACAATAAAGAATTGAATAATAGTTCTCTATCAACATTAAAATTCGAATATAGAATTTATCTAAGGGTCATAAGACCTCAGCTCCTGACCCTTAATGTTCAGTCTATAGTTCTTATAAACACACCTAACAGGAATAACTTCCCTATTCGCAATCTCTATGTTCAAAGGGTAAACTAACTCTTCTACGGGTAAGTCTAGGGTCTTAGTAAAATCATCAGATATGAATGAACAAGTAGCACCCGAATCAAATAATACATATGTATTTATACTATTGACCGAAATAATACCTGACACCACGTCTTTTGATTGCACAGCATCCTGCGACGTTCTATTGAATGTTTGTGCAGTGGGTCGAACAGCTTGCAATGGTGTAGCGATAGTAACGGTACTGCCGCTTCCATTCCCTCCGCTCCTTGTTGACCCTGCCGTCAGCTTCTTAGGGCGGTTGCGAGCCATGTGATCCTTAGATCCACATGTAAAGCAAGCTCCCTTCTTCGGGTTTGGGCAATTAGGTGCAATGTGGCCTTCCTGACCACAATTAAAGCACACCCGCTTCCCTTTCATGCACACGCCAGTGTGATTCTTACTGCATGTAGCACATGCTTCGAACTTCCTCTTCTGCTGGCTTCCTTGCTGACTCCCAACAGAGGTGTTGTAATTCCATTTCCTCTTCTGGTTCATAGCGCTGCTACCCCCAATATTGGTTTCTACCTCATTATTATTCTTCTTATCTTGGTTAAACTTCGTCACCGCTTCGCTTCCTCCCTCAGCAAGTATGGCCTTCTCTAGCACAGCCGCAAATGTGTTCAGCTGGAACATGAAATCCTTGCTGTAGAGCCAGGGCTTCAGTCCCCGCTCAAACCTTCTCGCCTTCCTAGCGTCAGTGCTGACCTGGTAAGTAGCAAACCTGGCCAGCTCATTGAACTTCGCAGCATACTCAGACACCGTCATCCCTCCCTGCTTAAGCTCTACGAATTGGACCTCCATCTGGTCCTGGGAACTCACTGGGAAGTACATTTCGTAGAACATTTCCTTGAAATATTCCCACATTATGACTCCTTCTCCCTCCCAGGTCTTATTAGCCTGCCACCAGAAGCTAGCATCCGACTTTAACATAAAAGTCGCGAATGCTGTCTTCTGGTCTTCATCTACTCGGGCTACGTTAGATACCTTCCCCATTTCCATAACCCACGTCTGAGCCTCAATAGGGTTGGTCGATCCTTTGAAATCAGGCGGTCCTACTGCCTTGAATTCCTTGAACGTAGTACCCTGCACTTGCGACTAATTCGCAAGAGCTCCTGTTAACAGGTTCACCAACTACTGAATCGAGTTGGGATTCGTCCCATCGTTATTGTTGTTGTTCGTCGAACCCTCGGGGTTTTGACGTGTTGGTCTTCTTCTAGGAGGCATTTTTTGTTAAGAAAATATTATTATTAGATCCTTTATTCAATTTTTAAATATTCAAGTTTATACTTAAACTTTCGAATAACTTAGTTCACATAGAACACATAGCACATCAATAAACTTCTTTTATTCATTAGTCGTAGTTTAAAAACATCAATCAGATAGCATTTTTGCCATTTACATCATCCTTCCTGAACTGGAAAAGTTGCAGGATTACATTATTAACTTATCCCATTCTTATCTCAAATTATGGGACTTACTTTATTTACTACAAAAAGTAACACATAAACAAAAGCTCTACTACTACTGCCTAGGCATATTAATACGTCGCACAGCCTCTCTGCGTTCCTCTTCTATTACTCGAAACGCCGTTCTTCGGTCCACCACATACCATGGTAAACCTTGGAACTGAGCTGGGTAGTAGAAAACACGTTCCTGAGCTCTCTCTATCACTGTATGAAAAGCATATTCTGTTTCCCTCAGCTTGGCCCTCTTGGCTTCAGCTTCACCTTCAGCTCGATCGGCTTGTTGATTAGCCCTCAAACTTATCTCTTCAGCTCTGGCTCGCTTCCTCGACTCCTCCTGGATGTCTTGCTTTAGCTTTGCCAGTTCAAATCGAGCAGCATCTCTATCAACCTCCATATGTATCAGGTTCCACTGTGCATCTCCTAGGTCACTTGCCATTTCCTCGATCGTATTGTCTCAGTGCTGGATAGTTTCCTCGAGATTTACTACTCGTCCATGAAGCTCTACGTTGCTATCGTAGACTGCCTCGTACATCTCAGCACTAGTAGAGTGAGGTGGAAATTCCTCTTCGGGATCCTCTTTCTCCTCCTCCTCCTCTTCAGACTCGTCATCGTCCTCATCTTCTGGAATAGGTGTCACCTCACGCTCCCGACCAGCTACGGTGATCACTGGAGATGGTTCCCTCCTAACCAGCTGCTCCCAGATAATATGTATGTCATGGGGCTCCTCCTCTCTAGGCACCTTAGGCACATCCTCACTAGCCTGACTAGGTTCTCCAACGTTTGACATCCTGACAAAAGAATTTTAAAGTTCATTATTACGTGACATCAAATCGACACTCTTCGAATACTAAAACGTACACAAATAGGCGCATAAGGTAGTTTATTATCTTTACCTAGCATCACTATCTTTTCGATCTTACTATAAGGCTACTACCTAAGGTTTTTCCCCACCTAAGGTTTCATAACCTACGGCTTTGATACCAACCTGTGATACCCCCTAATCTGGGTACTTCATGTCCACATGATTTGGTGTTCACTTTCTAATATAACATACATCTACCCAATAAATAACGAAAAATAAACTACAACTTAATTTTAAATAAATAAATCTCATTTACAACAAGGGTTACAACCTTTTTAAAATAATCCCGGGTTACTCTAACCCTGACATGAAAATAATAAAGTGCGGAAATAAAAACATATCATTCAAGTCTTATTACAATCCTTCTCAATTAAATAAAAACAATTCTTCACTTGCTTTGCTTTCCCTTGCCCTTACTCGTAGACGGAGCATCAGCGTTATCAACCTTAACTAAAATTGTTATTTAATGCAAGAGTGAGCAAACAACAGCTCACTGGAGTTTAACAATAATAAATACATGAAATGATATCTTTAAAAAAATCTGAATAACTTAGCTTACTTCAATAATAAAGAATTGAATAATAATTCTCTATCAACATTAAAATTCGAATATAGAATTTATCTGAGGGTCATAAGACCTTTGAACTCTTGTCCTAGGTTATAAATATTTCTATTTAAACCTTGAACAGCCAATAAGACTATGGACCTTAACTCGTACTTAGGGGGATCAGCCCTTTGTACCATGTATTGTGTACAAACATCTTAACGTTATGCGTAGTAATCTCTCCTAATAAAAGGGTTGTTCAACTCAGTAATTTGAATTCAAGTCCGCACCAAAAAAAGTTTGGTTTGGATAAGCTTACAAGGGTAATTTAGAATTCACGTTCATCAACTAAGGATTAGTTGAATCGACTTTCAATAATTCATAAATAAAAGAATTATGAATTAACATATGCTTTAGAAGTAAACTTAAAGCATTTAAAATAATAAACTGGATCTTACTTGAACAATAAGTTAAGATCTTTTAAATTAAATAAACAATTGTCCAATACATAAATGGAAAGGACATTCACAACAATGAATATATGAACTCAAGAAATTGTATAGAATTAACAAGTTTAGGGTTAGAAGACTTGCCTTACGCGCAAGCTACTTAGCTCAATCACGTACTTAAACACTTCCTATACACATTCAATTATAATAATCTAAATTAGTTAACACATAACTAACTCACATAAGTGGTTAACCCTCATGGTTAACTCACTCTAATTAAATAAATAATAATAATCAACTATCATATAGTTAATTACATCACTCACATACTCACATAATTAAATTAATTATGTATTTAGCTAAATTATAATTAAACAATTATAATTTAAACAATTAATCTAATTATAATTTCTCAATTATAATTACCTCTTAAATTATAAATAACTTATAATTAATAATTACTTAAACTATATCATGCATTATAATTACACAAATTATAATTTAAACTAACATCTAATTGATTAAAATAAATCAATTTCTATACATTATAATTTAACAATATTATACTTTAAATTAAACACTTATTCTTAATTATAATTAATCAAACTATAATTAAGTAACTCATTTTACCATTAAACAATTATAATTTAATTAAGGTTTTCAAAACTCTTTTCTCTAATTATGAAATTATCCAACTCATACTAGCGACATGTTAGAGCCACTGAATTCATGCTCATTATCATAATCAATTGACATAAGCTATCAAATAAAACTGCACAATCAAACGAAACTTACTGCCTCTGTACAGCCAGCGGCGCAGCTACGCAGCCAGCAGCCTTGGCACCGGCGCAGCTACGCAGGGGTCGAATCTGGGAAAAGGCAAGCGGCGCAGCTGCGCTGCTTTTGGCTGTACTACCGGCGCAGCTGCGCAGGAGCACGAACAGAGGTAGACAGCCACGATACTCTGCTTCACCGATTAACCCATACAAGCCAACAAATGGAAATTACAAGCAACATAGCCATTATAAATCATACATATACAATGATACATAGGCTATATATACTACCAATAACTGAATTTGTCCAAATTATGAAAATCAAAGGTTTTGAAAAAGCCAATTTTAACATTTTTACAAAAAAAAAGTCATATATTTTTCCAAAAAAAACATTCACTGTAACTTCAATTCTCAACCAATTCAAGGTACCACACATGCAATCTCTTCGTAATTGAATATAACATCATAACCAATTCTAATTAGGCATAATAACACATATAAATTCCTAAATTTTCCATTCTAAAACCAATCAATATACGTAAAACCATATGAACAAAACTTTTTTCATGAAACTTGTTTTAACGATAGTTTAATTCCTGAAAATCCTCTTATGTCATACAATTACCACAATCAACACATGGATACAATACATACATATAAAATTTATGATTTTACAATTTCATGAAATTCACATAAACTAAAATTTACAGAACTTAAAACAATGAAGAACAACTACTTAACGTTTTTAAAACTATGAGATAGTAATTACCTTTATGCTTAGTGATTGAAGAAGAATATGAAGATGATTTCTCTAGCCTTGTCAAGCTTTTCTCTTCCTTTTTCCTTCTTCTTCTTTCTCTCTAACACACTGTATAATTCTAACTTTCTCTACTCTTATCTCTCTTCTTTCTTTAGCTTAGACTAACTTAGCGTAAACTAGACTAACGTATAATATAATACGTAGTAATAGATATAGGATTAATTATATAATATAACTGACAAAATATATTAAGTATAATGTCAGTTACAAATTTTGAATTTAAAACTTAAAGTCATGTTTGGCAAACCCTTTATTTAAAAACAGATTATTAGCTAAGGTCTTGTTTGTTTAATATCATTTAAAATCCTTTTTTTTTATTTTAACAAATCATTTAACACATATTTTAATGTCACCTTTTAATTAATTAAATAATAGTCCTCTAATTTAATCAATTAAAATCTAACATCAATTAACCACATAAAAATTTGCCACATAATTATAATTACTCGCTAATTATAATTCATGTAACACTTCATCACATAATTCATCTAATTCAATTATCTCAATTAAATTAGAACTATAATATAGAATTAATATACACATTCATTTAATTAATATATAACACTTAATTAAATCACTCCATAAATCACATAATTTATTTATTTAACTCAATAAATAATTCACATAAAATATTTATTTAACTCAATAAATATTAAAAATTATTATATAAAATCTCAATCGTTACAATCTCAGACTCAGTCATAGGTTGGGTGACTTGTGCTACCACCCGCCTGCATCGTTGGGCATATTCTTTGAATGACTCGGTGTTCTGCTTTTTGATTTTGGTAAGTGATATCTGTCTGGAGACATTTGAGACTAAAAGCTATACTGATTGATGAAGGAATGTGCCAACTCTTCTCAGCGGTGAATCTTGGAATTATCAAGACAGGCATACCAGGCTCTAGCCTCTCCGGTCAAACTTTTCGGTCAGACTCTAGCTTCTCGTCGTCTGCATAGGATCCGTTCTCTCCAATGAATACCTTCAAATGAGTATAGGGATCTCCCAATCCATCATATTTCTCAAAATCAGGGACCTGAAATTTTTCTAGATAACGGGCCCCGGGGAATATACATAAATCTGAATAATTGACACTGCCAAATGCCCCAGTCCCTTTGATGGACCGGATGGTCTCTTCCATTTGTTGTACTTTCTTCAGAATATCACCAGCTTCCTGCTCTTTGTTGAGGATAGTGATTTTAGGGGTTTTATTGGTCATATCCTGATTCTATGGTTCAGGAATATGAGTGTCTTTCTTTCCAGTCTCTTGACTGCCACTAGGTGTAACTGGTTCTGTATGACAGGGTGTTTGCTTCCCTTGAAGGCTTTTGCTTTGTTCTTTCAAGAAAATAGCCAATTCTGCTATCTGATTCTTTAATCCTTCAAACTTTTCCCTAAAAACAGGGGTAAATTCAGGCTGAGCACTTGAAGCTATGACTGGAGATGGGCTTAGTGCTTTCTTAGATTTCGACCTGTTAACATGACCAATTTTTACCTACAACAAACATATGTGTTAATTTCCTGAGGTAGGTATTAGCTGGATGTATGCCATACAATGTGTTTATTTTTGAGGTTTTTTAATCTTATCCTGTAAAACAAAGGTCAGTTATTTTAATGACAGGATAACATGACAGGATTTACATGACGTGGAATGTATATTTACATTAGAATCTACATTGACATTTGAATTGAAAGAGGAAGGCATGAAGAGGCTTCCCTTCGGATTTGGTTAATCAGAGTCTGACCTATCTTAGGCTACTCTTGCGGCTTTTCAACATGAATGTCCCCAGATCATCGTAATCTGCTAGAGGAGAAATTAACCTGATCTTTCAATTGGAGCGGATCTGAGTGGTGCCTTTCCTGAGCCTCGCAGAATTAGTCTTCTTTGAGTCCAGTAATCAAACACTGACGGGTTCGCCTCCTGGTGGAGGAATCACACTACATACATTCACATACATCGCGTCATACTGTATGAAATGGTGACATTGTGCGAAGCACTAATATAAAGTAGTAAAACATTCATTTACATCCATTCAATGACCTTTGACTACTTATAACTCTCAGCCGGTTGATTCTATGGACTTGATTTCACTACCAAGTTACTAACCTCATGTCATACTACAACTATGATACATTAACAGGATCAAATAATTAACAGTGTAAGATCTATGAGCCCTGACATTAGGCTGTCAGTCCATATTTTATACTTTGGCAGTTTTGCTTAAATCTTCATTTTCGTGCATTTAGATGTTATAGATTCATGTTTTAGCAACCTAGATCACTTATTAACATCCTTAAATAATAAAAACAACATTATAATTTTAGATTTAAGAATCAAAGGCTAGGGTTAGGTTTTACCCTTTTTGAGCACTTTGTGATTCCTCCCTTTCTGATTCTGACTTCGGCTTACTAAGAGTTGTTTGTGGAACAGTATATGATATGTTCTTAGTGTATATTTCGTGGACTAGAAGAACCAACGCTTAGCTTTACTTAGAAATTTAAAGTGATGGCTAAATGAACTTTAATCCATTATTTTGATAAGTATGCTTGATACAATGAATCCATTCCATGATATGTGTTAATAAAAGGCTGGTGGGATTATTTTATTACACATGGGAAATCTTTTGCTTGATTGAGTTAGAGATTTGGTTTTATCTATTTCAAAAAGATAAGATTAAGGGTATTTTAGTTATTTCCCATATACTAAGGGTAGTTTGGTAATTTTCTACTTAACTCTAAGGATATTTTAGTCATTTCATATTCTCTTTAGAAAATTTAAAAACAATAATGAACAATTAGGTTTTGTTAGTTTAGAATTAGGATTTATAATTGAAATTAGGGTTTTCTAATTACGTTTATGATTTCCAAATTATTAATTAGGGTTTTCTAGCAATCTCTTTCAATTCACTCTTTAATTTGTCATATATAAAGTTAATGTACCTATATTCACTATCCTTTATCACATTCTCAACGTATTAAGTTATAATTTCTAACTATTATAACAATTAGGGTTAGAGTTTTCTTATTTAGATGAAACCTTCAATTAGGGTTTACCTATAGAATTTCCATATGTTAACATAATTATATCATATGTGATTATATATATTCATATATAATAATAAAGTAATATCCACTTTACAGAAGCTATAAAACATACTAATATTTATTAAAAAAATTCTTACTAATATTCTTGTTCGAAATTTTGGAATAATATAATCACCCCCTCTTATAAGAATTTCGTCCCGAAATTAAAAATACAAATTATGAAAACCATATAGGAAATCTTCTCGCATTTCACCCCACAGCTCCCATGTAGCTCTTTCTATATTATGATTTTTCTAAATCACTTAATCCGATGATATAACTTTATTTCTCATCACACATTCCTTTCGACCAACTACTTTGTATCGAAATTTCTATATAATATAAATCTTTCTCTATCGGTATAAGTTCATAGCTTATAACGTGTTTATAATCAGATTTATATCTACGTAGTACAACATATGCAAGAAACTATGACTATATTTTAATTTAGAAGGTAATACTTCCTCATCATTCATTCTTTTTAATAGCTAACATGGTAACTATGGTATACAACTTCTAAAACGGCTTCCATTTTCTTTGAAGTCTAAATCATAAGTCCTTAATATATTCTTTAAGGTCTGAACGGTTCTCTTACTTTATTCATCTGCTTATAGGTGGTATACTGTACTTACCCTTCACTAAGTCCTTAAATGTATTTAATAACTCATCTCCTAGAGTTTGAAATAAACTGTATATCTCGAATCTAACACTATAGAAACAAAACTACCTACCTCCCGAAAGTGGTGATAGTTATCTACTTCAATAAGCTCCTAATTTCTGTTATATAGTTTCAAAAGTTCCTTAAGAGCTGGTTTCACCGTTTCTGCAACAATACCTAGATCCCTTATTGCACTAAAGGCCTTCGCAACCCTTGGATCTGGCGTCTTTTCCATGAATTTGAATTTTTTCTATTAATATTGATTCCTTGCTATGTAATACTTTCTTTGTATTTTAGTGTCCTATATTCAATATTCATTTTATAGATTATCTTGTTTTATACTTTGATCACTCTTTAACCATCTCCTGTATTTTTTTGACTCTGTTTAATAAGGTTGGACTATCATCCCTAGATAGAGTTAGTTGAAACTCTTATCTAAATCTCAAATTTATTAAAATCTTTTATCAGTACCTCGTTGTTTTATTATTACTTCTAACTTTTCTTGATTTTTTTAACTTTTAAAACGTCTACAATGATATTGCTTATTAATGAAAGAGTATAAGATTTTTCAGTTAATTTTTTTTTCTACGCCTTCACCTCGACAAAAGACTCTTCTAGCTTTTCTAAGAAATTTCTCTGTTTAGATAACTGTTATACCCTAGAGTTGTTTTTAGTGAACACTCCCTATTGTATACTACTTTTGTATTTTAATTATTTTTTTTATTTCTAATTGCAGTCAATCATTAACTTATGATCAACCGATTTATCCCTAAATTACATTAAACTCTCTTAACTGAAACTTTATATCATTTAATTATTACTAAAATTTGATATGGTCTTTAATAACAACTATTTCTTTATGATTTTTTTATATTGGTGTTTTCACATAACATTTTTCTATATTTTTAGTAAAACCACTAGATGTTGAATAATTCGTACTAGAGTCAAACATTTTATGAATATTTAAAATATCGATTTGGGATAATACCTGTTACTACGTCTTGTGCAACATCATCTCTCATCATCATGTTAAAGATTCTAATTCTTCCGGACGACTCTGACCAACTTTTTCGACTATTGCTGGTTTAAAGTTTTGGTTTCCCCCTTTATTTTGATTTCTGGGTTTTGGACAAAATTTAGCCATATGCCCCTTCACCCCACAGTTGAAACATGTGATTCCATGCTTATTACTATTCCCCTTTTGTGGACACCGGTTTGAGTAATGTCCATCTCTCCCACACGTAAAACACTTAGTCGCCCTAAAATAACATACCCCTCCGTGCTTTTTCCCACAAATACAACAACCTTCATTCCTCCGACTAGTTTTATTATTTCCTCCCTTGTTGACTTTATTGCTGAAATTATCTCCCCCTTTTCAAGAATTATTAGGAAAAATGGCCTTCCCCTTCCTTTTGTTAATCATCTTCTTTTGACATTCCCTTAAGGCTTCATTCTCTGGTTTATCAGTCCCTTTAAACTCAAGTGATCCGGTTAACTTAAAGTCTAAGGTAATCCTTAGAGTATTGGGTTTGATTGGTAATAGTTTCTCTAGCTTCCCCTGTAATGCTCCTAGCAACATGTTTATCAACTGTTGAATTGGGTTTGCCTCTATTTGTTTCGCATTTATTTCTGCTTGTGATCTCCCGTGTGCTGCCATTTACCTAACAATAATGAATAACTTAGTATAAATACAAGTACAACAAATAACTCGGTTAAACGAATAGAGTTTTTACGTCACATACTTAACTAGTGTTTATATGTATTATCACTAGTTTTTCTGAAAAACTCATTGGGAAAACTTATAAATTCATAAGGTACAGTTTACCTCTTAGCTGCTGCTATTTATCTTATATATCCCTTTGTTACAGTTAGAAAGTTAGGATCTACTATTATATTTTTCTTTATTTATACCAAAGTTTGGAATTTACACATTACACACAGAGGTGTATTCATATATATAAATATACATATCGATTCATTCCTAAGGTATTATCCTATCTTTCTTACCGTTACTAATCTACTAATATTCAACCTTCATCTTTCATCGTTCTACTTCTTTACCCTATCTTTTCAATATAGTAATACCTTCCGCCTTTACTACATACATCTGTATGCATCTTTCCACTGCTCTTTATTTAATTTCTGGACCTCCTATTTCACTGTTATTCCATATTTTCTTTCTCCTCCTTATTCTGAGTTTTTACATTGTCATTCAACTCTCATCTTCTCAACATGTCATGCTCTTCTGTTTCTTCTTTTTCTGTTATTCCCCCTTCTAGCTTTATATAAGCCCAATTGGAATTTGAATCTCCCTCTTCACTTAGCTCCAACTCCGGTACTCTTCATGAGCACTCTCTAAGTCTACCTTAGGTTTGTCTTTTACAGCTTTAGATACTATTCTATAAGCTACTTCCATTGGCACTTCTCGTATCCTACCCTCTAGATCATTCCTATCAGCCTAACTGATTCTGGTTCAGATCCCAGCCCAAACGGAACGACCAGTTCCTCACTCACTTATGTGAATATCCTTAAATTCTTAATTTTTGATTAACTATATTAACTTGACTAGCACTTAATATACATTGTATACACAAAGCAACAATAGTTTTCTTTAAGTTAGTTTTTATCTTATTTTACGATGAATTTCCTCAATTCATATCCTATAAACTCTTTTTGAGTTTATGTTTTCACTAACTTTTCTACCACTGCTATTCCTCTAAGGTTATAGCCTAAGGTAACTCTACCTAAGGTTTATAACCTATGGCTCTGATACCAAATTGTGACGCCCCAAATTCTCTACATTCCCTGTAGCAGATTTGGTGCTCACATAAATATTCCATAAGATAATAATTCCTATCAATCCAAGATTCACAGTATTCCACAACGAACAGTAGTTCTCGTCAGAACATTTATTGTGTTGGGACACCCTCACTTGGATGAATAGGTTTATAGTCTCACAGATATTTCTTTCATATCAATAATTCCCATCTATCTGACATTTGTAGTATTAATGTTAGGGTCGTTCTTGGAATCTGAAGGGTGCGACCAACCTCAGTGCATCAGAGAACCACAATATCTTTTAATACTCCCAATTCAGATGAATGGTTTATATAGATACTGTACTTCTTCCTATGTTCTAGAAAGGTAACCACTAATCAATTGTTAAAGATGATAATAAATTATATATTCTTAAATTAGCTTACAATAAATCCCAACTTACTATTACATTAGAGTAGAGTTCCCAAGGATATAAACAAATTTACATTGACTGAGTTTTTCCATCCACATTATTGAACTCCAGAACTTTTGACAGGTCAGCTAAAACTGCAAAGGAAAAGAATAATTGCAAGGATAAGCCACAGAAAGCTCAGCCAATTTTAAACAAGTTGTATATTATACTCACACTGAATTTGAATTGAAGGAACATTTAGTTCAGAGTATTTTTCACATATATATACTGAGGTTTGATCTGCCAAACCCCACATATTACGAGTTTCTGTCAGTCATATAGACTTAGCAACCCGGGTTGATTTGGCAAACCACACCAGTTAGGAGTATGCATATCATCCTATACAACCACCCGGTCAGTGTCCAACTGTCGGTCATTAATAACCACCCGGTCAATGTAAAACTGTCGGTCATTGATAACCACCTAGTCAATGTAAAACTACCGGTCATTGATAGTATCAATATATATATTTGTACCAAACAATATTGGTTTCACCACAGTCTATGCTTTGATATCAAATCAAAATAATTTATGCAAGTAACAGTTCATATGTCTTGGTTATGCTTGAACAATAAGTCATAACCTTTTTCAAATCACAGATATCACGAATAATGATTATAACAATTTAATATATCAATTTACAGGACTTAGATTTAATATTGAAATTAAATGAAATTAGAAAAACTTACCTTTTATCACGATCGGCTACTTATGTTATTTGAAAGTATACTTGTAACCTATATATATTATATCAGTCATTAGAAATGATAACAATTAATTTCTAATTAAACTATTAGTGTCTAGGTTGATTTTGTAGTCCGTTCGGTATTTTATAGCTTTATTGAATAGCTATCGAATTAGTTTTTCGATAAACTTTATTTAAAAGTTTTAATATCCTATTTAGATAATTTTTTATTATTTATAAAAAAAAATTCAAATGCTCAGAATAATTTTTAAATGATTTAATATCATTTAAAATGATTTTTAAGTTATTAATATTATTTTTAAATATTTAATAACCATTTAAAATGATTTTTAAATCATCAATATTATTTTTAAATAATTTATTTTATTTAATAATAATTTTTAAATCATTATTATCATTTTTAAATAATTTATTATTATTTAAAATAATTTTAAAATCATTAATATTATTTTTAAGTAATTTATTATTAATTACTTTAATTATTATTAATATTTAAATAAATTAAATATTAATAAAAATTTTATGTCAAAATATTAGAAATTATTTATTATAAATAAAAATGATTTTTCAGAATTTTTTATTAATTATTTAATATTTATTTTAATTAAATAAAATTAATTTTCAAAAATCGCCTGTCGCTAAAGACCTTTAGCGACAGAAGTGTCGCTATAGGTGTTCTTCATCACCTCAAGAACACGATGGTCAACGACCAGGGGTTCCGTTTGACTCGATTTTTCTGACAATCAATTTGGTTTCTGAGCAATCTAATTTAATGAAGTTGTAGTACTAGTGTAGTAATATACATCTATGGTCACTTCACTACTTAAAAATATCTCTACAAGTTCACAGGGCCGGTCAAACTAGCACCCCAACGCAGTTCTTCAATTCTGGCCTGCCCAGAACTAAATGGTCAACGCCGGTTAACGACCTTTAGGTCTTATATCTTGCCAGCCGGTTAATGTTTGAGTGTTCTAGTCGTCGGGATCTATAGACTAACTACCAGGCTACAAGAGGGAAGCACTTATAGAGTCTATACATCAAAAGGAAGCAAGATCTAGGCCTCTAAATAACTTGTCAGAACGATGCTTTAGGTTTCTGGGTTGCCCAGAAACGCAGGCTGGACGGTCAATGTTGTTTGACCCTTAATATCGTTCAACCTATAACTTGTTAATGCTTTAGAGTGCTCTGTTGGTGTAGTGTACATGTCCAGGTATAATCTGGACACAACTTAACCTCGTCATAGTATGTCAGTTGTAAGATCAGAGCCGGTCAAATGGCTTGGTAGTCATGTTCCTCGAATTTCTGGGTTACCCAGAAAACAGTAAGTCATGGTCGGTTAACGACCTTTGACTGCTCATAACTCTCAGCCGGTTGATTCTATGGACTTGATTTCACTTCCAGGATACTAACCTCATGTCATACTACAACTATGATACATTAACATGATCAAATAATTAACAGTGTAAGATCTATGAGCCCTGACATTAGGCTGTCAGTCCATATTTTATACTTTGGCAATTTTGCTTAAATCTTCATTTTAGTGCATTTAGATGTTATAGATTCATGTTTTAGCAACCCAGATCACTTATTAACATCCTTATTAACATACTTAAACAATAAAAACAACATTATAATTTCAGATTTAAGAATCAAAGGCTAGGGTTAGGTTTTACCCTTTTTGAGCACTTTGTGAGTCCTCCCTCTCTGATTCTGACTTCGGCTTGCTAAGAGTTGTTTGTGGAATAATATATGATATGTTCTTAGTGTATATTTCGTGGACTAGAAGAACCAACACTTAGCTTTACTTAGAAATTTAAAGTGAGGGCTAAATGGACTTTAATCCATTATTTTGATAAGTATGCTTGATACAATGAATCCATTCCATGATATGTGTTAATAAAAGGCTGGTGGGATTATTTTATTACACATGGGAAATCTTTTGCTTGATTGAGTTAGAGATTTGGTTTTATCTGTTTCAAAAAGATAAGATTAAGGGTATTTTAGTTATTTCCCATATACTAAGGATAGTTTGGTAATTTCCTACTTAACTCTAAGGATATTTTAGTCATTTCATATTCTCTTTAGAAAATTTAAAAATAATAATGAACAATTAGGTTTTGTTAGTTTAGAATTAGGATTTATAATTGAAATTAGGGTTTTCTAATTACGTTTATGGTTTCCAAATTACTAATTAGGGTTTCTTAGCAATCTCTTTCAATTCACTATTTAATTTGTCATATATAAAGTTATTGTACCTATATTCACTATCCTTTATCACATTCTCAACGTAGTAAGTTATAATTTCTAACTATTATAACAATTAGGGTTCGGGTTTTCTTATTTAAATGAAACCTTCAATTAGGGTTTACCTATAGAATTTCCATATATGTTAACATAATTATATCATATGTGATTATATATATTCATATATAATAATAAAGTAATATCCACTTTACACAAGCTATAAAACATACTAATATTTATTAAAAAAATTCTTACTAATATTCCTGTTAGAAATTTTGGAATATTACACCATGTGTTATCACATGCACCACATGTCATCCACATGTCTCCCCATATGCCCTATGGGCCCCTCATGGGTTTCCCCATGGGTTTAACCCACCCGTTATCCCATCGATTTGATCCACGGGTTTGGTTATTATAATTTAATTTAAATTGGACATATTTACTTCGTATAAGATTCGTATTATACGTCATAATAATTCTCATATCATACTCATATAGTACCTATTACCATACTCATATTCATTCTACATAATAATCATTATTATTATACTTAGCCATTTTATTTTTATGTTTTACTTTCCCTAACCCTTAGGGTTTTAAGTCCTCACGTGCAAACTTCACGAGCCATACCTGAAATATTATTAGATATTCCATCCCGTCTTTAAATCCTATCATTACGCGTTTCTCGAAAATTCAAAAATAATTCCTGAGCAGAAATGGATGAATAGTGATTTTACAGAAATTCCTCGGAAAACTTTTATTTTCGTCTTGGAAATTCAAATCTTTTATTTCTAGCACGTCGCCAGAATCCTAACCACATTCGCATCCTCTAGGTCACAGAACGACCTTTAAACAGCTTACTCAGTTTAATAAACATATAATTTTATTTTATTCAATAAAATAAAATAAAATTTATTTACATAAAAGTCCAATTTTCTCGGGCATTACATTCTCCCCCCCCCCCCTTATAAGAATTCTGTCCCCAGAATTTCGATATAAGTTAGTCAAATAGATGAGGTTAAGCTTTCTTCATCTTGTCTTCGAGTTCCCACGTTGATTCTTTGGCATTGTGGTTCCTCCATATCACCTTCACCGAAGGTATTACTTTGCTTCTTAAGACTTGTTCTTTCCTATCAATAATTTAAATAGGAACTTCTTCATACGTTAAGTCTTTCTCCACTTGAATTGGTTCATACTCGATTACGTGCTTGTAATCTAGCTTATAGGGATGCAATACCGATACGTGAAACACGCTATGGATATGTCCCAACTCTGGAGGTAATGTTATTACATCGCTACCTCTCCTACCCTCCTCAAAATCTCAAAATGTCCTATAAACCTAGGGCTTAACTTTCCCTTCTTTCCGAAGCTTATCTTCCCTTTCCAAGGCGATACCTTCAGGAATGCGTACGAACCGACTTTGAACTCTCTATTTTTTCAATGCGGATCTGCATACTTTTTCTGTCTGTCTTGAGCTGCTACTAGCCGTGTTCGTATCAACTTAACCACCTTCGCCGTTTGTTGTACCATTTTTGGTCCTAACATTTGACTTTCTCCTACTTCATCGCAGCTGTCGACGTCGGGAAAAATCTCTGGCGATCCCCCTTTCCCTAATGTGTTTCTACCCTTGTTTGTTTTCATTTGTTTGATTTAAAGGGTGAATTTTTAGAAAAAGGCCGATATATAATGTCGATGATTTGAAAAGTTTGATTTTACAGAGTCGCCAGTTGGTATGTTTGAAATGGTTGTACCAACTCAACTGAGTTTTATTTGAAAAGCTTGCAAGTAGGCCCAATTACTGGACTCTGTTTGACTTGGCCTTGGAAATCGAGATTCATAAATTTTGGGGGCTTGATTAAGTGGGGGGAAGGTGTTAGGCACCCTCCGACTTCCGTGAAACACGGTTACCGCGTCTTTTCACTTTCCCTATTTTATTTGCTCTATGTGTGTGTGTGCTTGCAGTAATTGGGCCTAAGTGCTTTATTTGAAAGTAGTGATGTGCTTCATTGGACCTATATACGAAGGGTTTAATTTAATGAAAATTCCATTTTTAGACAAGATATGAAAGTGATGTTTTGGAAAATGGTTTTCAAACTCTTTCGCTAGCATAGGAATTGAAGCCTTTTGATACTTCCACTTTTATTCTGCATTCAGCTGATTTTGATTTTATTGTCGGGACGCGAAGCCTACTCGACCAAATAATATATATACAAGTGTCGGGCTCCTTATGGGCATGAAAGCCATTGAAGTGACCCGAGCACTGTGATGCCCCCAAATTCCAGGACCGTCATGGGGTCTCTCGAATTCGATTCATCACGTGCTCATGGTAATACATCACAATAATAATAACTAAAAATCACACAATCACAGCGGAAAATCTAATCTAGAATAATTTACAATGGTTTATTATAATTACTCCCCCAAGTCTTGCAACCTACAGTACTTAATAGATTACATAATAATATCAATTAACGACTTATTACTTAATCTAACTTAAGCTTAAACATAATCAAATCCAGTCTTACTACATCTTCTTAATACAATATTAAAATATTTAAAACATAAAAGAGATAAGCTAGTTGGTAGCCTTGCCCTTGCCCTTATCAACGCCCGAAGGTTCGCCCTGCTCTGGCTTAACTGAAATGTTTTAGGGAAAGCAAGAATGAGCACAAATTGCTCAGCAAGTAATATACAATAAGGGTCTGTAATATAATTCTCAATTCTCAAAAAGAGTATAGCAAGGTTTGATAGTTCAAGGATAACAAGAATATCAACAGTTTTCAATAACAGTCGCTAAGGACAGAATAATATCAATATGATTCAATAATAAGTCAATTCAAGATTTCAAATAACTGAATACTGAGCAGTCACTAAGAACTATGAACTTCTACTAGAATTAACAGTAATAAACTGAAAATCCAACAAAAACAGGTACAACAGGTGATCAGCCTAAAGTACCATCGTTATACATAACAATCAATCATACTCAAGTGTGCACGTCGGTTCTCCGACAATTATATATTCCCTTCAAAGAAGGTTGTTCTTCTCAGTCAAATACAAGATCCCTCACCAATCAATTGGATTGGGTCGCTTTTCAATAATATAAGTCTAGCCGAATCAAATGGCATAGACTCTTTCACAATATTCAAGATCAATACTAAGTTCATCATGAATAATAGCTTTAATGAAATAAGAGTTAAAGTATGCTAATTCAATTCAAACGATTAAGTAGGAAACTAGTTCGCAATATACAAGGATAGAATACTTGCACCGTAAAAGAGTGTAAGTTAGGAAACTTGCCTTATGCGTAGTTTACTCACGTAAAGCTAGCCAACACTTTCGAATTCCTATCGTAATATAATTACGTATATATATGATATTCATTAGTCATATAATTTAACTTCACATTTTATCTTCGAATATACGATCAACACATAAGCTAAGTTTTAACCTAGCTACACAGTTATATAGTATTATATTAATATAACTTCTATCCTTAACTATCCTCTTTTCTCAAGTTGATCATATTTATACATCATTACTATCATGTGAGACTACCACAATTGGCAAACATACTCGCATATTATTAATATCACATAAGACTTCAAGCAATACTAAAATATATTTCATTTTAGCAAGTTATGGCATTCTCATAAGTTAACCGTCAAAATCGGGTTCAAGTAACACATAACATAAGATATCACAAAGTATGTACACATATTTAAAGGATACTTTCATGATTGTTCAACATTTCTAATTCCAATCATATATGATTTGGTTTTAATTCACGATCCCTAACGACTTAGGGTTTTACAATGCCATGCATTTACATAAGTTGTCATGCTTATCATTTAGACATATAAAGTAGTCATATATTTTATTGATACGCATGTTCATATGTTTCTATGTCATGGATGTGTGATTCTAGCACTGTTACTAGTTCGTGACTTAATCGAACTCATACTTGATTAACTTGCATTACATCTAACAAGTACGTATATGTATGATGCCTTCAAAGCACATTCAATCATGTTGAAAATATCAGAATGTAGAGTCCTAATATAACATGTCACAGTCCACATTTAAAGCTTATGTTGTCATTAGTAAAGTTTGCTAATAAGGCCTAACATGTTCATGCTATCTACATACATATGTTATCATGTCCGACATGCATTTCACGGCCATATAAACATGCTTATAAGATCAGAATATCAACATGGTCATAGCATGTCAAAGTTTCTTTTCAAAACTTATATTTTTGTTAGGAATGTGCATTAGTAAGGTTCACATTTTATTATTGAACCTATATACGCGAGTTACATGCTTTTCATACATCCTTAAATCATACTAATATGCTTGCAAGGTCAGAATGTTAACATGGCAAGTATAAATATCGAGTTCGTTTTCAAATTCGAGGTTTGTTTATAAAATGCTAAGTTTATCTCAAACTATAAGTATGCGTGTAACTCTTAGTAAAACATGCTTACATTGTCTCAATATATCTATATAGGCATGCCAAGCTCATTAGTACACTTGTTCAAGTCACATTAGTTATTTATACCATAGCAGATTTCGAGCAGAAAGCAGGGAACTGCTGCAGGCTGCTGGCGCAGCTACGCAGCTGCCCAGTGTAAAACTGGCGCAGCTGGGTCGGCTCCCAGCCAGCGGCAGACAGTTCCAGAACACGGCAACTTCCAGGCCAATTCCCAAATTTCACCATATTTTCGTCCCTACTCAACTACATTTCAGTTTAAACATGCTTATAAGGCTATATAGCAACTAAGAAACATGTCCAAATTAACTTTAGCATAAATGGCAACTATAATCAACAATTGAAATCTTTGACAGATAATAAGAAATAAGAACAAGAGGTGTTACACCTCTGCTAATAAGGATTGAGCTTGTTGCAAATTGAATTCTCAACTTCTTAGAATACTACACTGATGTATATATATTAGCTCCCAACTTATCAACTCAAGCAAAATCTCAGCAAGAAAATTATGAAGAGAAAAGGCCATATATATAGCAAAATAAAAACCCAGACAAAGCCTTTTTCTTCCAAATCAAAACAACGGATTGAAGGAATGCATGCTAGATAAGAGGGAGTTGATAATTAGTGGGTGGCCTTACACTATTGAGGCCACTCCCCTTGCAATGATCATTGCTAGCAGCTATGGAAATGCTGAGTTTAAGGAATATAGGGGAGTAGGATAGCTTGAGTATATCACGTGAAAGAGATAGTGACTCTCCTAGCAAAACAAACTCAGCCTTCTAGCAACATACTATACTTAAATCTTTATACACATATGTATTAAATACTTAGGCTATCTACACATATATATATTTTATACATATGTCTTTAATTGAAATTTCACACTATAATTCACATAATGTAGTAAGTGTGACTTGTACACATATAATCCAGGTACATTTTTATCATACTGGTATAATTTTCTCAGATATAATCACATCACATTATTTCCTTTATTATTAAATTCTATTAATCAACCCTTATTTAGAAAACTTTCAAGATGTATTAATTTAATGTATACTTACATACATATTGTCACATAGGTATTAATCATGTAGCTTACATAGTTTAATAAATCCCAATACATGGTCCATATATATAGTATAGTCACATAAATGTTGCACTACACTATATAATATGGTTGTATTCTATATACTTTATATATTCAAGTATTGCACATTCGCACATAATAATTAATATAATATTATTATATAAATAACTTACTTATTTGTTTTATTATTCATAATGTCAAATAAATAAATTATTTATCTCATTGATTAATTAACAATAATATTAATTAATCTATTCCTCATTGATTATTAATTTCCATAATAATCGATTAACACTTATATGATTAAATATCACATTAAATGAATATAAATTTTATTATATTATAGACACGTTGCTCATTATTATTATTATATTTCTTGCAATAATAATAATCACATATTATTAATCAATCACAGTTAATATTCCACAACAATTAATTAATATTCTACAATAACAATTAATTAATATTCTACAATAACAATTAATATAGATTAATTGTTCGCTTAAATTAATATAATCATTCTTATATTACGTCACTGTGCCACACAAGGCTATCAACGAGTTTATCGTAAACTCCATCAATTTCTTAATTATTATAATTATTAAATTTAATATATAATTGAATTAATCATTCTCATAAAGCAAAATCATTTATATTCAAATAAATTCTCATTTCCATTAATATATTTATTTAATAATATATGAAAATTCTCGGGTATTACAAGCACTACAAACCACAGTTTGCTAGGCTGAGACCTTAAATCCGGATAACCGTTTTAAAGTCTCTTTGATTTACATTTCCAAAAGGACAGACATGCTATATTTACATGCAATTTTGTCCATCGTGGGAATCATATCTAGATTCTTGTGATTAATCAAAGATCTCGTGATTCCTAGGCTCACAGAATATTATCAAAAAGCCTGTATAGCAGAGATTTGACATGAAAGGCAAATTAAAATCAAAACGCCCAAGACAAAGGATTCATCAGTTAAATCTTTGCATGAGCGTAGCCAAAGCTTCTCGTTCCCTCTAGATATGGATCTAGGGTTGCGTAGTCACTTTAATATTTACAAAACTAGAAAGAAAGCTAGATTTAAATAAATCTTAGCCATTCTAGCTCAACGATTCCAGTTTGACAGCTTTTGAACCGGTTGAAAGCTAGAAATGGCTAGATTTAGATGAATCTAGTCCACAAACTTCACATTAGAACATATTTACATTAAATGAACAATTAAGACAGATATTTAATCACATTGAATAAATAATATATATATATATATATATATATATATATATATATATACTTATATATATATATTAAAGCTGAAAAGAACCACGTATTTCCAATCCAGGCGTGATTGAGAAATGTAAATATATATATATATATATATATATATGTTTATATATATATTGAAGCTGAAAAGGCCACAGATTAGCAATCCAGGCCAAACGAGTTAGTATAAATATATATATACAATTATATATATATTAAAGCGAGTAAAAGCCACGGATTAACAATCCAGGCTAACGAAGTTAATATATATATATATATATATACATATATATAAAAGCAGAAAAGGCCACAGATTTATAATCCAGGCATAACTAAATTAAATGTAAATAAATATATATATATATATATATATATAGTTAGTTATATATATATTAAAGCTGAAAATACCACAGATTAACAATCCAATCTAAATAAAACTTATATATATATATATATATATAAATATACAGGATTATATATATATATATATATATATATATATATATATATATATATATATATTCAAACGATAAAAGCCACATATTTGAAATCCAAGTTGCAAAAGTAGTTAAAATATATATATATATATATATATATATATATATATATATATATATACTTGTATATACATAAAAGTAGGATAGAAAGGCCACAGATTTGAAATTCAGGCGAAACCAAAAGCTATAAATATATATATACGCTCACATATATGATAAAGTAGTAAAAATCTTTATATCACAAGAAATCTTACAGTGTGTAGCGCTAAATGCTTTAAACCACTTGGAGGGCTTCAAAACTCTGTTTTCACTGGTTAAAATTTGATATGTTAGTATATATACGTATACAAACGTATTGGAAGAGTAAAATTGAAGTTTGGAGCACTATAGGTAGGGTTAAGAGCTGAAATGGATAGAATTTCCTTTCTTTTCTCCTTTTTTCTCTTCTTTTTTAGCTAGTGGGGGTCTCTATTTATAGACCAAAATAGCCGCAGGTGTACTCGCAGCAGTCGCGAGTCTACCTGCGGCTCCCTGAGTGGGCCTCGGTCCCGTGGGTCCTGTTATCTCGTAGTACGTGCACTCTAACCAACGCATTGTCTACTTCGAAACTTCATAACTTTTAATCCTAGAGTCCGATTGAGGCGTGATATACCTTTCCAGAAATCCCTTTCCAAGAGCTACACAATGACATGTGATTTGACCTTTTCTGAATCCAAGAAGATGGGTTCATGACCAGATCTTTGAGTCTTCACAGTCCGTCCGTTGAGCTGTCTTGTGCTGTTTTCACTTGAGATTGACGTTATAGTTCTTAATGACCTTCATGGCATTGATTTGGCTTGATTTAGACTTGATTTGATGTCAAGTTGGTAAAATAACCAGTTTGCTCTTCCGGGGGTTATCTCTAGGATTGACAGGATTTTCTACTATTTTGATCCTAGCCGACTCTGTTCTTTCTCAGGGTTGTCTCCGTGGTTGACTTGGTATCCCAGGGTTATCTCTGGGGATGATTTGATGCTTCAGGGCTATCTCCAAAGGTTGATTTGCTCTCCCGGGGTTGTCGTCGGGGTTGGCTGTATCTCCCGGGGTTATCGTCGCTGTTGACTGTATCTCCCGGGGTTATTGTCGGGGTTGATTGTATCTCCCGGGGTTGTCACCGGGGTTGATTGTATCTCCCGGGGTTCGCTGGGGTTGACTGTATCTCCCGGGGTTGTCGCTGGGGGTTGACTTGATCTCCCGGTGTTGTCGCCGGGGTTTGATTTGATATCCCAGTGTTATTGCTGGGGCTGGATTTGATATCCCGGTGTTCTTTCCGGGGCTGGATTTGATATCATGGTGTTGTTTTTGGGGTTTGCTGTATCTTCTAGGGTTGTAGCCAGGGTTTGCTGTATCTCCCGGGGTTATCACCGGGGTTTGATTTGATCTTCCGGTGTTATCGCTGGGGTTTGCCTTGATGATTTGGACTTCTAGGGTTGTCTCTAGAAGGTAAAAGACGGTTTTCCCTCCTGCAAGGTTAGTAACAGGAATGCAAAATTTTGAGTGTCTACAGATGCCCCTCTTTATCATGTTCATGCAATGAAATGGAATGAATATGATAAAGACTGCTAGACACTGGAAACATGATACATGCAAATGTAATGCAATGCATAATATGCTATGTCATATATGCTATATGCTTTTGTGGTGTTAGTTACCACGCGTATTCTATCACTGACTGCTCCCACCATTTCTGCTGGGGATGGAGTTGTTCGTGGTGGTTTTCACTGAACTCTTTTCATGCCTACTCGAACGGTAGTTTGTAAAGCTTTCATCATCAGATTTTTTTCGGTGCTACATTGGGTTGAAGCCAACGGTTTAAGATATCCATAAGTGCTATAGAGACTTGATTAGATAGATTATTATAGATATATCTTCAAGATCTCTGTTGTGAAGACTTCTACGATTGATACCCTTGAATCTTTCTGAACTCAACGTCGGGGTTGTCACTAACGTTTATTATCTTTAACTATACTTTTTGACTTTTCCTCTGCTGGGGATGTTCCTCTTATGACGAGTGACCTCATTGTGGATTCCTAATGCCTATCCTGATGATAGCTTACACTAGTTTACATCATCGGCTTTTCTGACGCTACGTTGGGGTTGTCGCCAATGGTTTGGATTGTTGTTTGGTTGATGCCGACGTTTATGTCGAGGATATAAGTCTCACTATCTACTCGAACAATGGTTGACAATGATTTGACCATCATCAAACCTCCTCGATGCCTACCCGAATGGTAGTTTACAACGGTCAATTGAACTGATTTGATGCCTACTCGAATGGTAGTTTGCAGAGTTTGACCGTCATCGAACCTCCTTGGTGCCTACTCGAACGGTAGTTTACAACGGTCGGTTAAACTGATTTGATTCCTACTCAAATAGTAGTTTGCAGAGTCTGACCATCACCGAACCTCCTTTGTGCCTACTCAAACGATAGTTTACAACGGTCTGTTGAACTGCTTTAATTCCTACTCAAACGGTAGTTTGTAGAGTTTTGACCACCATCGAACCTCCTCGGTGCCTACTTGAACGGTAGTTTACAACGGTCGGTTGAGCTGACTTGATTCCTACTCAAATGATAGTTTGCAGAGTTTTGACCACCACCGAACCTCCTCAATGCCTACTTGAATGGTAGTTTACAATGGTCTGTTGAACTGATTTAATTTCTACTAGAATGGTAGTTTGTATAGTTTGCCCATCACCGAACCTCCTCGGTGCCTACTCGAATAGTAGTTTACAGAGTCTGACCATCACCGAACCTCCTTTGTGCCTACTCAAACGATAGTTTACAACGGTCTGTTGAACTGCTTTAATTCCTACTCAAACGGTAGTTTGCAGAGTTTTGACCACCATCGAACCTCCTCGGTGCCTACTTGAACGGTAGTTTACAACGGTCGGTTGAGCTGACTTGATTCCTACTCAAACGATAGTTTGCAGAGTTTTGACCACCACCGAACCTCCTCGATGCCTACTTGAATGGTAGTTTACAATGGTCTGTTGAACTGATTTAATTTCTACTAGAACGGTAGTTTGTATAGTTTGCCCATCACCGAACCTCCTCTGTGCCTACTCGAACAGTAGTTTACAACGGTCGAATAATCTGATTTGATTCCTACTCGAACGGTAGTTTGCAGAGTTTGACCATCACCAAACCTCCTCGGTGCCTACTCGAACGGTAGTTTACAGCTGTCGATTTAACTGACTTGAAACCTCGACTAGAGATTTGTATAACAGATTCCATCATCATTTCTCCCCGTGAAGGATAGTTTTCCATAATTTTCATCATCGGACCTTTCTAGATGCTACGCTGGAGTTGTCGCCAACGGTTTAATAGTATCAGACATTCTGGCCTTCCTTGAAGCATTTTTCAACGGCTTTCATCACCGGATCTTTCCTGATGCTACGCTGGAGTTGTCACCAACGGTATGCAATATTAGATACTTTGGCCCTCGTTGATACAGTTCTCAACAGCTTTCATCACCAGATCTTTCCCGATGCTACACTGGAGTTATCGCCAACGGTTTTCAATGTCAGATAATCTGACCCTCGTTGAAGCAGTTCTTAACGACTTTCATCAACGGATCTTTCCCGATGCTACGTTGGAGTTGTCGCTAACGGTTTGTAATGTCAGATAATCTGACCCTCGTTGAAGTAGTTCTCAACGGCTTTCGTCATCGGATCTTTCCCGATGCTACGCTGGAGTTATCGCCAATGATTTACAATGTCAGACCTACCTGATCTCAATGTTATAGGTATCTTTTTGATAGGTTATACCCTCAGACAAATCTGGATACTTTGACGCATTCAAAACCCACCGTTCACTAACGCCGAACCATCCCCAAGCTTTAATAGAGGCAGTTTTCAACAATTTTCATCATCGGTATTCTGAATACCACATCAGGGTTCATACCAATGGCTTATATAAAGATTATCTTTCATCAGGAGTTTTACGCTCGGAATCAGGGGTTCAGGCCATTTCTGCTCAATCGCGTAGCACTTTTTTCCCTGATTTGACTTTTTTGCTTCTGGGAACTAGACTTTAACTTCAATTGGACCGAATTAGAGGGGGTGGGACCCACCCTAGGGTGACACAGGTCTACTTGCGGCTACCACAGGTAATGGTACGGCTCCCTACGGGTATAATTTGGTCCCCCCGTGGCTTTTATAAGTCATTTTCAAGTTGAACTATATAGAAAATCTAAAAATTCCTCTTTAGATCTACTGAGTTCGGGTTACTTTTTTCAAAATCTATCACCGTACAAACGTTCTGCACAACTCCAGTAACGTTTACATCTTTTCTTTTCAAGTTTTGACCGTTAGAACATTAAATTTCATATAGAATGCTTCTAAACACAATATAGTGAATATGCATGCTTATATGAGTTGATAAAAAATTTCAGACTTAGTAAATATGTATGTTTTACCATGCTGAACATTTTGATGTGAAAAAAACTAATTTTTGAGACAGTCATTTGGCGCCCTTTTTGGCCAGTGTACTCATCCTATTTGAGGACAAATAAGCCTGGATTTTCAACTAAAAATATACATGGTAATTTAGCTGCAATGGGGAGTTTAATTTTGATGTTTTTCATATATATGAAATGTTCATGATTTTGGATAGGCGTGCTACTGAATGGCCACCTAGTCATTCCTATGTCCATGCGGATAGTCCATTTTACAAAGTAGACTCTGGCGAAATTTTTTTAAAAGCCTGAGCATTTAATGAACATGCAATTTTAACTCTACTTGAGATGTACGTTAACTAATTCATGCTTTAGGACTTAGAATATGCATAAAACAACAGTTTAATTTTAATAGGCAGTAAGTTTAAGGCTTACCTCACCCTTTCTGAGGTGATTTGGAGATTTTATCCAGGTTATGGATTCAGATAGACCAGGAAATTCTAGCAGGGTCTCTGCAGGTGTGAGGCAAAGAAGAGCTTCTGATGTCCCTCAGCCTCGTCCAACCCGGCAGCCTCGTCGATTAGCTGAGTCAGTGATTCGTCCGATCCAGGCTGAGAGGCCGGATGATGTGGACGACGAGGAGGATGTCCCCTTTGTGGATCCCGCTCTAGCTCTTGCTCTGCATAGGGAGCTTCCAGCCATCGTTGTGCCGATTTAGGAGCTTTTGGATTATTTGAGACGCCATCCTTTAATTTATCTTCATGCCAATGAGGTGACTGAAGTTTCTATTCTGGATTCTTTTTCTTTTGCCATTTCAGGACAAAGGTTTAATTTGGATTTGAAATTTGATGCAGGTTCCCGGCTTCACTCAGCCCAAGGAGAACTGGTTTATTGTCCATTCTTTGTATCATACTCTGCATCCGGAGTATCAAGCCATCGTCAACACTTGGGGTTTCAAGGCCTTTTTCTCTATTCATCCCCGTCGTTGCCCTTGGGGTTATCTGCGGGCTTTATCTGAGCGCTGGTTCCACCAAATCCAGTCTCTCCACTTGTTGCACTGCGAGATTATGATGACCCCAATAGATTGGCGGTTCATCACAGGGTTAAAGTTTACAGGTGTGCCAGTGCCTTTGGTGGCTGACATTTCACCTACTGTCATTCGATCCCTTTTGGGAGTTCCTGCGACAACCATCAAGGGTCGGACTGTACGTTCAGGGCCCTTGAGTGTTGATGCCCAGAGTGGGGCTTTGACTGAGACTCTGCCTGATGATCAGAGGGTTAGAGATCGCATTCTTCGGCGACTATTCTTGGTCATCATCAGGGGTTGTTTCATAGTAGACAACTCCTCGACGGTCTTTTTTGCTTTGGTGAGCGCTACTCAAGATGTAGGGCGCATCAGGGATTTTGACTGGGGCACCTACACCTTCACCTATTTTCTTCGTGGGTTGTGCCTACACTTTGAGTGCGTGACAGAGGATTGGCTGGGTTTTTATCCCTTTCTGCTGGTGAGTAATTTCTCTTTCACCTTTCAATCTCCCTCATTCATTTTTGTCAGTCTTTATTACTGAGGACACTTAATTTTTTGCACTTCTAGTTTTGGCATATGAGAGGCTCCCTTGCCTACGTCAGGCCACTACTTTGGGCTTGGAGACATATTCACGGGGACAGCGTTGGCATCATTCTACTTTGACGGAGGTCCCTGTAATAGAGGGATTCACCCATTCCCGCTTGCAGTTAGAGCTATTGACCGCCGACTCTATCACGTGGGTTCCCTATACCCCAGATTATCTGACAGTCAGATTTGAGGATGGATTCCTGACAGGATTAGAGTTTACATTGGTCACTCGTCGGATTCCCCTTTTGACCGATGGAGGCTGGGAGCTCTATTTGGGAGAGTGCGCTATCAGGAGCGTCACAAGAGAGATCCCAATTCCATTCCCTCCCCCTGCTATACATCATTGGCCGTTATCTCAGCCAGTCACAGATATTCCCTTCGTGGGCTTGGATGGCTTCACCCTATCAGAGGGTCCTTATAGTCAGGGGGCCTTTTATCGCTGGTGGAGTCCTTGCACTATTGGGGCTCAGACTCGTGCCACTCAATTCATGGCAAACATGGTGCCTGGGTCTGTTATGATGGCAGATTGGATAGCTTACCTGCGATAGCCTACTCATTTGGAGCAGATTTCTAGTTTGACCCAGCGATTGGAGCGGGCACATTTTTTTAGTAGGCACCTTGGTAGGGGGATCCTTCAGAGGCAGATTCGTTTGATCTTTCCAGCTCTGGAGCTGGCCCCTCAAGAGGTCTATATTCTGGCAGTTGTACTGGTGCAGATCCTCCCTTCTATCAACCAGCCATTCTTTCTGGCAGAGATTCATTGACTCATGAGGAGTTGCAGCATGTTGATCGACTGGGTGATATAAATATCATAGATTTCTTTTGATATGCTTCTCGCTATATCTTTTGATAGGCCTCTGTTGGATATTGGGCGGCTGTGCCCCATTTCTCGTTATCTCTTTTGATAGGCCTCTGTTAGTTATTGGGTGGTTGTGCCGCATTTCCCTGTACTTTTTATTTTTCATTTTAGTAGTAGACAGAGATGATGCTTTCAGTAGACAGTGTATTTAGAAATGCATGATACTTCCTATTTATTGCATCCTATTGTCATTTATCATTATCATCTATTATGATGCATGTAATATGTCATGGATATGCATTTAGATAGGTGAGTTTAGATTTGACCCCTGGATGGTCTCATGATACGGTTCTACAGATGTCTTCATCTACAGTTAGCCGTATTGATCACCTGCCACCTTCATGGATAGCATCCTCTGTGAGAAACTGGTATGACAGTTTGTCTCCCACAGATAGGGTGACAGTTGATCAGTTGTTGGGGCATTCTATGGCTATCTTTATTTTCTAGGTTCCACTGCGCTTTGTGGACAACATATTATCTTGCAGGATACCTGAGCGACATTTTTTAGATTCGACATCCATACGCTGAGTCCTACGTTGGAGGAGTATGAGCGCATCACTTGTTTAGCATTGGATCGGCCTTGTGCTAGGATGTCCCTTAGTGATATGAGACGATAGTTCATGACCTTGACTGGCTTGAGGCGCAGAGTCATCACAGATGAGATTACTTCGGGGTATGTGGTGTCCCTAGACTTCTTAATTGATCGATTTGGCCGGCTGGACAGCTATGCACGATATTTAGGAGATTTTACTATTACTGCAAGTGAGTGGCAGATTGCACGCGTGGATGTTCTGTTGATGTGCACCATAGCTTACTTATATATGTCGTTGTATATGGACCACTTGGATATCAGCTTGATCATAGTGGTTCGTGCTCTTAGACAGGGTTGTACCATCCTGCCCATTATATAAGTAGAGACCTTGAGGTCGGCTACATTCTGCCATACACATCCTGTGGGGTTCTTTAGGGGTAGTCCCGTTTTATTGTACGTGTGGTTTATGACACACTTGAGACCCATCGACACTTTTAGACATCATGGGTACTGCTTTACTCATTAGATAGCCATGTCCTACTCCTTTCAACCGGCAGAGTGTATAGATGCGGCATCGTGGTTGGCCTTTTTGACGGCGATCGAGCATCCATTTGAAATCTTGCCCTGTTCAAGATTCACCTCCCCTTATATCTTTATTACTCATGCAGTTGGCATGGATTATCTACCCCTGGCAGGTTTGAGAGGGGTGACCACATATCATCCACTGGCTGTCATGGGACAGTTTAATCAGTTTCAGGATATTCATCACTTTGAAGGGGCTTTGGATCAACGGCTATCAACTTCATCTTTGTCATTTAGATGCTGCGGATCCATCTCTTATAGATTCGTTAGCTCGGATAACCTTTGAGAGGGATCAGGCGAGAGCACTGATGTTGACAACCCTTTTTGGCAGGGATGTTGCTTTTATCGATAGGGACGATGCTCGAGCTACTCGGGACGTAACTTTTGTTGAGATAGAGGAGGCTTTAGTTTCCTGGGATGCTGTTTCATTGAGCGGGATGAGGTTCTAGCTACCCGGGATGTTTACAATGCTGATAGTACTGTACTTAGGTCATATACCCATAGCATTATTACAGCTATGAGTGCCTTCATAGATGATTATAGTAGCACTATACAGATGGATGTAGATCTTCTAGCTCGCATAGAGACCTTAAGACATGAGCTTACAGATGCACCTCCATCTTCTGAGAGGGATGCCATATTGGACTTGTTATCCCGTTTATCAGCGGGTTTATAGACTAGCTTTTATTTTCAAGCACAGACTAGGTCAACCATTTTTGTCATGTACATGATACATTATATATATTTAACAGTATTATATTACAGAGAAATATATTTTGATTCACTTCCCTTTTGGATATGTATTGTCACTGCTGAGTGATTACCACTTTTTTCATAACTTGTTGTCTTGATGTGTCATGAGCTTTTCCTTGATGGATTGACATTGAGATGTCAGAGCGTACCTCAGAAAGGCCAGTTGATCAAGGAGGCTTGATAATATTTGGGTTTTATTCGGTGTCTTGGGACTAGTTTTTTATTGGGTGCTGAATTTTTTCTTGAAGGTTAGACCGCACCATAAATGGTTGCCTACGTACTCTCGAGTTGAAGGAGATTAGGTCATTCGTTGTTCAGGCTTGGCCTGAACAACGTTGAAAAGTGTTTATTTGGGTTTAAGCTTGATTTGAGGAGTTTTTGAATTTTTTTGTTTTGTTTGACCGCACCATAGATGGTTGCCTACGTACTCCCGTGGTTGAGGGAGATCAGGTCAAATCACTATTCATCCATTTCTGCTCGAAGAATTATTTTTGAATTTTTGAGAAACGTGTAATGATAGGATTTAAAGACGGGATGGAATATCTAATAATATTTCAGTTATGGCTCACGAAGTTTGCACGTGAGGACATAAAATTCTAAGGGTTAGGGAAAGTAAAACCTAAGAATAAAATGGTTAAGTATAATAATAATGATTATTATACGGAATGAATACGAGTATGGTAATAGATACTATATGAGTATGACACGAGAATTAATACGACGTATAATACGAATCTTATACGAAGTAAATGTGTCCAATTTAAATTAAATTCTAATAACCAAACCCGTGGATCGAACCGATAGGTTAACAGGTGGGTTAAACCCATGGGGCAACCTATGAGGGGCCTATAGGGCACATGGGGAGACATGTGGATGACATGTGGTGCATGTGATAGCACATGGTAGCACATGGGAATGACATGGGGTTGAGGAGGTTTGCCTAAAAGACCAAACTACCCTTGGTCTTGCAAATCTATATAAGAGAAGCTTGGTTGGTCATTTGATGGTTTCACAAAATTGAGCCAAGCTATATTGAGAGAGAGAAGATAGTAAGAAACAAGCAATCAAAGAGCAAAGACAGCTAGCTAATTCTTTTGTTAAGAATAAAAGTCCAAGCACTCAAGAACACCAAGAGGTATAACATTCAAACTTTAATTTTCATCTTCCTTCAATATATAATTGATAGAGAAATGAATTAGTGGAGCATGATATGTAAGAAGAAATATGGATGGCCTTGTAGTGGACTTAAAACACTAACGAATAAAGTGGAATCATATTGGTTGATTAAGAACTTAATGAAGAAACTATCAAAATCTTGAGATTTTTAATGTTGAGTAAGTAAAACCATTAAAACATAGAAGGTTATATTGGTTAGAATCACTAATGAATAACCAATGAATTAATTCCATTTGGTTCGGAGTAAAAATCTTGAATAATGAAGTTATGGCGAAAGTTACGAGAATTAGACGTTTAACGTCGAAATCGCAAAATTCCCGGAATAGAAGTCAAAAGTCATCGTTTAACTCGAAAACCTTGGTTTTTGATGGCGTAATGTATAATTAGGTAAATAAGACATGCGGGAGCAAGAACGAATGAATTCAGACTTAAAACGAAGAAATGAGCGTTGAACGTTCATGAATGTTTAACGAACGTATAAAAATGGACTACATGGTGAATTTCTTGCCAACGAATTCAGAAATGAATTCTGACTGGATGGAATCGTAAAACATGAGATATATGAACTAATGGCTTCGGAATGAGCCAATTCCGAGTTATAGCGATCGTGTTACGAGCTCGGGAATCTCAGCATTTGAAAAATAATTCTAAGACTGAGGGTCGGCGCCGCAGCGCCACCCAAGCTTTGTTTCCTAGAGCCGCAGCGCCAGGCAGAGGCTGAGCACACTGCAAGACAACGTCATAGCACTGCCTTTATAACTAAGGTTAGCATTGCAGCGCCCTTAACAAAAAAATTTCCAAAATGGAGGTTTGTTAACCTAACTTTTTACATGGTAATTATGGGACAAGTATATGGTTAATATACATGAAGAGAAACTTCTTAAACAACATGTTTAACATTGGTTATAAGAATTAAACGTTGAATAAATATATTTAAATTTAAAACTAGAAATCTAAAAATGTAAATCGTGAATCGTAGTCAAGATTAATGTGCACCTTAAGGTTACATGATATGTAATAGAGGTATGACGTACGAGAATGTTAAGAAATGAAGTTAAAACTTATAAATTCTATACGGAGTCCGATAACGGTAATCTGGTGGAAATGTGTTCGACTTAGCGAACCGATTAGGGTTTTGTCTGTCATTGTACCTAACGATGATTGACGAGAGTCAGTTTATGACATATGAATGTTAATAAGCCATAAAAAAATATTAAATAACTTAAACGGATGTTATTAGTTTAACGATTTGGCTAAGTTATACAAGAAGGAGAAGATAGTTTATACAATGTGTATCAATTGTGGTAATCTCATTGGTATGCTATGTGTTTATGTCTTGTAGAAGTTATAAAGACCTAAGTAAAGTATACTTAACATATTAAAGACGCAAAAGCAAGTTTTATAAACTCTTGTCTACACGTTATGTTGGACAAGCTGTCAATATGCATGGGCTCTTATGCATAAACTATTATTGAAAAGTCGATGCCATTTGATTCGGCTAGACTAAGACTTAAAGTGTTTTGGTTAGTTTTTCCAGAAATCTTTCCAAATATTCATAATGTTGCTATCCTATGCCAATTACTTTGGTACGAATTGAAAGGTAAGCCTGGGTATGAATACACAAAGGGTTTTACATCGTTAAATTGATGAGCACCTGAAGTTGCCAAAACTTAAACGTAAATACGTTTAATGAATGAGTGTTGATCAACATAGAGTACTACAGGTTGATCACCTCGATGTTCTCGTAAGCTATGTCGAACTTGTGGTCTCAGTGCCAGGTTGTTCTTTTCATGAATGAAAACTAAATGAATGTTCATGGTCGTTGACCAGCTCAGATTCTTAAGAGACTATATGTCCTTGGGAATGGTTTTAAAGTAAATCAAAATGATATTTTGATTATTCGTAGTACTTTATAACTATTGTACAGTTATTGAAGATGAAGTCATATGATTCTTGATGTTAAACTTGCTGAGCTAGTTATGCTCATTCTTGCTTAAAATTATATGATTTCAGCTAAGAGTGAATGGACCGAAGGATCCGGTAAGGACAAGGGCAAGTCCAAGATGGATAAATAGTTTGTCCTTATAATAGCATAGTATTATTTTTGTAATGAATGATATTATGATACAGAATGAATGTAAGGTTATAAAGAACTTGGGAAGGGATTATTGTAATGTAATATTTAGTAAGCTTATAAATGTTATTGAAGTCTTCAATTGAATGTATGAGTAGATAGTAGCACCTTGTAGCACCATGTCCAGGGTTTGAAGTTACCTAGATTTGGGGGCGTCACATGTTGGTATCAGAGCTGTAGGATATAAAACATAAGGAGGAAAAACCTTAGGCAATAACATTGATAAGAGAAGTAGAAGTTATAAGTAAATAAACTCAGGTAGAATTTTAAAGAAGAAAGTAACCTTAAACATATTAAATGTGATATATGTTTATACTATTTTGATTGTGTACTAATCAAGCTATTTTGTCTTATTGTAGATGTCAGGAGATATGTTCATGTATAGGGAAGTGCATGAAGTCAGTGAGGAATTTGTCAACCATATAGAGATAGTACCGATGCCCGTAACGGAGGTACCTATTGTGAACCTAGAGGAGACTGATCCAGAGGAGGAGGATCCGTCTGAATATTCTGATAACTTTGATTTTTCATCATTATTTGATGGTATGTCTGAGGAGCAGGTGGAGACGGTGTCGATTAATTCGGTACTGCCTACTGAGGAGGAGGAGTTGACACCGATAGAGTCCATGAAGGCATTGTTTATGACAGTGTTAGACCGGAATGTCTAGTTGAGTAAGGAGGTGTGTGAGCTTAAGGAGGAAGTTCACAACATCCACGAAGAGAAGGGGGATATGGAGTTCTTCTTGAAGGTCGAGCACGATGAGAAAGTGTTGGCTAAGGATAAGGTCCGGGATCTGAAACTTGAGGTCCAGGAACTGAAGGAATAGCTTCTGAACAAGAAGTAGAAGATAAGTCGAATGTCCTATATTCATATGAGTTCACATCAGGATTACCAGCGTCAGATTGCTGAGTATCCTGTGGAGGAAGGGCAGACTCGATATACTATTAGCCGGGATGTGGTGGTCAGTATGGCCGATGCGAATTACGCCAATGCCGTTAGGCAGATGTAGTCCAGTTATGTAGCTATGTAATATTATGTAGCTAGTAGTGACGTAAAACCCTCTTTTGTATGAACAAAGGGTAGTCTTTTGTAAATCCCAATTTTTGGAATGCAATTGCGGGATGGTGTTGTAAATGGCTAAAGCCATGTAATAACTAACGTTATAGTGTTATACTACAAGCAAAAGCATATTAATATAAGAAGTTTATTGAAATGCTTGTCAATGTGTTTGAGTTATTATTTATTGTTAATAATAACCGACTGAAGAAATAAATAATAATGAAACTGTTTTCGCATTAACAAAAAATGCCGCCAAGAAGACGACAGAGAAACCAAGAAGTAGAGCCTCGTAATGAGCAAGAGTAAGGGAATCAGAATAACCTGATGCAAGAATTCGTAAACTTATTAACTGTGGCCTTTAATAAGACCAGAGAGAATGTATGAATTAATCCTGTGGTAGGTCTCGCGACTACCTTTAAGGAATTTAAGACTATAAGTCCACCTATGTTCCATGGAACTACGGATCCTATCGCTGCCCAAACTTGGGTAAAAGAAATAGAGAAGGCATTTGTAATAGCAAATGTCGGGGAGGCACAAAAGACTTCTTTTGCGACTTACATGATGAAGGGCAAGGCCAACTACTGGTGGGAGGCAAACCAGGGTAGGGCCAGGACAGAAGCGGTTATGTGGACGCAGTTCAAGGAGTTATTCTTCGAGAACTACTTCCCCATGAGTATGCAGGGTAGGATGGAGATTCAGTTCTTAGAACTGAAGCAGGGGGACATGACGGTTCCCCAGTACGCAGCCAGATTCAATGAACTGGCGAAGTTTGCTCCACATCAGCTGGACACGAAATTAAGGAAGGCTAGGAGGTTTGAGACGGGATTAAAACCCTGGCTCTTTAGCCGAATATCGGTATTCCAAAGTATTACTTTTAGAGCCGTGTTAGAGAAGGAAATAATAGCTAAGGGAAGTAGTGAGGCTTTGAGCTAATACCACAAGGAGAAAAAGAATAAGAATATGACTGATGTGGCTGTCAAAATATAGGGAGCCAGTGGAAGTGGTCAGAAGAGGAAGGGTTATAACTCTGGGAATATGGGAGTAAAGCAAGGGGATCCTAAGAGGAGGGTCGAGGTGTGCAAGAATTGTGGAAAGACTCATCTGGGAGTCTGTCTCAAGGGAAAAGTGGTATGTTATAACTGTGGACAGAAAGGCCACATTTCACCTAACTTTCCCAACCCTAAAAAGAATAATGGGTGCTTTGTGTGTGGATCCACAGAGTTCATGGCAAGGAATTATCCGAATAAGGGGTCGGATAGTGGGAAATGAGCTAGTGGAGGTAAGCTAGCAATTGGTGGTTCTGCACCAAAGGGTAGACCGTCGGCCCGTCCTTTTAATATGACGGTTCAGGATGCGGTTGCATCAAGTGATGTTGTAGCAGGTATTATCCCGGTCAAGGATAAAAATACATATGTATTATTTAATTCGGGTGCTACTTGTTCTTTTATAGCATGTGAATTTGCTAAACGGTTAGGATTACTCCCTGAAAGACTTGTAATACCTTTGAATATTAAGGTAGCAAACGAAGAAGTAATTCCTGTTAATTATGTTCATAGGAGTTGTTATGTAGATATAAGAGGTAACAAGTTATCGGTAGATCTTATACCGATAAAGTTGGGAGAATTTGATGTAATTCTCGGGATGGACTGTTGTTTAACCATAGGGCAATTATTGATTGCTAAAAGAAAAGTGTGAACCTTCAAATTTCTAAGAAACCCAAGGTAGTGTTCTACGGTAGTAAATCACCGGGACGCTTTTATTTTCTAACCATGACGCAAGCTAGAAAATTACTAAGAAAAGGATGCATAGGTTACCTATGCTATGTGGTTAATACCCAGCGAATGGGAGCAACATTGGAACAAATACCTATAGTCAATGAATTTGCGGATGTATTTCTGAATGATTTGTCAGGTCTTCCACCCGATAGGGAGATCGAATTTGTAATAGATGTTGTGCCAGGGACGACACCAGTTTCAAAGGAACCGTATCGTATGGCGCTGGTAGAATTGAAGGAGTTAATGATTCAATTATAGAAACTGTTGGATAAAAAGTACATTCAACCGAGTGTCTCTCCATGGAGAGCACCGGTATTATTTGTAAAGAAAAAGGATGGATCGTTGAGGCTTTATATCGACTACCGAGAGTTGAACAAACTAACGATAAATAATAAATACCCATTGCGTAGGATCGATGATCTTTTTGATCAGTTGAAAGAGGCGAAATACATTTCAAAGATAGATTTGCAAATGGGGTATCACCATCTAAAGGTTAGAGAAGAAGATGTACCTAAGACAACATTCAAGACCCGTTATGGTCATTACGAGTTATTGGTTATGTCATTTGGGTTAACTAATGCGCCAGCCGCATTTATGCATATGATGAACATAGTGTTCAAATAGTATTTGTACAAGTTCGTTATAGTGTTCATTGATGATATTCTAGTCTATTCAAAGACACCAGAAGATCACGCTGAACATTTAAGATTAGTAATGGAAGCACTAAGAAAGGAGAAGTTGTATGCGAAATTCACTAAGTGTGAATTTTGGTTAGAGAGAGTGCAGTTTTTGGGGCACGTTATCAACAAGGAATGGATTTCAGTAGATCCAGCGAAGGTGGAAGCCGTTATTAATTGGGAACAACCAAAAACGCCGACTGAGGTGCGGAGTTTCCTAGGGTTAGCGGGATACTATCAGAGGTTCATTCAAGACTTCTCTAAGATAGCTACTCCATTGACAATTTTGACAAGGAAGACCATGAAGTATATGTGGATAGAGAAGTGTGAAGACAGCTTTCACGAGTTGAAGAAGAGGTTAAGTCAAGCACTTGTATTGTCTTTACCTGATGATATGGGGAATTTTGTAGTAAATAGTGATGCTTTGGATAGATGACTGGGTTGCGTGCTCATACAGCATGGCAAAGTTATTGCGTATGCATCTCGGCAGTTAAAGGAGTATGAGAAAGGTTATCCTACTCATTACCTGGAACTTGTAGCAGTGGTTTTTGCCTTCAAAATTTGGAGGCATTACCTATACGGGGAGAAATGTGAGATATACACAGATCATAAAAGTCTAAAGTATATCTTCACACAGAAGGAGTTGAATATGAGACTGCGAAGATGGTTGGAGTTGATAAAGGATTACGATTGCGATATCCTGTATCACCTAAGGAAGGCTGTAACGAATGGGATTTTGTATATTAATTGTAAATATTTATTAAATTAAATAAATATTTTAATTGATTTATTTATTGAGTTAAATAAATAATTTATGTGATTATGTTATGAAGTAATTTAATTAAGTGCAATAGGATTAATTAAATTGATGTGTAAGTAATTGTGTAGTATATTTCTAATTTAATTGAGAATAATTAAATTAGAGGAATATTATGTGCTAAGTATTTATAATGATTTACTAATTTGTTACATGAATTATGATTAATAAGGGAATTACAATTGTGTAGCAATTTAGTATTATGTGCAATTTTAATTATTTAATGAATGTTAGCTTATATTTAATTAAATTAGAAGGTTGGAATTTAATTAAATAAAGTGTAACATTTAAACTATGTGTTAAAGGATTTATTAAAATAAAGAAAATAGGTTTTAAAGAGTTTTGCCAAACAAGACCCTTGCACCTGTTTTAATTCTGTTTTGCCAAACGGGGCCTTAAATACTAAAAACCTATTTTTAATAAGCTGTTTTGCCAAACAAGCCATATGGCTTTTAAAATTCAAAATATTGTAACTTATATATTAATGGTAATTATTATATTTATTGGGTGGTTTAATACTTAGCAGTTATATATATATTATATAATTATATGTATAATATATATCATATCAGTTATAATAATACACTACGTTAGTTAAAACAAAGGGGAAGAACAAAGAAGAAAACAAAGTTAAAAAATATACAGAGAGAAAAGAGAGAAGAAGAAGGGAAGGTTTTGCTAAATTGAACTCATCATCATCCCAAGGATCATCATCATCTTCTTCTAAGCAAAAAGGGTATACCTCTAACTTATAGTTTTTAGAAATTATATTTCCTTGTTCTTCAAGTTTTAGTTCTCTGTAACTTGATTTATATAAGAAATTGTGTAGTATAGTTCATATATGTTTAATATATGTTATAACATGCTTACATATGATTGATATGGTTGTTTATATTGTTCAATTCATGTAAATATGATGAACATGAAGAAATCATGTTCATAGCAATTTACAGTGAACTAGTTTTGAAAAATAGTCTTTATATTATCAAAATTCGTGTTTGATTGTGATATATTGTGTAAATTGATAATAGATTATTATTATATATCAAGAAACAAAATTTACATGCTTTGAATTGGTTGATTTGGTTTAAAAATAAAGTCACAGTGTTAATTTTCTTCAAAAACGCTTAAAAATGGTGTTTTTTCAAAATCATGAAATTAAGTGTCTTGATTTTGTGTTAAGGTGTTTATGAATGTTAAAAAACATGTTAGGAGTTTAAGATTTTGTTTTTATAAAGTTTCATATGCTTTGTGTTAGTTAAAATCGGACTTTGGTGCGAAGAAATAAGCCAAATTGACTTTTTCTTTACACAGTTCGCGAGCCGGGGGAACCCACCAGTAGGGGGACTCGCCCCAGCGGGGCTTTTGCCCTAGAAACCCCCGCCCCAGCTGGGCTACATGCTGTCCAAAAATGTTAGTTTGGTTCCGAGTAGTTTTTATGCAGTACATGATTAGCTAACTTAATGTGATGACATACTAAGTGTATTAAACAATAACATAACATATTTTTTCTATGTTTAAGATAATTTGAAATCTCATATTAATATGTTATGTGTGTACTTGGATATTATTATCATAGGATACGATATGATAGTTTAAAGTGTTATACGCGTATGATATGCATGTTGTGAGTTTAGACTCACGTAAATGGTTAGTTAGCGAGTTAAGTTGTAAACCACGTTGTTAAGTTGAACTTAAGTAAGAACCTCAATGGTTAAACGTAATGGTTATGAATTAATTGGTATTGTAAACGTAATGTAATATGTAGGATAATTGTGGAAGTGACTATAAATTGTAGCTTGTGCTTGAGGTAAGTTTTTCCTAAACATTTCTTTTACGTTTATGCAAGTCTTCTAATTATACTCTTTCCTTAAGCAAGTTTCATATTCTAACTTGTTATTCATATGCAAGATATTGTATTCTCTATAATTTATATATTGAATAGTTATCTTATCAAGTTCATTATTGAATTAATGTGACCTTGACTTAATTGTTCAAGCAAGATTTATCTATCTTTTAAATGCTTTAAGTTATTTCTAAAGCATGCCTATTTAATATGAAGTCTATTGTTATGACTTATACATGGTTCATAATTCTTGTATTATTGAACTCTTAATTATTGTGAGTCGATTCAACTACTCCTTAGTTGATGATAGTTGAACTCCAAATTTCCTTGTAAGCTTATCCAAACCAAACTTTCTTTGGTGCGGACTCGTAAATAAATACTGAGATGAACAACCCTAGTAATAGGGGATTACCATGCGAAAGCGTTAAGATGTTTGTGCACAATACATGGTACGAAGGGCTGATCCCCCTAAGTACGAGTTAAGAGTCCATAGTCTAAACGACTGTTAAAAGTTTTAAATAGAAATATTTATAACATAGGACATAGTTCAAGGTCTTATGACCCTCAGATGATTTCAATATTCGAAATTCTAAGTGTTGATGAAAGGATTATTATTCAATTCTTTATTGATGAAAGAAAAGTTATTCAAATCTATTGAAGCTATTCAGTTTATGTCATTATTATTGTTGTATTCCAAGTGAGCTTTTGTTTGCTCACTCTTTCAATTAAATAACCATTGCAACTAAAGTCGAGAACGTTGACGTACCGTCAACGAGTAAAGGGAAAGGCAAGATGAACAAGTGAAGACTTATTGTGTTTTGATTATGATTGTAATAAGACTTCGTTTATGTTATCTTTTATTTTCCGCACTTATTGTTTATGTTAAGGTTAGCAAACCCTAGGATTTATTCAATTAAGTTGTAATCCTATTATAAGGAAGATTTTTTATTTAATGATAAGGTTGTAATTTTTTTTGCATTCCTTATTATTGGCAGTAGTTGGATGTTATAGTTTAATAGTGAACACCAAATCATGTGGAAATGAAGTACTCGGATTTGGGGGTGTCACAAGTTGGTATCAAAGCTTTAGGTTATAAACCTTAGGTGGGGGGAAAACCTTAGGTAGTAGCTTTATAGGAAGATCGAAAAGATAGATAATAGTTAATGATAATAAACTACCTTATATGTTATGTGTTTACGTTTAAGTATTCGAAGAGTGTCGATGACTCAATATCACGTAATAATTAAACTTTAAAATTTTGTTGTCAGGATGACGAACGTTGGAGAGTCCAGTCAGGCTAAGGAGGAGTTACCCTAGATGCCTAGAGACGAGGAGCCCCGAGACATCCATGTTTTCTGGGAGCAGTTGGTTTAGAGAGAGCCATCTCTATTGATCACCATAGCTGGTCAAGAGCATGAGCTAATATCTGACCGAGACGATGAAGACGAGGATGAGTCAGAGGAAAAGGAGGAGGAGGATCCTGAAGAGGAATTTCCACCTCACTTGACTAGTGCTGAGATGTACGAGGAGATCTACTACCGCAACGTGGAGCTACATGGTCGAGTCGGAGAGCTTGAAGTAACCATACAGCAGTAGGACGAGACCATTGAAGAGCTAGACAGTGAGCTTGGAAACGTAAAGTGGGATCTAATCCACGTGGAGAATGAAAGAGACGATGCACTGGCCGAGCTAGCAAAGCTGAAGAACGACATCCGGGAGGAGTCAGCGAAGCGTGCCAGAGCGGAGGAAACAAGCTTGAGAGCTACTCAACGAGCAGATCGAGCTGAAGACGAGGTTCAAGGGAAGAAGGCCAAGATAAGGGAGACGGAATACGCTTTCCATATGGCTATAGATAGGTCCCAGGATCGTGTCTTCTATTATACAGCTCAGTTCCAAGGTTTACCATGGTACATGGTGGATCGCAGAACAGTGTTCCGGGTGATGGAGGAAGAACGTAGAGAGGCTGTGTGACGTTTTAACATGCCTAGATAGTAGAGTCTTTAATTATGTGTTTCTTTATATATAATAATTATAAATCCCAAAATTTGAGATAATAATGGGATAAGATAAGGATGTAGTCCTGTATTTTTTTTCAGTTCAAGAAAGATGTGTAAATAGCAGGAATGCTATCTATTCAATGTTTTTCAAAACTACGAATGAATAAATAAAGAAGTTTATTGACGTACTATGTGTTCAAATGTGAATTGAATTATTTAAATATTTAAGTATGAACTTGAATATTTAAGAAATGAGCAAAGGATCTAATAAGAATATTTCTTAACAGAAAAATGCCTCCTAGAAGAAGACCTACACGTTTACACCCTGAGGGTTTAACGAACAATAACAACAACAACAATAAGGATGGGATGAATCCCAATTCGGTTCAATAATTGGTGAACCTGCTGATGGGAGCACTTGCGAATCAGCCGCAGGTGCAGGGTATAACGTTTAAGGAATTTAAGGCAGTAGGACCGCCGAAGTTTCAGGGATCGGTAAACCCGATAGATGCCCAGACGTGGGTAACGGAGATGGAAAAGGTCTTCGACGTAGCTAGAGTTAGCAAGGACCAGAAGACGGCTTTCGCAACTTTCATGTTGAAGTCGGATGATAGTTTTTGGTGGCAGGCCAATAAAACGAGGGAAGGAGAAGGAGTTATAGCATGGGACCATTTCAAAGAGATGTTTTTTGAAATGTACTTCCCCATTAGCTCACAGGACCAGATGGAGGTCCAATTTCTAGAGTTTAAATAGGGAGGGATGACAGTGTCGGAATACACCGCGAAATTTAATGAGCTGGCCAGGTTCGCTACATACCAGATCAATACTGACGCAAGGAAGGCGAGAAGGTTTGAGCGGGGACTGAAGCCCTGGCTCTACAACAAGGTCTCCATGTTCCAGCTGAATACGTTTGCAGCTGTATTGGAAAAGGCCATCCTCGCTGAAGGTGGAAGTGACGCGGTGACCAAGTTCAATCAAAATTAAAAGAAGAAGAATGAGACAAAAACCAAGGCTGGTGGTAGCAGGGCTATCAACCAGAAAACTGAAGTGGAACGACAACACCTCTGCTGGAAGTTAACAGAGAACCCAACAGAAGAAGGAGATTGAAGCATGTGTGATATGAGGGAAGAATCACACTGGAGTGTGTCTGAGGGGTAGGCGGGTGTGCTTCAATTGTGGTCAGGAAGGCCATATTGCGTCAAATTGCCCGAACCCAAAGAAGGGAGCTTGCTACACATGTGGATCCAAGGATCACATGGCCCGAATTTGCCCAAGGAAGCCAGCGACAGGGTCAATAGGGAGCAGGGGAAATCGCAACGACAACACTTTGGCCTATCGCTGGACCACTGTAGACCGTTCGACCCACTGCCCAAACATTCAACATGACGGTGTAGGATGCTGTGCAGTCAAAGGATGTGGTGCCAGGTATTATTCTGGTCAATAGTATAAATGCATATGTATTTTTTGATTCGGGTGCTAGTAGTTCATTCATATCTGATGAATTTGCTAAGACTCTAGACTTACCTAAAGAGGAATTAGTTTACCCCTTGAACATAGAGATTGCGAATATGGAGGTTATTCATGTTAGGTTTGTATACAAGAACTGTAGATTGGACATTAAGGTCAGGAATTGATGGTAGATTTGATTCCAATAAAACTTGGGAAATTCGATGTGATACTGGGTATGGATTGGTTGTTCAACCATGGGGCGTTAATCGACTATCAGAAGAAGTCGATAAACTATACGATTCTGTCAAAGTTAGTATTCTATGGTAGCAAATCGCCTAGACAAGCGAGTTATTTGAAAAATCATGCAAGCCAAGAAACTTTTGATGCAAAGCTGTGTAGGATATCTAGCCTACATAGTAGATACTCTTAAGGAGAGCCCGAAGATAGAAGAGATATCAGTGGTTAGGGAGTTTGTGGACGTATTTTTGAGCGATTTGCCAGGACTTCCGCCAGATAGAGAAATAGAGCTCGTAATCAACTTAGCGAAGGGAACTGCTCCTATTTCGAAAGCTCCGTACAGAATGGCTCCAGTCGAGATGAAGGAGTTGATTGTTCAACTGCAAGAATTGTTGAACAAGAAGTATATTCAGCCGAGCATTTCACCGTGGGGAGCGCCAGTATTGTTTGTGACTCGGAAGGGTTTTGATGTGATATGGGTGATAGTGGATCGACTGACGAAGTCAGCACATTTCCTACCGATCAAGATTAAGTTTAACTTGGATCAGTTAGCGAAGCTGTACGTTAAGGAAATTATCTCTCCACACGGTGTTCCGGCGTTTTACGTCAAATTTCTGGAAGCGTTTACAAGAATGTCTGGGAACGCAATTACAAATGAGTACGGCGTACCATCCTCAGACCGATGGCTAGAGCGAGAGAACAATTCAGATGCTAGAGGATATGATGAGAACTTGCGTTATGGACTTCAAAGGAAGCTAGGATGATCATCTACCATTGGTGGAGTTCGCCTACAATAATAGTTACCACGCGAGTATCGGCATGCCACCTTACGAAGCGTTATATGGTAGGAAATGCTGAACTCCATTATATTGGGATGAGGTTGGTGAACGACAACTGTTGGGACCAGAATTGGTGCAACAAACTACTGACATTGTCAAGGTAATCAAAACGAGATTGGTAGCTTCTCAAGACAGACAAAAGAAGTATGCCGATCATCATCGACAGAATCGAAAGTTTGCAGTAGGAAGCTTCGTTTTCCTAAAAGTATCTCCCTGAAAGGGGAAGATTCGATTTGGCAAGAAGGGGAAACTGAGTTCCCGATTCATTGGACCTTTCGAGATACTACAGAGAGTTGGCGAAGTGGCTTACGAGGTTGCGTTACCTCCGGAGCTAGATAATATACACAATGTTTTCCATATTTCCGTATTGCGGCCGTACAAACACGACTACAAACATGTGATAGAGTACGAGCCTTTACAATTCGATAAAGACCTAACATATGAAGAAGTGCCTGTTCAAATGGTTGATAGAAAAGACCAAGTGCTTAGAAATAAAGTGATCCTTCTGTTAAGGTAATCTAGATGAACCATAGTGCTGAAGAAGCTACGTGGGAACTCGAAGATGTTATGATGAAAACTTATCCCCAGCTATTTGTGTAATTTCTTGTATACCAATTCTAGGGACAAAATCTTTTTAAAGGGGGGAGAATGTGACGAATGAGTTTTTTTATTGTGATTCTGGGGACAGAATCCTTTTAAGGAGGGAATATTGTAACAAATGAGATTTTGTATATTTAATTATAAATATTTATTGAATTAAATAAATATTTTAATTAATTTATTTATTGAGTTAAATAAATAATTTATGTGATTATGTTATAGAGTAATTTAATTAAGTGCAATAGGATTAATTAAATTAATGTGTAAGTAATTATATAGTATAATTGTAATTTAATTGAGAATAATTAAATTAGAGGAATATTATTTGCTGAGTGTTTATAATGATTTACTAATTTGTTCTATGAATTATGATTAATAAGGGAATAATGATTTACTAATTTACTAATATTACATGAATTATAATTTACTAAACTCATTATGTTTATAATGAGTTTTTTTATTATGATTCTGGGGACAGAATCCTTTTAAGAATGGAATATTGTAAAGAATGAGATTTTGTATATTTAATTATAAATATTTATTGAATTAAATAAATATTTTAATTTATTTATTTATTGAATTAAATAAATAATTTATGTGATTATGTTATGGATTTATTTAATTAAGTGCAATAGGATTAATTAAATTGATGTGTAAGTAACTGTGTAGTTCAATTCTAATTTAATTGAGAATAATTAAATTAGAGGAATATTATGTGCTAAGTGTTTATAATGATTTACTAATTTGTTACATGAATTATGACTAATAAGGGAATTACAATTGTGTAGCAATTTAGTATTATGTGCAATTTTAATTATTTAATGAATGTTAGCTTGTATTTAATTAAATTAGAAGGTTGGGATTTAATTAAATAAAGTGTAACATTTAAACTATGTGTTAAAGGATTTATTAAAATAAAGAAAAGAGTTTTAAAGAGTTTTGCCAAACAAAGCCCTTGCACCTGTTTTAATTCCGTTTTGCAAAACGGGACCTTAACTACAAAAAACCTGTGTTTTAATAAGCTGTTTTGCCAAACAAGCCTTATGGCTTTTAAAATTCAAAATATTGTAACTTATATATTAATTGTAATTATTATATTTATTGGGTGGTTTAATACTTAGCAGTTATATATATATTATATAATTATATGTATAATATATATCATATCAGTTATAATAATACACTACGTTAGTTAAAACAAAGGGGAAGAACAAAGAAGAAAATAGAGTTAGAAAATATACAAAGAGAAAAGAGAGAAGAAGAAGAAGGGAAGGTTTTGCTAAATTGAACTCATCATCATCCCAAGGATCATCATCTTCTTCTTCTAAGCAAAAAGGGCTTATAGTTTTTAGAAATTGTATTTCGTTGTTCTTCAAGTTTTAATTCTCTGTAACTTGATTTATATGAGAAATTGTGTAGTATAGTTCATATATGTTTAATATGTGTTATAACATGCTTACATATGATTCATATGGTTGTTTATATAGTTCAATTCATGTAAATATGATGAACATTAAGAAATCGTGTTCATAGCAATTTACACTGAACTAGTTTTAAAAAATAATCTTTAAATTATCAAAATTCATTTTTGATTGTGATATATTATGTAAATTGATAATAGATTATGATAATATATCAAGAAACAAAATTTACATGCTTTGAATTGGTTGATTTGGTTTAAAAACAAAGTCACAATGTTAATTTTCTTCAAAAACGCTTAAAAATAGTGTTTTCTTCAAAATCATGAAATTAAGTGTTTTGATTTTGTGTTAAGGTGTTTATGAATGTTAAAAAACATGTTAGGAGTTTAAGATTTTATTTTCATAAAGTTTCATATGCTTGTGTTAGTTAAAATCGGACTTTGGTGCGAATTAACTTTTTCTTTGCACAGTTCGCGAAGCCTGGGGAACTCACCAGCAGGGGGACCCGCCCCAGCGAGGCTACATGCTATCCAGAAATGTTAGTTTGGTTTCGAGTAGTTTTTATGCAGTACATGATTAGCTAACTTAATATGATGACATTTTAAGTGTATTAAACAATAAGATAACATATTTTTGATATGTTTAAGATAATTTTAAATCTCATATTAATATGTTATGTGTGTACTTGGATATTATTATTATAAGATACGATATGATAGTTTAAAGTGTTATATGCGTATGATACGCATGTTGTGAGTGTAGACTCACGTATGTGGTTAGTTAGCGAGTTAAGTTGTAAACCACGTTGTTAAGTTGAACTTAAGTAAGAAGTTCAACGATTAAACGCAATGGTTATGAAATAATTGGTATTGTAAACGTAATGTAATATGTAGGAATATTGTGGAAGTGATTGTAAATTGTAGCTTGCGCTTGAGGCAAGTTTTTCCTAAACCTTTCTTTTACGTTTATGCAAGGCTTCTAATTATACTCTTTCCTTGAGCAAGTTTCATATTCTAATTTGTTATTCATATGCAAGATATTGTATTCTCTATAATTTATATATTGAATAGTTATCTTATCAAGTTCATTATTGAGTTAACGTGACCTTAACTTAATTGTTCAAGCAAGGTTTATCTATCTTTTAAATGCTTTAAGTTATTTCTAAAGCATGCCTATTTCATATGAAGTCTATTGTTATGACTTATACTTGGTTCATAATTCTTGTATTATTGAACTCTTAATTATTGTGAGTCAATTCAACTACTCCTTAGTTGATGATAGTTGAACTCCAAATTTCCTTGTAAGCTTATTCAAACTAAACTACTTTCAAATAAAGCACCTAGGCCCAATTATTGAAAGCGCACACACACAGAGAACAAATAAAATAGGAAAATTAAAAAGACGCGGTAACCGTGTTTCACGGAAGTTAGGGGGTGCCTAACACCTTCCCCCCGCTTAATCAAGCCCCCGAACTATATGAATCTTAGTTTCCAAGGCCAAGTCAAACAGAGTCCAATAATTAGGCCTACTTGCAAACTTTTCAAATAAAACTCGGTTTAGTTTGTACAACCATTTCAAACATACCAACTGGCGACTCTGTAAAATCAAACTTTTCAAATCGTCGACATTATATGTCGGCCTTTTTTTAAAAATTCACCCTTCAGATCAAACAAATGAAAACAAACAATGGTAGAAACACATTAGGGAAAAGGGGATCGCCAGAGATTTTTTCCGACGTCGACAGGTGGCGACTCTGTTGGGGACAATAGAGGGCTTAAGCCGCATTTCAATCTTTTCAAGCATTCCCTTTTTATCTGCATGTGTGTGGATGCTATGTTTACATTGAATGGATGTAAATAAATGTTTTACTGCTTTAAATATTAGTGCTTCGCACAATGTCATCATTTCATACGGTGAGGCACGTTGTATGTGAATGTATGTTGTGTGAATCCTCCACCAGGAGACGAACCCATCGGCGTTTGATTACTGGACTCAAAGGAGATTAATCTTGCCTCAGGAAATTCGCCACTTAAATTCGCTCCAATTGAAATAACAAATTAATTTCCCCTCTAGTAAATTACGATGATCTAGGGACCTATATGCCGAAAAGCCGCGAGAGTAGCCTAAGATAGGTCAGCCTCTGATATACCAAATCCGAAGGGGAGTCTCATCATGCCTTCCCCTTTCAATTCAATGTAAAATTCCATGTAAATATCAAATAAATGTAATATACATTCCATTCCCTGTCAATTTTATTAAATCATGTCATGCTATCTTGTCATGTTATCCTATCATCAAAATAACTAACCTCTGTTTTACAAGAAAAGATTAATAAAACTACAAAAATAACGCATTGCATAGCATGCATCATGTTAATATATACATCAAAATTAACATACCTACTTTTATTATAGGAAAAATTGGTCCCGTTACCAGATCAAAGTTTAAAAAGGCACTAAGCCCATCTCCAGGCATGGATTCAAGTACCCAACCTGAATCCACCCCTATATAGTCTCGGGAAGAGTTTGAAGGACTAAAGAACCAGATAGCTGAATTGGCTATTTTCCTAAATGAGCAAAGCAAAAATATATAGGGTAAATAAATACCCGTTCAAACAAAATCGTCCACATAAGGTGGCAGTCAGGATACCGACAAAAAGAAAGATACTCAGATACCTGAGCCTCAAAATAAGGATCTGACCAACAAAACCCCTAAAATCACCAATCTTAAAAATGATCAGGAAACTGGTGATATTAGGAAAAAGGTCCAGCAAAAGGAAGAAACAATCCATTCCTTCAAAGGAACTAGGGCATTTGGAAGCATAAACTACTCAGATCTATGTATATTCCCAGGGGCTCGATATCCAGACAAATTTTAAGTCCTGAATTTTGAAAAGTATGATGGATTAGGAGATCCTTACACTTATTTAAAAGTTTTCATTGGAGAACTCGAATTCTATGCTGAAGTTGAGAAACTTAGAATGCATTTATTCCAAAAGAGTCTGACTAGGGAAGCCCGAGCTTGGTATGTCAGACTCGATAATTCCAAAATCCATAGCTGGGAAGAGCTAGCACATGCCTTCCTAAATTAATATAGCTTCCAATCTTAGATGGCTCTGGATCGATGTCAAGTGACTTAAGTCAAAAAAGCAAAGCAATGAGTCTTTCAGTGAGTATGCCCAAAGATGGAGACGGATGGCTGCACAAGTCACCCCACCTCTGACAGAGACCGAGATAGTGATGACTTTCATAGACATCCAAGAAGCTCCATATTATGAGAGGGTCCTAGCAGGTATAGGAAAATCATTCTCAGAAATGATTAAACATGGAGAAAGGGTCGAAATGGGACTTAAGTCTGGGAAGATCAAAGACCTTACCGCTTTGGAGGCAGTGGCTGAGCATATTCAAGCTGGAAGCTATGGGAGTAATCCTCGAAGAGTCCACAAAAAGGAGGAGGATGTGTCCTTGATACTTCAGGGACAGAATCAGAGAGGCAATCCAAACTTGCCCATTTAAAGGAGAAATTATTCCCCTTTTCAAGCTCCTGCACAATCTTTGAATTCTTCATTTCAAAAAGCCAGAGAATTTAAACGTCGAAGAACGTTCACACCCTTGGGGGACTCACTAGAAAATGTGCTGAATCTTCTGACAGCAAAAAAGAAGATTGTCCAGCTCCTTCCGCCTGGCCAATTCAAGCGGACGAGATTTTGACCCGAGTAAGAAGTGTGCTTATTGAAAGTCAGATAATAATCTAGAAGAGGGGTTGAATGGATTATTACTGGTTTAAAAATTATCTAAAGCCTTTTTGAATTTTTAGCAAATTAATTTATTGTGTAAGAAATTAATATGCAGGATTAGAAAAATTCAATCACACAATGCACAGAGATTTATCTAGTTCACAATATACAGCTTGGGTATATTGCTACATCCAGTCTCAAGCTCCTCTCCAGGGCTTGAGATCCTATTACTCCCAGTAATAAATGCACCTTCACTAGGTGGAGAAACCTTTACAAATTTTTATAAATCAACTTACAACTATTCACAACTAACTATCTTGGACAACGAACTCTCCGCTCTTTCCTCAAGCTTAGTTGAATCTTCTTTTGAGCTCAGAACTATTCTATAACCTGGTCTTGAAACAACAATCTCTTTCTCACCTCACAAGTTCACTAGAGACCCAACTCCCAGCTGACCTCTCCAAGACTCTGATCTTGGTCAAATAATTTTTCTCTTTCTCACAGATATATAAAATAAATTGACTCTACCCTTTTCCTTTTTACAAAAATATAGTTTTAAATTTGCTTCTAAAGTAAGCAGATAAAGTTTAGTACAGATTTATAAAAGTTCAAATGACTTTTATAGTTGATGCTTTTTAGATAAGAAGATATATATTTTAAGATCAAATATCAAATAAAAGTTCAAGACTTTTATGTGGAATGCTTCGGATAAGCAAATATGTATTTTATGATTAAAAATAAAAGCTCAATACTTTTATGTGGAATGCTTCAAATAAGCAGATATGTATTTTATGATCAAAAATAAAAGTTCAAGACTTTTATGTGGAATGCTTCAGATAAGCAGATAAGTAAATTGATGCAGTTTTATAAAAAAATTCTTTTCTTTTTATAAAGAATGTGTTTCTATGGTTTAAACAATTCTAGAAAAGATTTTTTTTATAAAGAGTGTTTTTCTATGGTTTGAACAGATATAACTTTGATTTTAGAAAATCATATAAAATCACTTATAGTGCAACAAGTATTTTTGTTTAATAAGTAAGTTTATAATTAAAATACTTGTTTGTGAAAGTTATCAAATATAACAGATTTATCAATTAAATAATACTTGATGAAATTTGTTTCACCCATGTATATATATTATATTATATTTGATCTATGTTGTGAAAATTTGGCCACTCAGGATTTAAAGACCGTTTCGAAGAATTTCAGAGAAATAACATCCGAATTATATCGGTATCTAAGTACTGACCAAATTATTTGTTTCACAATCTGATAATTATATAAATATTTTTCAATACTTATATAATGTATCAATATTAATAAAAAGCCACTTAGGATTTTAAAGACCGTACGGAAGATAAATTTCTTCCGAATTATATCGGTATCTAAATACAGACTTTTTATAATATTTAATAGATTAAATATAGATATATATAAATGTGTATAAAAATTAAGTATGATAAATTTTCACCCACTTACATATATTATATTATATTATATTTGATATATGTTGTGAAAATTTGGCCACTCATGATTTAAAGACAGTTTCGGAGAATTTCAGAAAAATAACATCTGAATTATACCGGTATCTAAGTACTGACCAAATTATTTATTTCATAATTTGATAAATATATAAATATTTTTCAATACTTATATAATGTATATATATTAATAAAAAATCACTTAGGATTTTAAAGACCGTCCGGAAGAGAAATTTCTTCCGAATTATATCGGTATCTAAGTACAAACTTTTTATAATATTTAATAGATTAAATATAGATATATATATATATATAAATGTGTATAACAATTTATCTTTAATATATCTATATATATAAGCAGATATGAGATAATATAAATGTAGAAATTTAATGACTTATCTCAACTACTTTGAACAATTTAATCTTCTTTCAAGAAATAGAACTTTGAATTTAGAAGATGAAGAGAAAGCTTTTTGCAGAGAGATTATGTAGGCAAGGAGATATAGCTTTTCTTTGTTTTGTGAATTGGTAAATTTGGAATGAATGAAAAGTCTCCTATTTATAGGATTTTGAAGTTGATGGCAAAATAGTAATTTTTAAAATTTGATTTTGAACCAATAGTTCAGATTACATATGTGAAAAATGAAGGGTCCGGATTTAAAGAAGTGCACACGGATTTGGCAATATCCGGTAGAATATTTTTGCTAAATGACCATGTTTTTATTTTCAAAAGGTTTGCATTCTGATAAGTTTTTTGAAAATTTCAAAGGCAAGCATTTATCATTTTCTCCAACATGCAAGACTTTTTAATTCTCAACCCACACACACACAGTTCACTTGCATACACATCATTTGCATTTGTTTCTCATTTGTATACACACATTTGCATGCACTAGTTTTCACACATGGCACATGCATGCATTAATTATATATATATATATATATATATATATATTACATATAACTTATATATATATATATACCGTATATATATATATTATAAAAATAATTTTGAATTCTTTTTGCCCAATAAGAATTTTTAGAAAAGAATAGGAATCTCCTTGCCTTAGGAAATGTTAATATTTGAATAAATTTAATTAACACTTGATAATTAATTTATCAAGGTCAAGAAAAATAAATTTAATTTTATGATAAAAAAAAATATTTTTGATAGGAATAAAATAGGATAATTAAAATCAAATTATATAACAATCCTATAGAGAGGATTCTACCTATTTTATATTAATCCTATTTACCAAGTTTGTTATCGTCAACATCATCAAAATAAACTGATTAGTTTGGAGACCTATCAATCTCCCCCCTTTTAATGATTACAACAAACAAAAAATATTTTCTATTTACAATTGCTCCACTTTAGTAACTGCTCCCCCTTAGTGAATTCATGAGTTTCAAATTTAACGAAAATCTTTGGTTTTTCAGAAAAATTTAAACTCATTAAAATTGCAGTGCAGTGTGAAGCACTGACATAGCAGGTGATATAGCAGTTAATAATATATACAGAAGTTAATAAATATATATTTCTTCTCCCCCTTTGTCATTATAAAAACCGGGGAATAGAAAAGCTGTTCACAACCTGCAGAAAGAGTTAGTGTTTTTTAATGGAATTCTTGAACAACCTGCAGGAAAGTATGTTAGAGAAATAAAACATAAGTAAACTATATATCATGCATAGTTAGTATGTGTTAGTGTTATCGTACAGTGATCCCAAATAGTTAGTCAGTATATATATATTTATACATTCTTCCCAAATAGTTAGAATTCGGATAATTGATAGTGATAGAAATGTAGTTCGAGAAAGGGAAGATGGTCTTCTGTCGAATTCTGATCAGCCTGAGCTGAACTGGTGCCAGCAAAGAGATGGAAGGATGGTGCAGATACCTTCTGAAGCTCCATTAACATGTATAGCATATCTCGAATATAATTCACAGAAAATTAAAGAGACTCTATTTGACTCAACATATTGGTTTGATTTTTCAAAGAGAGTTGAGTTAGACTATTTAAGGCATCAATTTGAGACAGTAAGTGTAATACCCGAGAAATTTTGAATATTATTAAATGAATATATTATTAGAAATGAATATTTATTTGTATATAAATGTGTATGTGTTATGAGATGAGTTAACTCAATTATATTAAACTTTATTTATAATGATTGAGAGAAGTGTGGAGTTTATGATAAGCTCAAAGAATGCCTTGTGTGGCACAGTGATGAGAAATATTGATGATTTAATTAATTAAAGAAGGAATTAATAAGTAAATGATTAATTAATAATATATTATTGATTAATGGTAATTATGGGTGATAGCATATTAATGAATAAATAATTGGTTAATATTAAAAGGTTAATGTTTGTTCGAGTATTTGTTAAAGTGTAAAGTTATGTAATCGCGTATTGTATAGTAACTACAACTATATAATACAAAGCATGAGGTGACATTCTGATAGAAACTATATAATAAAAGGAAGTGAGTCACATGGTTGGACTTATGAGAATACATATTATATGTACATTATACAATATGGAACCAAACTATATTATATAAAGTGTAGTGTGACACTTTAGTGAGACTATGCAATATGAAAACTATATAATAAGATTAATGAGTTATATGAGTTACATAAATGAGACTTATGTGACCAGGTGATAGGTATAGTACATTAACGTATACTATATGGAAGATTAAGTTAAAGTATGTAAATAATTGATACTCCATGAGTAACATAATTGAAATAATAATAATGAGGGTTGGGATAATGTAGTATGTCACTATTCAATTAAATCATAAATTGACATTATTAAACTGTACATGGATTATATATCAATGTGTATACATATACCCAAATTACTGCCATGTAATGTTGTTGTGACACTTTAGGTCCATGAATACCCCTAAATAAATTTAAACCTAAGTAATACATATATGCTTAATTAACTTAAGTATATATTAAATGTATATGGATATAACCTAAGTGTAATATTATTCTTACAAATGCTGAGTTCTTACTTCATTGTCCCACAATGAGTGTCAAACTCTCCTTCACGTGAAAAGCTTATGGCCTAGCCTATTCCCTTCATCTCTCAAATTCAGCAAACTAGCAACAATGATGAGTAGGGAGTATGTGGTTGTTAGCCACTATTCCACCAACTATCAAATGTCCATCATCTTCTTCCTTCATCTCTTGGTTTAATTCATGGTGTAAAGGTTTGGCATGGTTATTCATTCCTCTATGAATTGAACTCATCCCTTCTCATTTGATTTTTCTAAGTTTCTGAAAATTGACATAGAGTGTGAGCATATTATAGTGAGTGTATAATCTGAAGTTGAGAGCAAGCTTAAGACTTCAAGAGGTATAATCTCTAAACCCACTTTGGAATACAATTCATAGAAATGAACATGAGATACTTGAAATTGATGTGTGATAAGGTGTTAGCATGGTTAGTGAAGTATATAGATGTGTTATATGTGCAATGTGATAGTTAGTAGATTTGCTTCATGAGGGAATTTGAGGCTTGGCTGGAGCTCTGCTTTAGCAGAGAACTTTCTGGCCTGGAACCGGAGTCGCGCGGCCGCGCCACTCCCTAGTACAAATGGGGCGCGGCCGCGCCCTTCTGCAGAAATAGTTGGTGATTTTGTTATGCCTTCTAATGTATTGAGCATGTTATACTAGTTAGAGTATGCATATAAATCACCTTAACATGTGGAATAAGATTGCTATGTATATAGTAAGCCATGTTAGTTTGAGTATTTTAAAGAAAGCTTAAAGATTTGGAAACTAGTTTGATAAACATGGTGTAATACATGTTCTGACCTTATGAGCAAATGTATTACGTTCTGATATGCCTTGACATGTGACAATATGATAGTTATATTGTTAGACTATCAAAGCATGAATTGAAATAAGTTTTCAAGTAAAAGACTATACGTGCTATGTGTACAACAAGCTATGTATACTTGAATTTTGAACTTGGTATCATAATTTGATTTCATATATATACATGCGCACGAAAGCGTGAAAGCATGAAAGCATGAAAGCATGAAGCATGATATGAGTGGACTTACCTTATATGCTTAAATAATTTTGATAGCACATAATTCAAAGGTGAACTTAATGAACTATTTACACTTTGAGTTTGAAACTTGTGAGCATGCTTATGTGTTCCAGCTATGCATATATGAAAGTATGAGGAATAACAAGTGAAGTAGCTTTGCATGCTTGGTGGCTTAACATAAGTTTTTCAAAAGAAATCTTGAAAACTAGTTTGTCAATAACTACGTTGTAAGTATTCTAGAATGTGAATTAATGATTAGGTGTGCTATGCCTATAGACATGATTAACATGAATGACTAGTTAGTCTTATGCATTGTACAATAGTTGAGCATGATTAAGAACAAGTTTCAAGGAAGTGAAACAAAGAACATGAAATGCATGACTAAAGTAACTTGAACATGTGTATATGATACTTAGTGACCTCATAACGTATGTATAGCAATTAAACGTAAGAGATGTTGTTACTTGAACACTTAAAGCTTTGATTAGATAAGAATGGATAACGAATTAAACTTAGTTGTCGGTTCCTAACATGTGTAGTTGTCATGATCTTTCTTATGTGTTCAATGCGTATTGAGTTGGTTTTCTGCAGGAGCAGCCCTGTCTTGGTCTGCACCAGGAGCCGTGTGGTCGCGCCACTCTTTAGTGTAAACCAAGCGCTGTCGCGCCAATGTGTAAAATTTCCAGAGTTGTTTTATTATGATCTGAACTTGAAGCATATTTGTGTGGTTGCCTTACTCTGTGATACATGTCCAGAATGTTATTCAAATGTCTATGAGCATGCTAAAGTAAATTTACAAGGTGTTTATAAGTTTTAAATGATAAGTCTTTCGATGGTTCCGAACTACGTCAATTGAAATCATAGTGACCTATAATCTGATTTCATACTACACATGAATAACTACGTGGTAGCATACGTATTGGATTGTATGACTAAATCATATGTGTATACTTGAATTTCATATCAAGCTTATGTACCGAATGTGTTTAGCTAATGAGTGTCCTATACATGTAAATATATTATAATAGGATTCGAAAGTGTTGATTAGCTTTACGTGAGTAAACTACGCTTAAGGCAAGTATTCTAAACCCTTGCATTAGTTTATTCAACGGATATTGTAAGCAAGCATTTGAACTCTATTCTTATTGAATTCGTATTAAGTTATTGTTGTGCAAGTAAGTTATTCAAATCATGACTTATTGCGTCATAGTTATGATAAAGTCGATTATATTCTTCGAACTTTAATGTCAAGTATTGAATTTATAAAGAGTGGTCTATGCTATTCGATTTGGCTAGACTTATATCATGATTTGAAAGCTAACCAAACCAATTGATTGGTGCGAAGTCTTATATTGACTGAGAAGAACAACCTTCTTTGAAGGGAAATTATATATTGTCAGGAGACCGATGTGCGCACTTTAGTACGATTGAACGATATGCATACCGTAGGGTACTTTAGGCTGATCACCTGTTGTACTTGTTTTTATTGGATTATCAGTATATTTCTATTAATTCTAGTAGAAGTTCATAGTCCTTAGTTACTGCTCAGTATTCAGTTATCTTGAAATCGTGAAGTGAATTAATATTGAATCTTATTGATATTCTGATGTCCTTCGTGACTGTTATTGAAAACTGTTGATATTTTTTGCTATCTTTGAACTATCATACCTTGATATACCTTTTTGGATTTTGAGAACTATATTACTCACCCTTGTTGTTATATTACTTGCTGAGCAAACTTGTTGCTCATTCTTGCTTTCCCTAAAATATTTCAGTTAAGGCAGAGCAATGCGGACCCTCGGGCACCGACAAGGGCAAGGAAAAGGCTACTAAGTAGCTTAATATTATGTAGGACTTATGATTGTAATAAGAACTTATTCTATTATGTACTAGTTAAGGTTATATATGCTTAAGTCTTGTCTAAGCTTTGTAAATAATGTTTAAGTTACGAGACCTTGGGACGTGAATAAATTATATTAATTAAATGTAATCTATTCGGTAATAGTGATGTGTATTATTTCGCTGTGCGATGCGATATTTAGTCGTAATATTATTATCATGGTGTTATATTATAGAACTTGACAAACCGAATTCGAGTGACCCTGTGGTGGTCCGAATTTGGGGGCGTCATAATAATAATACGACTAAGTGTCGCATTGCACAGCGGAATATAATACACGACTACTACCAAATAGATTACATTTAAATAATATAATTTATTCACGTCCCAAGGTCTCGTAAATTAAACAGTGATTACATAGCTTAGACATATCTTAAGCATAAATAACCTTAACTAGTACATAATATCATAAGTTCTTTATTATAATCCTAAGTCCTACATAATTAAAGCTACTCAGTAGCCTTTCCCTTGCCCTTATCTGTGCCCGAAGGTCCGCACTGCTCTGCCTTAACTAAAATGTTTTAGGAAAAGTAAGAATGAGCACAAATTGCCCAGCAAGTAATATACAATAAGGGTGAGTAATAAAAATCTCAATTCTCGAAAGGGTATAGCAAGGTTTGATAGTTCAAGGATAACAAGAATATCAACAGTTCTCAATAACAGTCGCTAAGGACAGAATAATATCAATGTGATTCAATAATAAATCAATTCAAGATTTCAAGATAACTGAATACTGAGCAGTCACTAAGGACTATGAACTTCTACTAGAATTAACAGCATTAAATTGATAACCCAAATTAAAAACAAGTACAACAGGTGATCAGCCTAAAGTACCCTACGTTATGCATAACAATCATTCATACTCAAGTGCGCACGTCGGTTTCGACAATTATATATTCCCTTCAAAGAAGGTTGTTCTTCTCAGTCAAATACAAGATTCCGCACCAATTAATTGGTTTGGGTCGCTTTTCAATAATATAAGTCTAGCCCAATCAAATGGCATAGACACTTTCACAATATTCAAGAACAATACCAAGTTCAACATGAATAATAGCTGTAATGAAATAAGAGTTCAAGTATGCTAATTCAATTCAAACGATTAAGTAAAGAAACTAGCTCGCAATATACAAGGATAGAATACTTGCACCGTAAAAGAGTGTAAGTTAGGAAACTTGCCTTAAGCGTAGTTTATCCCCGTAATTTAATCAACACTTTTCGAATCCTATCGTAATATAGTTACGTATATATGATATCCATTAGTCATATAGTTTAACATTATATCTCATCTCGTATATACGATTAACACATAAGCTAAGTCTTGACCTAGTTACACAGTTATACAGTATCATATAATTTCACAAGTCTTGACTTTTAATGTCTTTTATCATTAACGTTCCTCTTCTCAAGTTAGTCATCTTCAAACATTATTACTATCATGTGAGACTACCATAAATAGTAAACATACTATCATATTATTAATATCACATAAGACCATAATCAATACTAAATATATTTCATTTTAGCAAGTTATGGCATTTCCATAAGTTAACCGTCAAAATTGGATTCAAGTAACATCATATAATATCACATTGCATGTATACATTTTAAAGAATACTTTTATGTTTGTTCAACCCTTTCACTTTCATTAATAATGTTTACTAATACGGTCTAACACATTCATGCTACATTACGAAATCTATATATGTAAGTTAATGTGTCCGACATGCATTTCAAGGTTATATAAACATGCCCGAAAAATCAGAATGTATATATGGTCTTTACATGTCAATATCAACCTTCAAAACTTGTATTTTTGTTAGAAATGTTCAATAGTGAGGTCTAACATGCTCTTGTCATATTATGAACCATATATACATAAGTTAATATGTCTTTCAGGCATCTCTACCTCACACCAACATGCCTTGAAAATCAGAACATCAATGTGTTACACACATGTCAAAGTTTGTTTTCAAAACTTTAATTTTAGTTAGGAAAGTGCACTAGTTAGGTTCACATGTTCATATTATATCACGATACATATATACTTAAGTCAATATGCATTTCGTGTGTCTAGGTCATACCAATATGTCTCACAAATCAGAACATAACCATGGCGCCTATATATCAAAGTCCCTTTTTGAAAACTCTAAGTTCACTTTGAAGAACATAAGTTATTTTGTCAAAAGGTATACCATCCTGGTTTAAACATGCTTATGTTAGGTTTATGTACCCATATATACATACTACCCATGTTAACATGTTCGTTTAAATCAATGCAAGAAACTATCACATAGCAGAAAGAAAGCAGAAACTGGAATCAGGTTCCTACGCAGCTGCGCTGCGCCTGGGCATAAACCCGGTGCAGCTCCGCAGTGCGCAGTTCGATTCAAGAGGTAGCCTGCATCGGCAGACTTCTAGGCCAAATGCCAATTTACTTCACGAAATCAGTCCCAAGCAATTACATTATGCTTTAAACATACTACTAAGGCCATATACAATCAAATAAACATTCTAACCTACAATTGTCATCCAATTTCACTAATTCAAGAATTCAATAATTTAGAAAATCTTAGAGAATATAATATGAAGAACATGGAATTGTTATATGAATTTGATTTCTAGCAAGCAACATTGCATTCTAAGATGTTATTAAGTTTATATAATAACTAACAAGTATAACTCAATCAATTTATCATGATGACCAAGCTTAATTCAAGAATCAGTAAATCTCAGAGAATTTGAAGAAGCAGACAATTGGAGTTCATGAAATGAAGAACAAGGAAATAAAGTTATACCCTTGTTATATGTTAATTGAACTCCTCACACACTGAATATGCTTCTACAATTGCTCAGCAACTTAAAACTCTCAAACTTAGAATTTATCAGACAATTGCAAGCAACACAAAAACTGAAAATGGAGCTTCTATTTATAAAGGAAACTTGGTCTAGACATTTGCATTGTAGTAAGGTTGGAGTCTATGGTATAATGGAAGAAAACATTGGTTAATTGGGAGTGGTTTAACAACCCACCACCAGCCATCCCCATAGCCATTGGCTTTGCAAACATCACCTATGCTTAGCCACTGATATAAACTTGGAAGTTACGTGATTTAGCCTTAGGCTACTGTTCATGTACTATAATGTAACTGATGAGTTTAAATCTTCCAGCAATATATTTATTTAGTTCAATGCAGTTCTTTTTAATTCTCTTTTTGGTTTCCACATGTAATTCCAATACATAACATTACTATAAGTAGAAGGTTTAGGGATTATATATGTACTCTTATCATTTAACCCATGTACATTGGTTTCACATTGTTTCATAATCAATGAAGATAACATAAGATAGTTAAGTATTGTCAAATTATCTATCACATACTCATGATGTCTCACTTTAATGTATATTCACATTGTTACATAGGCATTTCATGTAACACTCATAATTCAACAAACTTTACTATATAGTTTATATATATGTACATAGTCACATTGCACTTTACACTTTGTATAATATATAGTTAGCTACTATACATTATACACTTAATCGTCACATGCTCGTACATAGAAGTTAATAGATTTCTTATCTTAGCAATTAATTAATAATAATATCAATTAATCTATTTCTCATCAATCAATGAAATTATTAATTTCCACAAAAATTGATTAATACTTATATGATTAAATATCACATTAAATGTAAATCTTATTATATTTATGAACGCGTTGCTTATTATTATTATATTATTTGTAATAATAATAATCCCCACATCATCAATTAATTATCATTAATATTCTATAACAATTAATTAATATTCTACGATAACAATTAACAATTAATTAATTGTTCACTTAATAAGTTCTTCGTCAATTAATATCATCATTAATATTCCTCATCACTATGCCACACAAGGCTTTCATGAGTTTATTATAAACTCCACATTTTCCACAATTATTATAATTACTTAATTTAATATAATTGAGTTAACTCACAAAATCATTTATATTCAAATAAATTCTCATTTCCATTAATATCTTTATTTAATAATATTAGGAAAACCTCGGGTATTACAGCGTCACAGGTTGGTGTCAAAGCCGTAGTTATAAACCTTAGGAGCGAGTTTCCCTAGATTATAACTTAGGAGAACTTAGAAGTTAGAAAGGGATAGAACTCACATAGAGTTTTCCCTAGAGAGAGACTTAGTGTGTTATGAAATGTAACTTCATTCTATATAATGAACTTATGTTTTGTTTAACATTCTAATGGAATTGCTGTTTGTTTGTCTTGTTTTTGTGATTGTAGGATTGCAGACACAGGAGTACCTAGTAGAGTGGCCGAGGAGGAGCCTAGAGATATACACGTAGTATACCAGGCGCCTCTAGAGGCTGTGCCTGTGCAGGCTATTGCACCGTTCAAGTTTGACGACGAGGACGAGATTGAGGTAAAGTCCGATGCAGAGGAGGAACCGATGGAGGACGTGCCTACAGAGGAGGAGCCCATGTAACGATTGAGATTTCATATAATAATTTCAAATATTTATTGGGTTAAATAAATATTTTGTGTGATTTATTTATTGAGTAGAATAAATAATTTATGTGGTTTGTGGAGTGATTTAATTAAGTGTTATATATTAATAATTTATTTAATTGAGGTATATTAATTTATAGTATAGTTGTAATTTAATTGAGATAATTAAATTAGATGAATTATGTGTTAAGTGTTACATGAATTATAATTAGCGAGTAATTATAATTATGTAACAAATTTTTATGTAATTAATTGATGTTGGATTTTAATTGATTAAATTAGATGAGTAATATTTAATTAATTAAAGTGTAACATTAAAGTATGTGTTAAAAGGATTTATTAAAATAAAGAAAAGAGATTTAAATAATTTTAACCAAACAAGGCCCTTACTTGTATTTTAAAAGGCTTTTGCCAAACAGGGCCCTTGCATTGTTTTAAACATATTCTACCAAACAATGCCTTAGCACTAATAATCTATTTTTTTTTAGAAAAAATAACCTTGTTTTGCCAAACAAGCCCTAGTGGCTTTTGATTTTTGAAATTCTATAACTGATGAAATTTAATAGGTAAATTAATTTTCAGTTATATATTATATTTATATCCTATATCTATTAGTATACGTATATAGTTTTATGTTAGTTTTATATCAGTGTTAGAAGAATATCACTATTAGAGAAGAGAAAAAAGAATACAGAGAAAAAAATAGAGAGTTAGAGAGAAGAAGAGAAAAGAAGAAGAAGGAGGAAGAAACCTTATTAACCAAAACAATCATCACCATCTTCATACTCTTCTCCTAATCAACAAAGATATAATCCTAACTTTCAGTTTTAAAAATTATGCGTTTATGCTCGTCGTAGTGATAGTTCTCTGTAAATATGAATTTTATGAAAACTTTATAAATACGAATTATATGTGTTTATAGCATGCCTAGATATGAATTCTATGCTTAATTAATTGTTTAATTTATATACATGTGATGAATATAAGGAGTTCATGATCATCACTGAGTTACAGTAAAAGTATTTTGAAAATTATATATATATATATATATATATATATATATATATATAGTTTTCTCTTTAAATCAATGGAATTCATGTTTGATTGTTCATCTTGGGTTAAATTAAGTATAGATGATGATAGCATGTTTAGAAATTGAATTATTATGCTTGAAATTGGGTGAATTGATTTAAAAATAAAAATGCAGTGTTCAATTTCATGAATAACACTTAATAATAGTTTTTTCTTCAAAAAAAATCAAGAAATTGGTTGTTTGATTATGTGTTATAATGTTTATCTATGTTAGAATCATGTTAGAAGCTTTAAGTTTGTGTTTTCTATTAATTGATATGAATTGCATGAACTGAAATTAGAATTTGGTGTGGAGAAATAAGTCAAATTGATTTTTTTCTGCACAGTTCGCGAACTTGTCTGCGTTCGCTGGAAGGGCGGGCCTATCAAGAAGGAAACCCCTGCCCCGGCGAGGGGTGGCAGGGAAAAAGAAAATTTGTTTTCTTTTATATTTTGTAAAACTAATTTTATGTAGTAACTTTTATAGCATGATTAAACATATATTAAAATGTTAAATGAATATTATTAAATTATATTAATAAAATATAATTTGTGATTATAATTAGAGTAAAGGTTTAATTTAAATTATAATTTTATAAAATTATAATGATTATAGTTGATTCATTTTAATCAAGTGAATGATAATTTTTAAATTATACTTTATGTAATTATAATAAATGCATGATCAATTATAGATTATAATCTTGTGTATTATAATTCAATATTTGCATGATTAATTATAAATTATAATTTGTGTAATTATAATTTAGTAAATGCATGATGTAGTTAATTAATTATAAATTATAATTTATTTATAATTTAATTAAATAAGATGTGATTATAATTTGATTAATTATAATTAGATTAAATGTTTAAATTATAATTCATTTAATTATAATTAATATGAAATACATAATTATTAATTGAGTTAATTATGTGAGCATGCCTATGTGATGTAATTAAATTATGTGATTATTAATTTAATAATTAAATAAAAATGAGTTAACCTAGATGGGTTAACTAATTATGTAAGTTAGTTACGTGTTAACTAATTTAGATTGTTGTGATTAAACATATACGTGTAGGAAGTGTTAAAGAACGTGAATTATATTAGTAGCTTGCGCTTGAGGCAAGTCTTTTAAATCCTAAACTCGTTTATTTGTTTCAATTCAATTATTCATTGTTTGAGATTTGTTCTTTTATTGGACAAATAATTATTGAAAGTTCATGATATAATTAAAGTAAACTTGGCTTATTGTTCAAGCAAGGTTTGAATATTCTTTTGAGATGCTTTAAATTTATTTCTAAAGTATATGATAGTTCGTAGTTCTTTCAGTTACGAATTATTCCAAGTTATTGAAAGTCGATTCAACTAATCCTTAGTTGATGAACGTGAATTCTAAATTACCCTTGTAAGCTTATCCAAACCAAACTATCTTTGGTGCGGACTTGAATTCAAATTACTGAGTTGAACAACCCTATTATTAGGGGAGGTTACTATGCGTAAGCGTTAAGATGTTTGTGCACAATACATGGTATAAAGGGCTGATCCCCCTAAGTACGAGTTAAGGTCCATAGTCTTATTGATTGTTAAAGGTTTAAATGGAAATATTTATAACCTAGGACAAAAGTTCAAAGGTCTTATGACCCTCAGATAAATTCTATATTCGAATTTTGATGTTGATAGAGAATTATTATTCAATTCTTTATTGCTGAAGTAAGCTAAGTTATTCAAACTCTTTTTAAAAGATATCCTTTCATGTATTTATTATTGTTAAACTCCAGTGAGCTGTTGTTTGCTCACTCTTGCATTATATAACAATTGTAGCTATGGTTGATAATGTTGACGCCCTGTCTACGAGTAAGGACAAGGGAGAGCAAAACAAGTGAAGACTTGTTTTTATTATTTAAAATGATTGTAACAGACGTTAATGTTATATTTTTATTTCCGCACATTATTATTATGTCAAGGTTAGAGTAACCCTGGGAGTAATTTTTAAGTAGGTTGTAACCCTTATTTTAAGGGAGATTTTATTATTTTGAATAAATGTTGTATTTTATTTTAAAGTTATATTGGGTAGATATATGTTATATTAGAAAGTGAACACCAAATCATGTGGAAACGAAGTACCCGAATTTGGGGGTGTCACAGCCCATGGAGGACTCCTACGAGCCTAACCTAGAGGAGCATATACTAGGAGAGTACGAGGAGCGTATTCTAGAGTTGGACTGCAGAGTCTAGGAGTTGGAGGCTAAGGCCCAAGAGAGAGAGTCGGAGTTTCAGAAATTGAGGGACGAAGACTATCAGAGGAAGCTGGCCATGCAGGAGTTAGAGGTGGAGATTGCTTACCGCAAGGAGGCTGGGATCTAGATAGGAACCTTATTCCAAAAGTCGGTATCCAGAAATATAGATCTGGCAGGGAAGCTAGAAGAGGTCGAGCAGAGGGAGTTGAGTGAGAAGACTGAGAAGGAAGCACTCCGTACTTAGCTAGAGTTGGAGGTCATGGATAGGATACACTTCGAGAAAAAGTGGGAAGCGGCTAATGAGAGAGCTGACGACCTAGAGGATGAGGTCAGATGCAAGAAGAGGAAAATGAACAAGATGGGGTATTTATTCTGTTCAGCTTTCGAGAGGGTGATCGATGGTGTATACCACTATCTAGCGGAGCAGGGACAGACCCTACATACTTTGAGCTAAGAGTTGGTGGCGTACATAGCGTAGATCGAGTACAAGAGCGATGTGGAACGTGGGATGATGGGATGAGACCCTTAGCTAGACTAGTAGTAGCTTTGTAGTATTTATCTTATGTGATGTATATACTATGTTGTAATCCCAACTTTTGTGTAAAGTGTGGGATAGTTATGTAAACCCCGAGTAAGCTTATGTTAGAAGGGTAAGGTGTTAGTGTTCCCCGTCTTTTGTGATGTTAGGGGATATATGTGATAATATTTATATAAATAAGCTAGGAATGATCATGTAATGAAACGATTTGGCATATGAATATAAATGAAACTTATTTTAGAAATCGTGTTATAATTTTATTTCTTTTTAGTATTAAAGGAAATACTTAAGTGATATGATTGAGTAATAATAAAATGAAAATTTGTGATGCAGAAAATGCCACCCAGACGTAGATTGACTGCACCTGAGGAGTCAGTAAATAATAAGAGGGAACAAGTAGACCCGATCCAGAAGCTAGTTGATCTGTTAGGAGAGGTTCTTAGGGGAAGGAACAATGAACCCGTTTGCCCTAACCCTCAAGCTGTTCCAGTGACAAGTTTTAAGGACTTTAGGAGTGCAGGACCCCCAGAGTTTGAGGGTACTACCAACCCAATTATCGCACAGACCTGGATCAAGGAAATTGAGAAGGCTTTCACCATCGCTCGAGTGGGGGAAGACCAAAACACTGTATTTTCTACGTACATGATGAGGGGCGAAGCCAACTACTGGTGGGAGGCTAATCAACAAAGAGCGGGGGAAGGGATAATCGCATGGGAAAGATTAAAGACGCTATTTTTTGAGAACTACTTCCCAAAGAACATGAAGAATCGAATGGAGGTGAAGTTCTTAGAACTGAAGCAAGGTGATATGACGGTGGCGCAGTACGTGGCTAAGTTCAATGAACTAGCGCAATTTACGGAACACCAAGTTGGAGATGAGGAAAGGAAGGCAAGACGATTCGAACAAGGGCTGAAGTCGTGGCTATTCAATAAGATTTCAATTCTTCAAATTGATTCCTTTGTGACGTTGCTGGAGAAGGCGATCATTGCGGAAGGTGGCAGTAAGGCCTTAAGTCTATACAACAAAGAGAAGAATGGAAAGAATACTGGAGGAGAGAACCGTACTGAAGGAAGCAGTAGCGGAGGAAGCAACTTGGGAAAAAGGAAGTGGGAGAATAACAACAACAACAACAACAACAACAAAAACAACAACAATCAATCGGAGAATTTTCGTGGAGGTTTCAAGAAGAGGGCAGAAGGATGCCCAAAATGTGGAAAGAATCATCAGGGCGAGTGCTGGAAGGGACGCAGCACTTGCTACAACTGCGGTCAGGAAGGGCACATTTCACCCAACTGCCCGAAATTGAAAAAGATACAAGGATGCTTTGCATGTGGCTCGACGGAGCACAGGATTAAGTGTAATGCCTCCAAATCCGGGTCCCCAGAACCTCGGACCTGGTACGTTACGATACATCATTTCTATAACTATTCCGGAAGATATAAATATAAATTGTTTATACAATAACTTTTACACATAATTCCCAAGGTCTGTAACTTTAACTTAATACCTGCATTCAATATCCTACACGACATACAATGTCATTTGTATCCTATACTATTACCATTTTAACCGTATAATAATTCCATCCGGGAACTTATCTTTGCCTTTGACTGTGTTTGAAGTTTCTTCTTTAATCTGAAATGTTTATCATGATATAACAAGGGTGAGCAACAAATTTGCCCAGCAAGTTTAAGTTCAAATGAAGATATATAATGATTGAAAAGAATAATAAGCTGACAAACTTTCAACAATATAGTGATTGTGAAAGAATATGAATCAATTTCAAAACTGAATGACATAATCAATAATGATGAATGGTCAACAATGAACATGAACAAATTTAACTGGACCAAATGGTAATGAAGGTGATCAGCCTTTCATACCTGATGAACATATACAATATGCACCACGTGCAAATCAATAAATCATAGATATGATATAATCAACAATGATTAATCACGAACATGCTTTACAATAACAACTCGAGTTCGAGTTAGGAAACTTGCTTAATAAAAGAGTATAGAAACTTGCCTGCATAGTCGATTATCGCTACACAATTTAATTTAATCGCTTTATTGGAAAGACCTAACAGTTATAAGTTTGATCTTTCAATTAGCATAACATACTTTATAAGTAAACTATCTAATATTTAAACACATAGTCAAATATTAGATAACCTTAATACTATACATATACACAAGTCTAAACCTAGCACACATCGAGTCTTTAATGATGTGACAACCAGAATTTTCAAAAAATTATTAAAATAAAAATTTAATAAATAAAATTCTTATTACGAGATGTTTTGAGTTTGGATATGTGTATATATGTGTTATATATTGTAAAATATATGTTTTGGTGTGAATATAGGAGATATATATATATATATATATATATATATTCATATGTTAAAGGAATGAGGTTTAATAGTTAATTTAACTATTGAAGAAGGTAAATGAAATTATTATGAAGGGAAAATTAATTGAATAAGATTAGTTAATTTAATTAAGTTGAAATTATATTATGAAATAATATAATTTGATTATTATGCCTTGTTGGCACTATAATTATTATGAATTAAATTTCATAAATATTGTGAGTAATTCACTTAATGAAATAATGAAGTAATGTGAATATATTTGTTTTAATAAAATAAGAGAGGAAGGTATGTTACATATAAACGTAATATGTTAGTGTAATACAATTGTGAATCTCGTAAATAATTAAAATATTTATTAAATAAAATAAATATTTTAGTTAAAATATTTATGGAGTAAAATAAATATTCAATGGAAATTATTATGGAATAATTTAGTTAGGTATGATGGTATTAAATAAATTGAATTAATAATTAATTGGTGATTAGATGTATGAATTAAATAAATTGTATTGAGACAATTTATGTGAGAAAAATGAATGAAATGATTATATATAATAATTGTATAATTCATTTGAGTTAACTAAAATAATTAGTGAAATAAATATTAACTATTTTAATGAAAATATTTATTCTAATAGAGATAAACATTTTAGTTACAAAGGTAATTTCATAATTTATAGTGTAGTAATTATACATGTTATAATTGTATAATTACTTAATGGGGCTAAATAGTTTAGCAATAAAATGAAGTGTGACATATGTATCATATAGTAAGGGAGTTGTTTGAATAAATGGATAAGGAGATTAGGGGTTCTAGCCAAACATGGCCTTGTGACCCTTTGCCTTTGTAACAGATGGGAGCCCTTGGGTTTTTTTAACTGATAGACTAAATAAAAAATACGTTAGTTATGCTAAGTCTGAGAAAGAAAAATAGAGCAGAGAAGAGAGAAAATTGAGAGAGAAAAGGAGTTCTCTGTAGAGTTGGAGAAGAACCTTGGAGAATCAAGGAGAACCAACCTCTTTCATCATCTGATTAAAGCTAAGGAAGGTTCAAGAGGTATTAAAAAATTCTTAAGTTCCTAATCTTTGGTCTTTAATTTCATTGTTAGAAATTACTATGGTTATTTGACCTTAGGAATTGGTGAAGAATCTGTGTGTTGATTATGTAATGAATTTCTAGTGTTATTCATATCTAAAATCAAACCAATCAAGTCTAAATTGTGTAAAAGATGGAAAAATTAGACTCTTGGTTATTACATACTATATGGTCTGTTTTGGAGGTAAGAATTTGGTGTAATTCTATGATGTAAGTTGTAAATTGATAGTGGTTTGTTGTTCTCCTCTGAGAAACGAAAACAACCCAATTGGAATGAACTAAAACGGAGTTAAAACGAATTCGTGATGTAAGATTTCGTTAAATATGTTGAAGTATGAAAATATAATCTGAACACTGAATTGGAACCCTTAAAATGAATCGTTAATGTTTTTGAAGTGTTATAATTATTATGTAGATGAGTAGTTCAGTGTTTCACGAATCCTTAGAGTCAAAAACAGACTCAATCGGATGTGTATAGCTTGATTTATGAAGATTGGAAAGAGAAAAAAAATTGGCCAGAGCAACAAACTGGAGAAGCAAATCGTGTAACAGGCTGCAAGTGGCGCAGCTGCGCTTCCCCCAAGGCTATTTGGGGCGCAGCTGCGCTGGGAGGAAAGTCAGTCTGGGACTATTTTGACCTCCTGTGGTAAAACAGTCATAACTTTTTCATACAAACTCTGATTGAGGCGATTCAAGATCATCCGGAACGAGAACGAGTAGACTTACAACTTTTGTTCTTTAAGTTTTTAAATTTGAGGTCATTATAAAGGGTAAAAATGGTCATTGTTGGGACTAATGTGTTTTTGGAGGCAATCGGGGGGCGTCGGGAATGCACGTATGCACATGTAATGCTCCCGACCATGTAAAATGATGTTCTAAGTTCCATAACATGACTATTATGTATTATAATATTACTTAAATATTAATCTTGGAGTATTAGACAATTTGTATGGGCGTGCTAAGCGTGCGCAAATGCGTGTCGTTTGGGCGTTCGAATATGCAAGTTTGACATACGGACGTGCAAGCGTCGCAGCGCCGTAACGAGTGGGTCTGACCTTATTTAATATTATGTTTTCAATAAGAATAAAACATTATAGAGTAATGTAACCCAATATAGGAGCATGCAAAGCATATGAAAAAGAGGCGAGTTAGGCGTGCAACGTATAAACGTCGAAACGCTGTGTAACGTGGTAATACACTTAAATAGTGTTTCGATTCTAATGAAACGAACATTATAATATATGAAATGTGGTTAATATAAAACCAATAGGTAGTTCTAGAAGGACTTAAACACTTGAATGAATTTTGAATATTACAAATAAGAAATATAGTGAAATATAAGTCAATAGTTAACACAATCAAATTGAACATTTTGTATTGATAATAGGAAGGGTTATGAGATGTAGAGTAAAGTTTACATTACAACTGATATGCATTGCTATGTGACTAATAATTGATGTGCATGATTATATAATTGTGTAGGACACGTGAAGTGCAGATATCTGTAAGCTGTTAAACTGTTATTGGTAAACAACGATCAAGGCAAGTCTTTCAGTTCCTATTTTCTACGTGCACTTGATGATGAACTGTTTTAAATTATTTTACAAAGGGCATGATATGTTGTATATATATTTTAAGCATGAAATGTTAAAGTCAATTTATGACTACATTGATTGATTAAAGAATGTTGATTGAGTAAGGAACTCAATCTTTATATTTGTTATGTGAAGTAAAGCATGTATGCCATGTTATTTTAATTATCATGAGATGTATGTTGAGCATGTATTTATGTGCTATGTGATGCATGAAAGCTGTTAGATCTTGCTGAGCTGTCGAGCTCATTCTTGTAAATAATCACTTTTGCAGGTTAAGGATTCAAGGTAACGCTATGTGCTACTTGAAAGAAATGAATCAGATGTAATGCATGAAGATTTATATACTTTGGCTGAATTGTCATTATTTTGGACCCTGTTTAATGTTTCAGATAGTGTATTTGATAATGTATGCTGGTTAACTGATGTTAAGTTGTAAAGTTTAAATTTTTCCTGATGTATAAGGGTTGTTGAACGTGGTTGTAAGTTTTAGTTTATAATAACTCTGACGAAGCGATTCATGAAATAAGGTTGAACCAAAGTTATGTAATGATAAAGGTCGAGATTCAGGGATAATAAAGATGGAATAATATAAAAGTTTTAAATATTCCGTATTTTTAGTGATTGTATCATTGATTAATGATGTAAAGTCTGAGTAAGGATGTATTGTTAACGACCGATGTCGAGAGTTGTATTGTATGAATTTTGGGGTCGTTACAGTTGGTATGAGAGCTGATAGGTTATACACCTTAGGTAAGAGTACCTTAGGCTATGACCTTAGAGAATGAGAAGTTAGGTTATGTATAACGAAAAGGTGATTCCTTTCACATACGTAGAAGTATAGGATGAGTTAAGTCCTATAAATGTTATAAGAAGAAGGTGAGAATAACGAGGAATAAAACTCGAATAAAATGTTGAACTTTATGAACGAAGTTAGAAATTCTTAAAAGAAGAGTTAATAAATAAACAAGAAGATTCAAAGAAGAATCTTGTAGAGATATGAAGATGAGAATCAGGAGTTACCTAACTTCAATAATAAAGATGACGAATAACGACGAATAGACGAAGTCTATAAGATTAAATCTTAATGAGGTCCTGATATAACTTGATGAAAGGAAAAGATAAGAAGTTTTAAAACAAAACGATAATGAGATAAGAAAGAATCATATGGGAGATGATTATAGAATAAGGTTACGACGTGATCTTTTAAAGTTGAAAGACAGATGGTCAATAATGATTAAATAGTTATAGTTTGATGCTATAACGAGAATGTACTATGATATAGTACGAGGTTAACTCATGAGGAGTTATAAATGATGAGATGCGGAAAATTCGTATCGAGTAAAGAGTAAGTTATGAGCAAGATAGAGTTAGGTGGGATTTTAATTGAAGAATCATGTGATGACTGAGTTGTACAAACCTTTGTATGGGCGAGGGTTTTGTGCTTGCACTTAGTTTATCACATTGATAATAATTGGAATGTTGGTATCGCGCTATTAATGTATATGTGGTCAAAAGGTGATTCTTTTCTTATGTGTATATTTGATAGTTATAGACTATTAAGTATAGTAAGATGTTATTAGGATTAAGTGCGAGTTCTTAAAACTCATGCTTATGGTAAGTTCATGACTCATAATCATATGGTATGTTTGGAACTCCTCAGCGAATAGATGCCTATGGTCTGACTAGGAAGTTATTAAACTCATATTATTGTGGAAAGTTCCTGACTTCCAAAGTGTGGAAAGTTTGATGAACTATACTGGGAATAGAAAGATTATGGTGTAGGAAGCATTGATGTTGTTTAAGGTTGATAGAATGATTAAGTAATGATGGAGTAAAGATTTAATTGATGGAGAAAGTTTTATATTCTAAATCTCCTAGCTTTGCTAGATTTTCAAAATTTATTGACTTCGTGCTGATGTTGCACTTCTGTTTTCTGAAAAAATATTAGATCAAATGATGGAACCAATGAATTTTTAAAAATAGTGCTATTATTCACATGTCTATGCTAATTGCTTCAGCTAGACAAAAATAATTTTAAATTTTCAAAATGTATTTTATGTGTTCTATGCATCATTTGATATGGTGTAGAGACAACAATCGAGGAAGTTATCAATGCAGTTAAACCTAGTGTTGGATGTGATCGTATGATCATCAGCCCACTATGGTATGATGTAGTATAACGACGTCATGTAATGACGAAATCCTCAACGTACCATTATTACGGTACGGTATCAGGATATTATGAAAAGATTCATTTATTTTTAGTTTCCTTAAACTATAAAAAGAACAGGGGATTTATTTACTTTTAGTTTCTTTAAATTAAAAAAAAATTGAGTTGGTTAAAGATATATATATATATATATCTCGATTGATGTCCGAGTTATTGCTAGAAGTCTATACTACTTGATTCAGCTAGACGAATATTGAAAGATGTTAATGAAATTCAAGCGTTCTTTGTCAAACTATACCAAACCAAATTGTTTTGGTGAGGATTCAAATGTTAAGAAGCTGAGGTAAACAACCCTATAAAAGGGGGACATGTTATCGGAGACAATGGTTCCGAAAGTAACGCATATAGTCGTTACGATGTTAAGATGTAATACATTGTGCACGACGTAGGGGTACGATAGGCTGATCACCAGAGTACTTGCAGAGCGTGTTTTAAGTCTGTGTGATTGCTAAACATTCTGTTAAAGATGGTTTACAGTGGTGATGCACTATTAAACCGGGAGAAGAGTTCAAGGTCTTATGACCCCTCAGCATGAATTGGAATCTTTTAAATTCCTGTTATTCATATCGCTTCCCAATTATTGAGCAATTGTGGAAGATTCTTATATTCTGAAGGTGAAGGTGGCAAGAATGATATTCCTTAGAAAGAAATAGTTGTAGAACACAACAAGTTAGTGAATAAGATTAACGTAAAATCTACTTTGATAGATTGAATGAATGAAGATTAATAAAAAATTTGAGGATGAAATTCTTAGAAGAAGGGGTGAATGTGATAACCCGAATACTTATAAGATAGTGAATTATGAAGTATATGTCTTCGACGAGTAAAGTATATGGTAATGATCCTTAGAAAGGAAATGAACGAGTAGAAAATATATAATATTTGAAACATAATTGAGTTCATGTGAAAGTTATGAAATAAAACCTAGAAATTGTTGATGAACTGAATGTAATAGGAAATATAAAACCTATATTAAGGTAATGTGTTGAAGTTATTCAACGATAAATGTTTTAAAGAGATTTGATGAAAACTTGAGTAAGGTAGGGTTTCAGTGATTCCGAGGACGAAATCCTTATAAGGAGGGAAGCATGTGACAACCCGAATTTTTGAAAATTATTAAAATAAGAATTTAATAAATAAAATTCTTATTACGAGATGTTTTGAGTTTGGATATGTGTATATATGTGTTATATATTGTAAAATATTTGTTTTGGTGTGAATATAGGAGATATATATATATATATATATATATTCATATGTTGGAGGAATGAGGTTTAATAGTTAATTTAACTATTGAAGAAAGTAAATGAAATTATTACGAAAGGAAAATTAACTGAATAAGATTAGTTAATTTAATTAAGTTGAAATTATATTATGAAATAATATAATTTGATTATTATGCCTTGTTGGCACTATAATTGTTATGAATTAAATTTCATAAATATTGTGAGTAATTCACTTAATGAAATAATGAAGTAATGTGAATATATTTATTTTAATAAAATAAGAGAGGAAGGTATGTTACATATAAACGTAATATGTTAGTGTAATACGATTGTGAATCTCGTAAATAATTAAAATATTTATTAAATAAAATAAATATTTTAGTCAAAATATTTATGGAGTAAAATAAATATTCAATGGAAATTATTATGGAATAATTTAGTTAGGTATGATGGTATTAAATAAATTGAATTAATAATTAAGTGGTGATTAGATGTATGAATTAAATAAATTGTATTGAGACAATTTATATGAGAAAAAGGAATGAAATGATTATATATAATAATTGTATAATTCATTTGAGTTAACTAAAATAATTAGTGGAATAAATATTAACTATTTTAATGGAAATATTTATTCTAATAGAGATGTTTATTTTAGTTACAAAGGTAATTTCATAATTTATAGTGTAGTAATTATACATATTATAATTGCATAATTACTTAATGGGGCTAAATAGTTTAGCAATAAAATGAAGTGTAACATATGTATCATATAGTAAGGGAGTTGGTAGAATAAATGGATAAGGAGATTAGGGGTTGTAGCCAAACATGGCCTTGTGACCCTTTGCCTTTGTAACAGATGGGAGCCCTTGGGTTTTTTTTAACTAATAGACTAAATAAAAAATACGTTAGTTATGCTAAGTCTGAGAAAGAAAAATAGAGCAGAGAAGAGAGGAAATTGAGAGAGAAAAGGAGTTCTCTGTAGAGTTGGAGAAGAGCCATGGAGGATCAAGGAGAACCAACCTCTTTCATCATCTGATTAAAGCTAAGGAAGGTTCAAGAGGTATGAAGAAATTCTTAAGTTCCTAATCTTTGGTCCTTAATTTCATTGTTAGAAATTACTATATTTATTTGACCTTAGGAATTGGTGAAGAATCTATGTGTGTTGATTATGTAATGAATTTCTAGTGTTATTCATATCTAAAATCAAACCAATCAAGTCTAAATTGTGTAAAAGATGGAAAAATTAGACTCTTGGTTATTACATACTATATGGTCTGTTTTGGAGGTAAGAATTTGGTGTAATTCTATGATATAAGTTGTAAATTGATAGTGGTTTGTTGTTCTCCTCTGAGAAATGAAAATAACCCAATTGGAATGAACTAAAGCGGAGTTAAAACGAATTCGTGATGTAAGATTTCGTTAAAAATGTTGAAGTATGAAAATATAACCTGAACACTAAATTGGAACCCTTAAAATGAATCGTTAATGTTTTTGAAGTGTTATAATTATTATGTAGATGAGTAGTTCAGTGTTTCACGAATCCATAGAGTCGAAAAAGGACTCAATCGGACGTGTATAGCTTGATTTATGAAGATTGGAAAGAGAAAAGGGTTAGAAAATTGGCCAGAGCAACAAACTGAAGAAGAAAATCGCATAACAGGCTGCCAGTGGCACAGCTGCGCTGCCCCCAAGGCTATTTGGGGCGCAGCTACGCCGGGAGGAAAGTCAGTCTGGGACTATTTTGACCTCCTGTGGTAAAACAGCCATAACGTTTTCATACGAACTCCGATTGAGGCGATTCAAGATGATCCGGAACGAGAGCGAGTAGGCCTACAACTTTTGTTCTTTAAGTTGTTTAATTTGAGGTCATTATAAGGGGTAAAAATGGTTATTTTTGGGATTTATGTGTTTTTAGAGGCAATCGAGGGGCGTCGGGCATGCACGTATGCACATATAATGCTCCCGACCTTGTAAAATGATGTTCTAACTTCCATAACATGACTATTATGTATTATAATGATACTTAAACATTAATCTTGGAGTATTAGACAATTTTTATGGGCGTGCTAAGCGTGCGCAAATGCGTGTCGTATGGGCGTTCGAATAGGCAAGTTTGACGTACGGACGTGCAAGCGTCGCAGCGCCGTAACGAGTGGGTATGACCTTGTTTAATATTATATTTTCAATAAGAAAAAAACATTATAGAGTAATATAACCCAATATAGGAGCATGCAAAGCACATGCAAAAGAGGCGAGTTAGGCGTGTGACGTATAAACGTCGAAACGTCGTGTAACGTGGTAATACACTTAAATAGTGTTTCGATTCTAATGAAACGACCATTATAATATATGAAATGTGGTTAATATAAAACCAATATGTAGTCCTAGCCGGACTTAAACACTTGAATAAATTTTGAATATTACGAAAAAGAAATATAGTGAAGTATAAGTCAATAGTTAACACAATCAAATTGAACATTTTGTATTGATAATAGGAAGGGTTATGAGATATAGAGTAAAGTTTACATTACAACTGATATGCATTGCTATGTGACTAATAATTGATGTGCATGATTATATAATTGTGTAGGGCACGTGAAGTGCATATATCTGTAAGCTGTTAAATTGTTATTGGTAAACAACGATCAAGGCAAGTCTTTCAGTTCCTTTTCTACGTGCACTTAATGATGAACTGTTTTAAATTATTTTGCAAAGAACATGATATGTTGTATATATGTTTTAAGCATGAAATGTTAAAGTCAATTTATGACTACATTGATTGATTAAAGAATGTTGATTGAGTAAGGAACTCAATCTTTATATTTGTTATGTGAAGTAAAGCATGCATGCCATGTTATTTTAATTATCATGAGATGTATGTTGAGCATGTATTTATGTGCTATGTGATGCATGAAAGCTGTTAGATCTTGCTGAGCTGTCGAGCTCATTTTTGCAAATAATCACTTTTGCAGGTTAAGGATATAAGGTAATGCTATGTGCTACTTGAAAGAAATGAATCAGATGTAATGCATGAAGATTTATATACTTTGGCTGAATTGTCATTATTTTGGACCCTGTTTAAGGTTTCAGATAGTGTATTTGATAATGTTTGATGGTTAACTGATGTTGAGTTGTAAAGTTTAAATTTTACCTGATGTATAAGGGTTGGTGAACGTGGTTGTAAGTTTTAGTTTATAATAACTCTGACGAAACGATTCATGAAAAAAGGTTGAATCAAAGTTATGTAATGATAAAGGTTGAGATTCAGGGATAATAAAGAAGGAATAATATAAAAGTTTTAAATATTTCGTATTTTTAGTGATTGTATCATTGATTAATGATGTAAAGTCTGAATAAGGATATATTGTTAACGACCGATGTCGAGAGTTGTACTGTATGAATTTTGGGGTCGTTACAAATAATATTCAATATAGTAAACTGAGTGGTTTCCCACAAATAACTAACAAATTAGTTTTCGTCTAGTCTACACTATTTTCACAGTGAGTTAGATCGGTTACTAATTCGTAGATCCCTTTCCCATATGAAGGAGTCGTTTAGCCCAGCTAATATACATCAACCATTAAAGAGTACGACTGTACTACCTTAGATTTAACACTATTTTATCATATAACTTGTGAATTAACACTTAGTCTTTCATTTTTTAAGTCTTTTATAATTTAGTAAGTCAAATACCTAATCCAATAACCTGGATCCAGACTGAATTTCAATTTAGTAAACTATTTTTCAATCCAGCAGACTGGATTTAACTGACCTCCAATCCAGCAAGCCTAGATTCAAATTGACATCCAATCCAACAAGCCTGGATTAAACTAACCTTAAATCCAGCAAGCCTGAATTCATCAATCCTTCAATCCAGCAACCTAGATTATCTAAACAGACCAATCCACCATCCTGGATTATCCAAACATCTCATCCAGCAACTTGATGCCCAATCCAACAATTAGATTGCAATCCAGCAACCTGATGGCCAATCCAGTAAGCTGAATTTTCCTCTCTTTTTTTTAACCAAATCATCCTATTATTTCTTTATCTTTTGTACACACATAAATACATGTGTTTTATACACAAAAATAATTTTTTAGGAATTTTTCAATTTCCTTGAGTATTTTTCAAAAATCCATTTCTAGTTAATTCCTTAAGAAATTTGCTACATCACGCTTAACTCCAAAAATTCCCAACTCTTGGCGGGATCTTACACATGTTATCTTGAGTCTCCAGTTTAAATTTCGTGGCCATCGGAGTTATACAACTCCGGTTATAGCGATTTTTTGTCGAAAAAACGTAAATATTGAAATAGTCATAACTTGCTCATTTTAAGTTGGAATGAGCTCATTTTTGGACACAAGCTACTTTATAACATATATTTTAATGTCCCAAAATATTGGAATTTATTTCATAAAATAAGTGGACAAAACTGCCCCTGAAATTTCTGGACAGCAAGCTTTTTGTCATTTTCATTTTTTGCGTCCTTTGCTAAAAACTGTACAGACGGAAATCTACAAGGAATTTTTTAGTGATTCCACTTGGATATATTAGACGACTTATAGATCTAACTCCAGAAATTAACCACACTCAGAAATTCGAAATAGAATGGGATATATGGTCTTTTGAATTTCGGGTTACGTTTTTCCCAAAAAATAGTTTTTCTAATCTCTGTGTTTTGTAAGAAAACTTTCATGACTTCTTGATTAATCCAACATTAACCATCATAAACCATCATAATATATACTAATACCTCTTATACTCATAGATCTATCATGATCCATGATCTAATTCACTAAAAATCACCAATCATAAGATTAAACACAAGTAAAGCTAGAAAAATTAGGTTTTCTTACTTTGAAAAACTTATTTCCTATTTCTTGATTTAGATCTAACTTTTATTACACCAAATGGTTAAATCTAAACACCAAATACTCTAAATCTTGTAGATCTAAGGTTTTGAAACCTAGGATCTACATCCCATCAAAATAAATTAAATAGGAGGAATAACTAGTTTAGGGTGTTATACCTTTGCTTGTTTTCCTTCCTCTCCTTCTTTCTAAGGATTGTTTAAGGGCTATGAACACACCAAAATTTTTCATCTCTCCTCTCTTGAGGTGGCCGAACCCTACCCTCACTCTCTCTTAGTTTCTTTTGTTTTCTCTCTCTCTAATGTATGAAATGAAAGAAAACAAAATGAGATATTAAGTTGTTAATACAACAAATAAATAATTAGATATCATCATATCTATCCATATCTTACTAATATCAATCCCTTCTCTCTCTCATCATACAAAAGGGTTGCTTGCAAGCAATGAATAAAGTGTTGGCCCATTAATACATTGACAACCCATAAAGTGAATTACCTAATAAAGCTAACTAATCATCACATCCATCTCCCTTTCCTCTACTTGCAAAAATCGGCCACATGCTCTCCTTATACATCCAAATTGATTTTATTATGTACATTATACAATGACTATTATAACCCTCCTTAAGTGGGCTAAGCTCTTGGGCTTTTTGTTTTAATTCCTTTGGCTTGGATTTTGCTTAGTATGCTTACTAATTAAAATTAAACTTGGGCTTACACCCATAAATAAATTGGGCCATCATAATACTTGTCTTATACATGATATATTGGGCTAGTTTAATAATTTAAGTGCTATTAAATCAAATCCTTACTCATGTAATCACTTAACCCAATTAGACTTGCTTTAATAAAATTAATAGATTGAGATAATAAACTTAATCTCTTAGTGTTAGTTAATATTTTAAATACTAACATCCTTTCCTATTTTAACCCTTACGTTATTTAAATCCATACCTAATATATATATTAGGTTACAAGACTTTATTCTTAATTCTCTTTATATGTTAAATAAATATATAATCAATACACAAAATCATAGAAGTCCATCACAAAATTTTTAAATCCATACTCTATTTTCAGTCTAGGTCTTATTATTTAACCTTTATTTAATCATTTAAAATCTTATAAATTCTCGGGTTGTCACATTAAGGACTTCCCGAAGAAGGGAAGTGGCGGAGGTAGCAGCCAATAAGGGGGAAACAAACTGATGATCGGCGGACCGGCACAATCCAACCGCCCAACCGCCAGAACCTTTAACATGACCGTCCAGGACGTAGTGGCTGCGAAGGACGTGGTGTCAGGTATAATCCCAATCAATGATATAAATGCTTATGTATTATTTGATTCGGGTGCCACCTGTTCTTTTGTATTTGAAGAATTTGCTAGTAGACTTAATACACCCCGAGAACGATTAGAAGATCCCTTGAACATAGAAGTTGCGAATAAGGAAGTGATCCCTGTAGAATACATTTATCAAAATTGTCATGCAAACCTTAGAGAACATGAACTGAGCGTAGACTTGATTCCAATTAGATTGGGAGAATTTGACGTAATGCTGGGAATGGATTGGTTGTATAACCATGCAGCGATAATTGACTGTCAGAATAAGTGTGTGAACCTTTAAACTCCGAGTAAGTCTAAGGTAGTGTTTTATGGTAGCTCATCGCTTAAGCAATTCTGTTGTGTTACAATGATGCGGCCAATACATTGTTTAGGAAAGGATGTGTAGGTTACTTAGCTTACATTGTAGATACTCAAAAAAGGGAGTAAAAATTAAGGATATATCCTTAGTGAATGAATTCTAAGACGTATTTCTGGATGATCTGCCTGGTCTTTCGCCAGACAGAGAAATCGAATTTGTAATAGACTTAGCACTGGGAACGACACCGATTTTGAAAGCTCCATATCGTATGGCGCCAGTAGAAATAAAGGAATTGATGATACAACTGCAAGAGTTATTGGATAAGGGTTACATACGACCAAGTGTGTCTCCTTGGGGAGCACCAGTGTTATTCGTTAAGAAAAAGGACGGATCGGTGAGGCTTTGTATCGATTATCAAGAATTGAACAGAGTAACGATCAAGACTAGATATCCGTTGCCGAGGATAGATGACCTATTTGACCAACTGAAAGGAGCGAAGTGTTTTTCGAAGATAGACCTACGAACAGGTTATCACTAACTGAAGGTACGGGATGAAGACATACCAAAGATTGCGTTTCGAACCCGTTATGGACATTATGAGTTTTTGGTAATGTCATTCGGATTGACTAATGCTCCGACAGCATTCATGGACTTGATGAACCGAGTCTTCAAGCCATACTTGGATAAGTTCGTAGTAGTTTTCATCGATGACATCTTGATCTACTCAAAGACCGAGGAAGAGCATGCCAAACATCTAAAGATAGTTCTGGAAGCGCTAAGAAAGGAGAGGATGCATGCAAAATTTTCTATGTGTGAATTTTAGATGGAGAAGGTTCAATTCTTAGGTCACGTGGTGGATAAGAATGGAATCTCAGTAGACCCTGCAAAGGTTGAGGCAGTAAGTAATTGGGAGCAACCGAGAACACCAACGGAGGTGAGAAGTTTCTTAGGGTTAGCTGAGTACTATCGAAGATTCATCCAGGATTTTTCTTAGATAGCAACTCCGTTGACAAATCTGACGAGGAAGACGATGAAATTTGTATGGACGAACAAATGCGAAGAAAGTTTTCAAAATTTAAAGAAGAGATTAAGCGAGGCACCTGTGTTGTCATTAATAGATGATGCGGGAAATTTTGTGGTGTATAGTGATGCATCACACAAGGGACTTGGCTGTGTGCTTATGCAGCACGACAAAGTCATTGCGCATGCATCACGATAATTAAAGGACTATGAAAAATGATACCCTACTCACGACCTAGAGTTAGCGGCAGTAGTTTTTGTGTTGAAGATTTGGAGGCATTATTTATACGGAGAGAAATGTGAGATATACACAGACCACAAAAGTCTGAAATATATCTTCACACAGAAAGAGTTGAATATGCGTCAGAGAAGGTGGTTAGAATTGATCAAGGATTATGACTGTGATATTCTTTATCACCCGGGTAAAGCAAACGTAGTTGCCGACGCTTTGAGCAGAAAAGGAAGAGAGAAATTATTTCATTTGACGACTCAAGACGAGTTAATAAGAGAGATGGAAAAATTAGAGATAGAGGTAAAAGGACCGGAGAGGTCTGAAGTAAAGTTATTCGTAATGGAAGCTCGTCCGATATTATTGGATAGAGTGAAGGAATCACAAGAGAAAGATGAAGAGTACGAGAAAATTAGAAAGAGGATCGCAGAAAATGGAGCGAAAAGATTCAGAATGGATAAAGACGGTATCTTGAGATTTGAAGGGAGAGTGTGGGTGCCAGCGGTAACCGAATTGAGAGAAGAGATTTTGCACGAGGCACACAATATGACGTATTTCGTTCATCCGGGAGGCACGAAGATGTACCGAGATTTGAGGTAACATTTTTGGTGGCCCAATCTAAAACGGGAAGTCGCAGAGTGCGTTAGTAGATGTCTGACTTGCCAACGCATTAAAGCAGAGCATCATCGGCCGAGTGGTTTACTACAATCATTAGAAATACCATAATGGAAATGGGAGCACATTACGATGGACTTCATGGTAGGACTTCCAATCACACAGAAGAGATATGATGCCATTTGGGTTATCGTGGATCGCCTTACATAGCCGCACATTTTCTACCAATCAAGATCCGCTATAGTTTGAATCAGTTAGCGAGTCTGTACGTAAAGGAGATTGTTTCACGACATGGAGTGCCGGTATCAATTGTCTCTGATCGAGATCCACACTTCACGTCAAATTTTTGGAAAAGCTTGCAAGAGAGAATGGGAACACAGTTGAGGTTGAGTACCGCTTATCATCCTCAGACAGACGGACAGAGTGAGCGAACTATACAAACGCTGGAGGACATGCTTAGGACTTGCGTGATGGACTTCAAGTGAATTGGGACGACCACCTACCCTTGGTAGAATTTACATATAACAATAGTTATCATGTGAGTATCGGCATGCCACCGTACAAAGCTCTTTACGGAAGAAAGTGCAGAACGCCATTATGTTGGGACGAAGTTGGAGAACGACGAATACTTGGACCAGAGTTAGTACAACAAACTGCAGATGTGGTGACAATGATAAGAGCCAGATTAGTAGCAGCTCAAGATCGCCAGAAAAAGTACGCAGATTTGCATCGGCAGGACCGAGACTTTAAAGTCGGCAGTTTTGCATTCTTGAAGGTATCTCCATGGAAGGGAAAAATCTGATTCGGCAAGAAAGATAAATTGAGTCCAAGATTCGTAGGACCGTTCGAGATACTGAAGCGAGTGGGCGAAGTGGCATACAAAGTTGCATTACCCCCTGAGTTGGAACACATCCACAAAGTGTTTCACATATCCGTGTTGCGTCCGTATAAGGCCGACTACAAGCACGTGATTTCTTATGAGACTATTCAAGTGGAGAAGAACTTAGCGTATGAAGAAATTCCTGTCCAAATACTAGATAGGAAAGAGCAAACCTTAAGAAATAAAGTTATTTCATCTGTAAAAGTACTTTGGCATAACCACGATGTCGAGGAGGCTACGTGGGAATTAGAAGATATGATGATGAGGGATTATCCCCATTTATTTATGTAACCTTGTAGCAATTCCGAGGATGGAATTTTTATAAGGGGGGGAGGATGTAATACCCGAGAAATTTTGAATATTATTAAATAAATATATTAATGGAAATGAATATTTATTTATATATAAATGTGTATGTGTTATGAGATGAGTTAACTCAATTATATTAAACTTTATTTATAATGATTGAGAGAAGTGTGGAGTTTATGATAAGCTCAAAGAATGCCTTGTGTGGCACAGTGATGAGAAATATTAATGATTTAATTAATTAAAGAAGGAATTAATAAGTAGATGATTAATTAATAATATATTATTGATTAATGGTAATTATGGGTGATAGCATATTAATGAATAAATAATTGGTTAATATTAAAAGGTTAATATTTGTTCGAGTATTTGTTAAAGTGTAAAGTTATGTAATCGCGTATTGTATAGTAACTACAACTATATAATACAAAGCATGAGGTGACATTCTGATAGAAACTATATAATAAAAGGAAGTGAGTCACATGGTTGGACTTATGAGAATACATATTATATGTACATTATACAATATGGAACCAAACTATATTATATAAAGTGTAGTGTGACACTTTAGTGAGACTATGCAATATGAAAACTATATAATAAGATTAATGAGTTATATGAGTTACATAAATGAGACTTATGTGACCAGGTGATAGGTATAGTACATTAACGTATACTATATGGAATATTAAGTTAAAGTATGTAAATAATTGATATTCCATGAGTAACATAATTGAAATAATAATAATGAGGGTTGGGATAATGTAGTATGTCACTATTCAATTAAATCATAAATTGACATTATTAAAATATACATAGATTATATATCAATGTGTATACATATACCCAAATTACTACCATGTAATGTTGTTGTGACACTTTAGGTCCATGAATACCCCTAAATGAATTTAAACCTAAGTAATACATATATGCTTATTTAACTTAAGTATATATTAAATGTATATGGGTATAACCTAAGTGTAATGTTATTCTTGCAAATGTTGAGTTCTTACTTCATTGTCCCACAATGAGTGTCAAACTCTCCGTGAAAAGCTAATGGCCTAGCCTATTCCCTTCATCTCTCAAATTCAGCAAACTAGCAACAATGATGAGTATGGAGTGGGTTGATGTGGTTGTTAACTACTATTCCACCAACTATCAAATGTCCATCATCTTCTACCTTCATCTCTTGGTTTAATTCATGGTGTAAAGGTTTGGCATGGTTATTCATTCCTCTATAAATTGAACTCATTCCTTCTTATTTGATTTTGCTAAGTTTCTGAAAATTGATATAGAGTGTGAGCATATTATAGTGAGTGTATAATCTGAAGTTGAGAGCAAGCTTAAGACTTCAAGAGGTATAATCTCTAAACCCACTTTGGAATATAATTCATAGAAATGAACATGAGATACTTGAAATTGATGTGTGATAAGGTGCTAGCATGGTTAGTGAAGTATATAGATGAGTTATATGTGCAATGTGATAGTTAGTAAACTTGCTTCATGAGGGAATGTGAGGCTTGGTTGGAGCTCTGCTTTAGCAGAGAACTTTCTGGTCTGGAACCAGAGTCGCGCGGCCGCGCCACTCCCTAGTACAAATGAGTCGCAGTCGCGCCCTTCTGCAGAAATAGTTGGTGATTTTGTTATGCCTTCTGATGTATTGAGCATGTTATACTAGTTAGAGTATGAATATAAATCACCTTAACATATGAAATAAGATTGCTATGTATATAGTAAGCCATGTTAGTTTGAGTATTTTGAAGAAAGCTTAAAGATTTGGAAACTAGTTTGATAAACATGGTGTAATACATGTTCTGACCTTATGTGCAAATGTATTACGTTCTGATATGCCTTGACATGTGACAATATGATAGTTATATTATTAGACTATCCAAGCATGAATTGAAATAAGTTTTCAAGTAAAAGACTATATTTTCTATGTGTACAATAAGCTATGTATACTTGAATTTAGAACTTGGTATCATGATTTGATGTCATATATATACATGCACAAGAAAGCGTGAAAGCATGAAAGCATGATATGAGTGGACATACCTTATATGCTTAAATAATTTTGATAGCATGGAATTCAAAGGCGAACTCAATGAACTATTTACACTTTGAGTTTGAAACTTGTGAGTATGCTTTATGTGTTTTAGCTATGCATATATGAAAGTATGAGGAATAGCAAGTGAAGTAGCTTTGCATGCTTGGTGGCTTAACATAAGTTTTTCAAAAGAAATCTTGAAAACTAGTTTGTCAATAATTACGTTGTAAGTATTCTAGAATGTGACTTCATGATTAGGTGTGCCATGCCTATAGACATGATTAACATGAATGACTAGTTAGTCTTATGCATTGTACAATAGTTGAGCATGATTAAGAACAAGTTTCAAGGAAGTGAAACAAAGAACATGAAATGCATGACTAAAGTAACTTGAACATGTGTATATGATACTTAGTGACCTCATGACATATGTATAGCAATTAAACGCAAGAGATGTTTTTACTTGAACACTTAAAGCTTTGATTAGATAAGAATAGATAACGAATTGAACTTAGTTGTCGGTTCCTAACATGTGTAGTTGTCATGATCTTTCTTATGTGTGCAATGCGTATTGAATTGGTTTTTTGCAGGAGCAGCCCTGTCTTGGTCTGCACCAGGAGCCTCGTGGCCGCGCCACTCCTTAGTGTAAACCAAGCGCGGCCGTGCCAATGTGCAGAATTTCCAGAGTTATTTTAATATGACCTGAACTTGAAGCATACTTGTGTTGTTACCTTACTCTGTGATACATGTCCAGAATGTTATTCAAATGTCTATGAGCATGCTAAAGTAAATTTACAAGCTGTTTATAAGTTTCAAGTGATAAGTCTTGCGATGGTTCCGAACTACGTCAATTGAAATCATAGTGACCTATAATCTGATTTCATACTACACATGAATAACTACGTGGTAGCATACGTATTGGATTGTATAACTAAGTCATATGTGTATACTTGAATTTTATATCAAGCTTATGTAACGAATGTGTTTAGCTAATGAGTGTCCTATACATGTAAATATATTATAATAGGATTCGAAAGTGTTGATTAGCTTTACGTGAGTAAACTACGCTTAAGGCAAGTATTCTAAACCCTTGCATTACTTTATTCAACGGATATTGTAAGCAAGCATTTGAACTCTATTCTTATTGAATTCGTATTAAGTAATTGTTGTGCAAGTAAGCTATTCAAATCATGACTTATTGCGTCATAGTTATGATAAAGTCGATTATATTCTTCGAACTTTAATGTCAAGTATTGAATTTATAAAGAGTGGTCTATGCCATTCGATTCGGCTAGACTTATATCATGATTTGAAAGATATAGAAACCAATTGATTGGTGCAGAGTCTTATATTGACTGAGAAGAACAACCTTCTTTGAAGGGAAATTATATATTATCAGGAGACCGACGTGTGCACTTTAGTACGATTGAACGATATACATACCGTATGGTACTTTAGGCTGATCACCTGTTGTACTTATTTTTATTGGATTATCAGTATATTTCTGTTAATTCTAGTAGAAGTTCATAGTCCTTAGTGACTGCTCAGTATTCAGTTATTTTGAAATCGTGAAGTGAATTAATATTGAATCTTATTGATAGTCTTATGTCCTTAGTGACTGTTATTGAAAACTTTTGATATTTCTTGCTATCCTTGAATTATCATACCTTGCTATACCCTTTTGGATTTCGAGAACTATATTACTCACCCTTGTTGTTATATTACTTGCTGAGCAAACTTGTTGCTCATTCTTGCTTTCCCTAAAATATTTCAGTTAAGGCAGAGCAGTGCGGACCCTCGGGCACCGACAAGGGCAAGGGAAAGGCTACTGAGTAGCTTAATATTATGTAGGACTTATGATTGTAATAAGAACTTATTCATTATGTACTAGTTAAGGTTATATATGCTTAAGTCATGTTTAAGCTATGTAATCAATGTTTAAGTTACGAGACCTTGGGACGTGAATAAATTATATTAATTAAATGTAATCTATTCGGTAATAGTGATGTGTATTATTCCGTTGTGCGATGTGACATTTAGTCGTAATATTATTATCGTGGTGTTAGATTATAGAACGTGACAAATTGAATTCGAGTGACCTTGTGGTGGTTCGAATTTGGGGGCATCACAGTAAGTTTTGGTGAGGTTCAGGAGACTCAGTCACTTCTGGATTAAATATCATAAGTGGTTTTGGGGGTAGATTTAAATGAGAGACAATATTGCTACTTTACACATATTGAGTCTGGTGGTTAAGCACATTTATACCAAGATGTTGAAATATAGGAGTGAGAACAAGACCAAAACCCAAACAGTTATAATGATAGCAATACTCAAAGGAACTTAGCAGAAAATATAGCAGATTGTTAGGCATATGTTGATTCAAGACACATTTTATCAGTTCTAAGTCAAAGGGATGAAACAGTTTGTTTTCCCTAACAGGCATGAGACTGTATCTAAATATTCGAGCAAGAAACTGACATTGTGGAGTGAAAAACTCACACCCTACTTTGCACGGTCTATCAAATAATTGAACAGGTACCAACTGATCAGTTACAGTAGCCAGATTATGCCTAAATGTCATGCACTTATTTGTAGAGATGCTAATTGGATGAACATAATCATTGACTCTAGACAGTTCTAGTATACTATTGCTTAGATGAAAGGCATTTCAAATCAATTGTTCATCAATGATGTATTGCTGACCTTGTATGCAAGTAGAGATACCAGTTAGCAGACCAGATGAATTTCTAACAAATGTCATGTGAGATTAAAACTCTATAATGAGAGCAGGGTTAATCTGTCTACTTGAAAAAAATCACCAAAAAATCCCAACCAACATTCTTAATTTTCTCTAACAAGTCAGAGAAACTGTTAAAAGAGGTAGCCATCCCAAGCATAAGGTTGTATCTTAAGTGCCTATACTTCACTTATGCAGGTATAGTGAGCAATTGTGGTGCAAATATGTCAGAGTGTAACTCAGAAAGATGAGGCAGTTTTTTTCTTTTTGAAGAATAAATTTCTTCCATTTGAGAAAGACAGATAGTGTAAAGAAACGTGTTTGAAAATTAGTAATGAAAATAAACGTGTTTGAAAATTTTTGAGTACATGTATATATATGTTTGTCATGCAACTTAATAATTCAAATTGAATTGAATTGAGCATGTGATGATGGAAAAGTATAGTGATGAGCTTGGTTATAATTAATTAAGCTTATGTGATAAGCCTTGTGTGGCATAATGAATTACTTAATTGGATTAATTAAGACATGGGTCAATAATGTATTGGACTAGGGAATATACCCAAGCCCAATAAGGATAATGATATGTGATTAAAGTGTAGACATGATGGCCCAAATAATTAATATTGCTAGGTTAATGTTTAAGCCAAATGTGTATAAGTGTATATGTAAGTATCCATGACCCAAGTTGAATTATGTAAGGAGCCCAATAGATATTAATTGGTCAAGCCCAATGTGTAATGAAATTGAATAAGGTGTAATGTATTTAAATATATGTGCTAGATTAATATTAGAGTCTATGTGCATTATTTTGTGCCTAGCCCAATTTGAATTAGTTTGGGATAGCCCAATGTGTAATATATGATGATAGGTATATGTATACATATACATAAAGGGATATATATATATATATATATATATATGGGTGTATAATAGAGGTATTATATATATACGTGTGTATCAGAGCCTTGTATGCTAGCATTGTGTACAAGTGGGAATTAATAATGTGACATGGTGCAATAGACCCCTTCCATGACCCCTTAGAATGCTGATTTTTAAGATTGTAAAATCTCACAAGTTAGCCCATGTGATGGCAATGATGATATAGCCCATTGGCTAGTTGTACCTTAAATAGTAATAGTTGGTGGAGTTAGTCACCTACTCTTCTTTGCCCTTTGTGTAATGACCATATGAGGGTAATAGGTTGTCTATAAATAGGGAGCCTTGTGTTGATGTTAGGAGTTTACCAATTCATTTGCTAAGTGTAGAGATATAAAGAGCTAGAGAGAGTTGAGAGAAAAGAAAGGAGAAACCTAGAGGAGTTCTTACGAGTTGGTGGTTTAAGCAACAAGGTGGAGACATACTCAAGATTCTTAGCTAAGAGGAAGAAAGTTATCAAGAGGTAGGATCACTAACTAAGTTCATTATATACTTGTCTTAGTTGAGTTTGTTAAGTAGAAATGCATGTTAAGCTTGAAACCTAGTTATAACACTTTAAATCATGAGATATGTTGTTAAGAGTAATAAAATGTATAAGCATTAAATATGATCCAATAATGTTATGTTGAACATCTATGAGATACGATCATAACCCAAGTGGAATCATAGTAATCGGACGTAAAACGAACCCGTAGCGAAACTTTTCGTAAACAATGTCCAAGTATGAACCCTAGCTTGGAAAGACTAATAATTTAATTAAATAAATATCTTAAAAAATTGTTCAATATATCAAATATTGAAGATATGTAAGTTTATGAGATAATGGAAGTGGTTTGAACTCATTTGGATATAAAATGAACAAGTTATGGAAGATTGAATCAAAAAGGGTCAAAAATCAAAATGTTGAAAAATCAGATTTTTGGATTCTGCTGGGGAGCACCTAGGCGCTCAACCCAGACTTATTTCAAGAGCCTAGGCGCTAGGCCATTTTCTGAGTTCGGTAGGTCCGATTCGGGTCGGGTCAAACGGGTCAAAGCTTATTTTTTTAAGATAAAATAAGATTAATAACAAGATAAAATAAAATATTAATTAATATTAATTGTGAGTTACTAATTAACAATTAAAATGAGATTTTAATTATACATTAGTAATTACTTTGGCTTAGATTAATCAATGAAAATAATAGTAAGGATTATTTTAAATATGGTTTAATAAATTATAAATAATTAAAGTAATATTAAAGAATTATTTTAATTGTAAGTTAATTGCAAAAGATTATTTTAAATTGAAAGATAATTGTTAATTAATTATGGATTAATGAAGAATAAATAATTAAATAATATTAAAAGTTATTTAATTGTGAATTAATAACTTTAATTATATATTAAACAAATAAAATAGTAACTAGATTATTTTATTTGTGGGCTAATAAAATACGAATAATTATTAAGAAAATTATTTAAAGAGTGATTAAATAATACTAAGTAAAGTAAGAATACTTTATTTATGTAATGACACATGGATAAATAAAATAAAGTACACAATTGATTAAATAAATAAAATAATAAAAGGATTATTTTATTTGTGGCAAATGAAGTAATTGTGTATTGTGAAGGTTAATGATTAGTAATTCAGGAAAATTACTTAAAGAGTAATTAAATGATGACAAATAAAGTAAGAATCATTTATTTGTATATGAATAAATAAATTAAATTGTGAAACATTAATTAAACAAGTAAAATAACAGAAGATTATTTTATTTGTAGTAAATAAAATAAAGACTAATAAATAGAATAAAGAGAGTGATGAATAAAGGAATAATTAGTTAAATAGAGTGATTTGTGAATTTTAATTATATGAGGTTTATGTGATAGAGCAATTGGATTTATATGTAGAAAAATTATAGAGATCGTTAGAATGACTATGATAAACATAGGTTATTCAAATGATAAGAAGTTAAGGTCGGATATAATCAACGACTCAGGCATTTATATTTTTAATTTCTCTAGTTCTTCTTTTAATACAGGATTTTTTGAAGAGTCATTTTCTAGTAACTCATTTTTCTTTTAAAGCTTCATTAATTATGATTAGATTTGAATTTTCTATTTCTAGATTTCTATTAGTTTTAAATAATTTTTCTAATGAAATTTTTAGTTTAATAAAATTTTCTTTAATTATTTCATTATCTTCATAAAGACAATTGTATGCTTCTTGTAGTTCATAATGTTCTTCATTTATATTATCTAAACTGAGTGTGACAAATGAAGTACTAGGTAATTGATGTTCTGAATTTACCTCAGATTTTGGTGATGATTCATTGTCTGCCATTAGACATAGATTTGCGATTAACTCGGGTTGTTCAGCAGTTCCTTCTTCATCACTTAGATCCCAGCCTTCTTCAGCTACTAGCACTTTATTGTTGGCTAGTTTAGGATAATCCTTTTTGAAGTGTCCAGACTGATTGCATTCAAAGCATGTATTTGAATTTTCATTGGAGCCAGTATTTCTGAAATTGTTGTTGTTAGCTTTGAAGTTTTCTCCTTGTGCTTTTGGTTTGAAGGTTTGCTTGTTTCTGAAATTGTTGAAGTTGTTGTTTGTTTTCATAAATCCTTTGCCATATCTGTTTGTTTTACTTTGGATTACTCTCCTGAGTTGTCTTGATAATCAAGCAACTTCGTTATTATCTAGACTCAGGAGTTCTTCATTTAACTCCTCATCATCGCTTTCTTGATCAACTAGTAGAGCTTTGAAGGCGATCCTTTTTTTTGAGATCTGTGTCTGATCCTGCTTTTTTGACTAGCATGTCGACTTCATGAGCACGAAGATTTCCAATAAGGCTATCAAGAGGGTATGCAATTAGATCTTGCATTTCCTTGATGGCTTTAACGTTCATTTTCCATACAGATGGAAGAGCTTTGAGGATTCTTTTATTCTTCTCATTTGTTGTGTAAGCTTTTCCCAGTTGTTCTAGTTCATCAATGATTCTGGAAAAACGTGTTTTCATATCAATGATTTCTTCACCTTCTTTTAACTTGAAGCTTTCATACTCTTGGATTATAGCATATTTTCTGGTTTCTTTAATGTGATTGGTTCCTTCATAGGTTACAATCAATTTTTCCCAGATTTCTTTAGCATTCTTGTAGTTGCTAACTCTTTTGTATTCTTTTTCAATAAGAGCACTGGTAAGCACTTGCTTGGCTTTGGCGGCTATATTCATGGTCTCCTCATCTTCAGTGGTGAATTCATTAGCATCTTTCTCAATGATCTTTTCACCTTCAATTTTTGTGAGAATTCTTACACCTCGTTCTATTGCCAGCCAAATTTTGATTCCTTGTGACTTGGCATAGATTTTGAATCTATTCTTCCAGGTGGCAAAGTTTGTGCCATCAAATAGTGGAGTTCTAGACACTGATAGTCCTTCTCCGCTACCGGTAGCATTGTAGGCCATAGATGGATCTACTCTTAGATATGCCTGTATTCACTTAACAAACAAGTTAAAGAGCATCGCTTTGATACCAATTGAAAGTCCAATAATAATATAGAAGGGGGGTTGAATGGATTATTATTGGTTTAAAAATTATCTTAGGTCTTTTTGAATTTTTAACAAATTAATTTATAGTGTCAGAAATTAATATGCAAAATTAAAAAAATTCAATCACGCAATGTAAAGAGATTTATCTGGTTCACAATATACAGCTTGGGTATATTGCTACGTCCAGTCTCAAGCTCCTCTCCAAGGCTTGAGATCATATTACTCTCAGTAATAAATGCTCATTCACTAGGTGGAGAAACCTTTATAAAGTTTTATAGATCAACTTACAACTATTCACAACTAACTATCTTGGACAACGAACTCCCAGCTCCTTCCTCAAGCTTAGTTTAATCTTCTTTTGAGTTCAGAACTATTCTATAACTTGGTCTTGAAACAACAATCTCTTCCTCATCTCACAAGTTCACTAGAGACCCAACTCCCAGCTGACCTCTCTAAGACTCTGGTCTTGGTCAAAGAATTTTTGTCTTTCTCACAAATATATAAAATAAACTGACTCTACCCTTTTCCTTTTTACAAAAAGATAGTTTTGAATTTGCTTCTAAAGTAAGCAGATAAAGTTTAGTACAGATTTATAAAAGTTCAAATGACTTTTATAGTTGATGCTTCTTAGATAAGCAGATATATATTTTAAGATCAAATATCAAATAAAAGTTCAAGACTATTATGTGGAATGCTTCAGATAAGCAGATATATATTTTATGATCAAAAATAAAAGTTCAAGACTTTTATGTGGAATGCTTCAGATAAGTAGATATGTATTTTATAATCAAAAATAAAAGTTCAAGACTTTTATGTGGAATGCTTCAGATAAGCAGATAAGTAAATTGATGCAGTTATATAAAGATTTTATTTTCTTTTAATAAACAATGTGTTTCTATGGTTTGAACAATTATAGAAAAGATTTTTCTTTATAAAGAGTGTGTTTCTATGGTTTGAACAAATATAACTTTGATTTTAGAAAATCATATAAAATCACTTATAGTGCAACACGTATTTTTGTTTAATAAGTAAGTTTATAATTAAAATACTTGTTTATGAAAGTTATCAAATATAACAGATTTATCAATTAAATAATACTTGATGAAATTTATTTCACCCACGTATATATATATTATATTATATTATATTTGATTTATGTTATGAAAATTTGGCCACTGAGGATTTAAAGACCGTTTCGGAGAATTTTAGAGAAATAACATCCGAATTATATCGATATCTAAGTATTGACCAAATTGTTTGTTTCACAATCTGATAATTATATAAATATTTTTGAATACTTATATAATGTATCAATATTAATAAAAAGCCACTTAGGATTTTAAAGACCGTCCGGAAGATAAATTTCTTCCAAATTATATCGGTATCTAAGTACAGACTTTTTATAATATTTAATAGATTAAATATAGATATATATAAATGTTTATAACAATTAAGTATGATAAATTTTCACCCACTTATATATATTATATTATATTTAATCTATGTTGTGAAAATTTGGCCACTCAGGATTTAAATACCGTTTCGGAGAATTTCAGAGAAATAACATTCGAATTATACCGGTATTTAAGTACTGACCAAATTATTTGTTTCACAATCTGATAATTATATAAATATTTTTCAATACTTATATAATGCATCAATATTAATAAAAAACCACTTAGGATTTTAAAGACCGTCCGGAAGATAAATTTCTTCCGAATTATATCGATATCTAAGTACAGACTTTTTATAATATTTAATAGATTAAATATAGATATATATAAATGTGTATAACAATTAAGTATGATAAATTTTCACCCACTTATATATATTATATTATATTTGATCTATGTTGTGAAAATTTGGCCACTCAGGATTTAAAGACAGTTTCGGAGAATTTCAGAGAAATAACATCCAAATTATATCGGTATCTAAGTACTGACCAAATTGTTTGTTTCACAATCTGATAATTATATAAATATTTTTCAATACTTATATAATGTATCAATATTAATAAAAAAAAACCACTTAGAATTTTAAAGACCGTCCGGAAGAGAAATTTCTTCTGAATTATATCGGTATCTAATTACAGACTTTTTATAATATTTAAGAGATTAAATATATATATATATATATATATATATATATATATAAATGTGTATAACAATTTATCTTTACTATATCTATATATATAAGCAGTTATGAGATAATATAAATGTTGAAATTTAATGACTTATCTCAACTATTTTGACAAATTTATTCTTCTTTCAAGAAATAGAACTTTGAATTTAAAAGATGAAGAGAAATCTTTTTACAGAGAGATTATGTAGGCAAGGAGATATAGCTTTTCTTTGCTTTGTGAAGTGGTAAATTTGGAATGAATGAAAAGCTTCCTATTTATAGGATTTTGAAGTTGATGGCAAAATAATATTTTTTAAAATCTGATTTTGAACCAATGGTTCAGATTACATAGATGAAAAATGAAGGGTCCGAATTTAAAGAAGAGCACACAGATTGGGCAAAATCCGGTAGAATAGTTTTGCTAAATGACCATGTTTTTATTTTCAAAAGGTTTGCATTCTGATAAGGTTTTTGAAAATTTCAAAGGCAAGCCTTTATCATTTTCTCCAACATGCAAGACTTTTTTATTCGCAACCCACAACACACACGGTTCACTTGCATACACACATCATTTGCATTTGTTTCTCATTTGCATACACACACATTTGCATGCACTAGTTTTCACACACGGCACATGCATGCATTAATTACATATTATATATATATATATATATAACTTATATATATACCGTATATATATATATATACATACCTATATATATATATATATATATATATTATAAAAATAAATTTGAATTCTTTTTTCCCAATAAGAACTTTTAGAAAATTATTTTAGAAAAGAATAGGAATCTCCTTGCCTTAGGAAATGTTAATATTTGAATAAATTTAATTAAAACTTGATAATTAATTTATCAAGGTCAAGAAAAAAAATTCAATTTTAGGATGAAAAAAATTATTTTTGATAGGAATAAAATAGGATAATTAAAATCAAATTATATAATAATTCTATAGAAATGATTCTACCTATTTTATTTTAATCCTATTTACCAAGTTTGTTATCATCAACATCATCAAAATAAACTGATTAGTTTGGAGACCTATCACTTATCATTCTGGAGCACCGGACCATGATACCCAAGATTGTTGGTCTCTCAACCATAAAATCCAAGACCTGATAGATAATGGGGAGATTGTGGTGACAACACAAGAACAACCAAATGTTCAAGACAATCCTCTGCCTCAACACAATGAGGAGAGTGTTAATATGATCAGCATGGGAAACGTAGAAGGATCCAAATACCTCCGGTATATCGGAGAGTCATCCCAAGCAAACAAAGACAGGCCGGATAATTGGGAGTATTCAGAAAGGCAGTTTCTGATAGAATAAGAAATCAAATCTATCAAGGAACAAGTTGGACAATTGGCAGAACTTGTAGTTTATCAACATCAGATAACGAGGCAATTGATAAATCAGACCAACCAACAGGAAGTAAATCTTCCTACTCCTGAAATTAGTCACATTTCTAAGAGGGATCATTAGCGGTTTCATGAGTATGAACCCTGGGCCGACAAGGTAGCTAAGGAAGAGAAGTTCCAAGCTAACAGGGAGTTCAAAAGGAATTTCATTCATTTGAATCAGCCCATGAAAGAAATTCTCCAAATGTTGATTAACTAGGGGAAAGTAACAGAATTGTTACCCTCAGTGGACCCTCGATCCAGAAAGTTCAAACCTGATAGGATCTGTCAATATCATTCCAACACGCCTGGTCATGACATAGAGGATTGTTGGGGACTTCGTCACTTGATTCAAAATCTAATTGAAAGCAGTGAGCTGCTGTAGGCAAACCAAGATTATGGCTATCCTAGTGAGGAAGCAATCTTTCTGCCTATGACATGGAATCTGAAAGAAATAGTGGTTTTCATTTCTTGTGAGAAGAATCTAGCCATAACACCCCTGATACTTTAGGGAAAAGGGGCCCAAAAACGAAAGAGTCATGTGAAATTGGCTTCGCCTGAGCGTCTAATATTGCCATTCAGACAACAATATGCTGTGGTTAGCCTGAAAAAAGTCCCATGGAACTATGGGAAAGATGAAGGATCAACATCAAAACACATTGCTATTATATCAAACGAAAACCCATTGTACCTGCCTCAACGAGTAATCAAGTCAGTCATTAAAGCCAAGGGAAGAGTGTCTGAGGAGAAAATTGAAGAATTCCTCAACAAGATGGGGCATAATGAGGTCAAAGTGGTGCAAAGCTTAAAAGAGGCACCCCGACAGATATCCATTATAGATTTGGTCCTATCTTTAGAGGATCATCGCAAGATTCTAGAGAAAGTACTGGAAGAAGCACATCTGTCGAAGACGGTAGATACTAAGAAGTTTCATCACTTGATAGAGCACATTTTTAATGTGATATCTTTCACTGACAATGATATACCAGTGGAAGGGACTGGTCATTGCAAGTCATTGCACATAGTAGTGATGTCCTCAGGATATGTGGTCGGAGGTGTGCTGATAGATGGAAGATCATCCCTGAACATCTGCCCCTACAACACATTAGAGAGAATGAAGATTAATCCGAACCAAATTCAGACTAGCCATGTAGTCATTCGGGCTTTTGATGGATCTCGCCGAGAGGCTGTGGGAGAGATCGAGCTTCCACTGGAGATTGGTTCCCATACTTTCTACGTATCCTTCCAGGTACTAAACCTTACCACAAGATATAATTTACTATTGGGAAGATCGTGGATACATATGGTAGAAGCAGTTTCGTCCACCCTTCATCAATAACTCAAATACATTATTGATGGCAATCTGATAACTGTAAATGCCAAGCCAGAATATCCAGTCTACATACAAAGGGATATGACGGTAATCAGTCTCGATGAAGGGGTTGAGCGTGTCAATTTTCATGCTCTTGAAGTGACCAACACTCAATACCTATCTATTGGGGTGCCAGCCTTAAAGCCAAAAGTTTCCACCGAAGTGATGATGGTTAATCAGGAAATGATATCCTTGGGTTTTTGCCCTGAAAAGGGTTAAGGAAAAATTATCAAGAGTTCAGAAGTCTGGTACAAATATCTAGTCAGATAGGGAAGGCTGGATTAGGCTATTCCTCTGAATCAAACCACCGAAATCCGCACAAGCATCCATTAGTTCATGCCTCTATCATCCTGCTACCAAACCTCACTGATACAGGGTTTGTGAAACTGAGGAAGAAGATTCCTGCTACTGTGTCAGGTATGCTGATTCCTCAGGTCAAGGCGGATAGTGGAAAAGAAGTCCCGAAGTCTGATAAGGAAGGCAAGAGGGGGAATGAAAAGTTCCTGCGGGGAGGACGAGACCTGTTTGCAAATTATATTTTCTGGTGCACACTGAGGGTATGAATGACAATATCGCAGATGATGACTATTCAAAAGATCAAATCCCAATCCCTCGCATCAACAGGGATAAGGAGAGCAGTTCAAAGAAAAGCATTTGCCCTGATATGAATGATGTCTTAGCTATCATCAAAGAGAAGACAGAAGATAACAACTCCTTTATCCTCCTTGTTCATGAGGACTTGACTCTAGACAATTGGAGCAGCATTCCATGCATTAGTGGTAAAAGGGCAGAAAGTCCATCTGCCCTTAAGCGTGGTTTTATTTCCTACTTATTTTTGTTACACATCAATAGCAATTACTTTTGTCATGATTTTTGCTAAATGCTTTGTATGATCGAACAGTTTTATATATTAAAGTGAAAGCATTTTGTTTTCAGGACTCCAGAGTTGGATTTGTTTGGCCCTTCTGATGAGATGCCAAATTTTCACAGTGACTACAACTTTGATGTAGAACTGGACTTCGACTTGATGGAGATTGATCAAGAGGAGATAGATGACTATGAGGTGCTCGAGGAGATCAAAGAATGGGTCGAAGATAAATCCAAACTAAACCTCGACCAAACCATCACTGTCAATATCAGAACCTCAGAAAACCATAAAGAAATCCAGATAGGCATGGACCTTACCCAAAACCAAAGAAAATACCTGATTGAACTCTTAACTCAGTTCCAGGATGTGTTTGCATGGTCACATGAAGACATGATTGGTTTGTCTACTTACATTGTCATTCATCGATTGCCCATTAAAGATGGATTAAAGCCAATCAAGCAGAAGCTCAGACAATTGAAACTTGAGTGGAGTTTTAAAGTCAAAGAAGAAATTGTCAAGCAATTCAAAGACGGCATCATCATGGTGTCAACTTACCCTGAGTGGTTATCCAATATAGTTCCCATGCCTAAACCCGGAGGGAAGGTACAAGTATACGTGGATTACAGGGATTTGAAAAAGGATTGTCTCAAGGATAACTTTCTAATACCTTTTATCCATATACTGATAGACAACACGGCGCAATATGGCATGTATTCTTTTGTTGACTGTTTCACCGGATACCATCAAATGATGGTTGTTGAAGTGGATAGGGAAAAAATAGCCTTTATCACTCCCTAGGGAACCTTTTGCTATAGACGTTTGTCTTTTGGCCTTATCAATGTCGGTGCCACGTATCAGCAAGCTATGATGGCCCTTTTTCAAGACATGATGCACAAAGAAATAGAGGTCTATATGGATGACATCATCGTCAAATCCCGGGAAGAGGACGACCACATCAGCCATCTCAAAAAGCTTTTCAACAGGTTGCACAAGTATAACCTAAAGCTGAATCCGGCCAAATGTGTTGTTGGTGTGAAATCAGGCAAACTGTTGGGATTTCTAGTGAGCAACAGAGGCATTGAACTGGATCCCGCCAAAATTAGATCCATCATCGAGATGCCCGTACCCCGAACAGAAATAAAAAAATAGGGATTTCTGGGGGAGAATTAATTTTATAAGCAGGTTCATATCTCAACTCACGACAACTTGTGAACCCATCTTTAAAGGAAAAACTCCTCCATGAAGTGGAATGAAGATTGTCAAAAAGCCTTCATTTCCATCAAGAAGCAGCTGATCGAAGCACATGTCTTGGTACTCCCAAGGGATGAGGTTCCCCTGTTTATGTACCTGTCAGTCAATGCCAATGCAATGGGCTGTATGCTGGGGTAGAAGGATGATAGAAGCAAGGAGAGAGCTATCTATTACCTCAACAAAAGATTCAATAGCGGTGAGCAGAAGTACACTTTGATTGAAAAGACCTGATATGCGTTAGCGTGGGCCGCTATGAGGTTACAACATTATTTGCATGGGCACACGACCTATCTCATATCCCGCATGGATACGCTGAAGTACTAATTCAGAAAACCCATGTTAAATTACTGATTGTCCAAATGGCAGTTGATCTTACAACAATTCGACATTATCTACGTAACTCAGAAGTCTGTCAAAGGTCAAGGAATTGTGGATCAATTTGCCGAAGCACCATCAGGGGATTTTGAACCCTTGGAAACTTATTTCCTGGATGATGGGATAATGACAATTCAACAAATCCCTCAAGAAAATACAGTCCAATATTATAAAATATATTTTGATGGAGCCGTAAACATGTAAGGTGCCGGAGCTGGGGCAATTCTTATCTCTTTTACAGGAGAACGATATCATGTGGCCATCAAGTTGTAGTTTGTCAACACCAACAACACAGCTGAGTATGAAGGCTGTATATTGGGGTTGAAACTAGCCCAGTCCATGGGTATCAAACGTTTACTAGTCTTTGGGGATTCTGAGTTGGTTATCAAATAAACCACCGGGGCATATCATACCAAAGAATTACATTTGCTGCCGTATCATCGGCAAGTTATCAAGATATCCATGGAGTTTGAAGAAATAACCTTCATCCACATCCCTCGAGGTAGGAATGACTTTGCTGATGTATTGGCAACATTGGCTTCCTTGATCCACATATCTGATAGGATGGGAATTCCTGACATCAAATTTGCAAGCCAAAAGGCCCCGACATATGAGAATTGCATTGGAGAAATATCAGATTAACTACCTCCTATCAAACAGCCGTGGTACCAAGATATATAAGAATATCTTCGAGATGGATCTACGCCTACTGGAGTAAGTCAAGCTGATAGAAAGCGGATTCATAAGGGATGCTGGAATAGGATCAAACCCAACGACTGATGAATGAAGTCCACGGTGGAGTCTGTGGTTCACACATGAGCGGTCCTTTACTTGCCAGGAAGATATTGAGAACAGGGCATTACTTAATCTCTCTCAAAGCTGACTGTGATGATCACGTCAAAAGATACTACTAATGCCAAGTCTATGGAAATAACATCCACGGTCCTCCAAATGAACTGCACAACATGAGTTCGCCATATCATTTTTCCATGTGGGGAATGGACGTGATTGGGCCAATAAAACCCTAAGCCAGCAATGGTCATCGATTCATCTTCACCATGATTGATTAATTCACCAAATGGGTAGAAGCTGCATCTTTTCCCAAAGTTACCAATGAGGTAATCATTGGTTTCATTAGAAATAATGTAATCTATCGATATAGACAACCGAAGGTGATCGTATCAAACAATGCCAAGAATTTAAATAACCAAATGATGAGAGAACTATGTATCAAATTTCAGATCAAGCATCTCAATTCCGTCATCTATCATCCTAAGATTAATGGTGCTGTCGAAGCGGCCAACAAAAATATCAAGAAGATCATGTAAAAATATGTTTGCCAATCACAAAGGATGGCCTGACTTATTGCCTCTGACTCTGCTAGCCTACAGAACGACAGTGCGTACTTCTACAGGGGCTACCCCCTACTCATTAGTCTATAGCATGGAAGCAGTACTCCCCATAGAAGTAGAAATGGAGCCCTTGAGGGTATTAATAGATGCTCAGATGGAAGAAGATCAGTGGTTGCAAGAGCGATACCACCAGTTATCCCTGATAGATGAAAAAAAGGCTACAACCATATTTCACGGGCAATTATATCAGTAAAGGATTGCTCGGTCATACAACAAGAAAGTTTGACTCCAGCAATTTAAAGAGAATGACTTAGTACTGAAGAAAGTCCTTGATAATCAATATGAAGCCAAAGGAAAGTTTGCCCTAAGTTGGGAAGGCCCTTTCATTATCAAGGAAGTGTTGACATGAGGAGCCATCAGATTGCAAGAAATGGATGGAAAAGAATTTCCCCAGCTCATCAATTCAGACACCGTGAAGAGGTACTATATCTGAAGCACCTGCAAGCCATCATCCTGGTCCTGTGAAAAAAATCAATCAAGTCAATTCAGGTTTTCACTAAAGTTTGAACTACGAATTTACGAAAATTCCTCGAAAAACTTATATATTCATCTTAGAAATTCAAATCATTTATTTCTAGCATAAAGCCAGAATCCTAACCGCATTCGCATCCTCTAGGTCATATAACGACCTTTAAACAGCTTACTTAGTTTAATAAACATATAATTAGATTTTATTTAATAAAATTAAATATAATTTATTTACATTAAATGTCTGATTTTCTCGGGCGTTACAGCGCGGCCGCGCCATTCCCTAGTCATATTCATGCGCGGTCGCGCCGCCCTGCAGTGTAATTTGACTATGTTATTTGTAATTTGAAACTTGATGTATGTTTATATTGATGTCTTAGAACTGTAATACATGATTAAAGTAGATGTTTAAGTGTTTATGTATATGTCGACTATAGGAAACCAAGATTTGATAAAGTGTTTCTAAAATTTTCAAAATGCTAAGTCAACGACGATTACAAAGTTATGTGGATTGATTATGTAGTAACGTATAATCTGATTATGTAATATGTGTGTGCTTAAGGTACGTAATGTAGTAGGTGTAAGATCGTCGGTTTAAGATTTGAGCTTGTGTAACTAATGTGAGTGTATATATATATACATACATAAATAGGATACTATAAGACCTTGTGGTGACGATAAGCTTTAGATTTATAATCTACGCTTAAGGCAAGTTCCCTAACTTTCACAACTTTGGATATTGTGCAAGTTTAAATTGTTATATCAGCCAATTCTATATTGAGCTTTTATCCTTACTTGTTCAAATTATTATTCATAATTGAAAATTCGATCTAAAGTATATACCTTGAATCGTGTTACGAGCATTGAACTTTTAAATTGTTCCTAAATGCATTTTAAAGGTTGTCTACGCCACTTGATTCGGCTAGATTAATATAATGTGCTAAAAAAAAGCGATCCAAACCAATTGCGTTGGTGCGAAATCTTATAAATCTACTGAGATGAACAACCCTCATCGAAGGGGAAATTTTATAACTATCGGGGAACCGATGTACGCACAAATATCATGTCTAAATATATGCATAATGTATGGTACTTTAGGCTGATCTCCTATTGTAATACCCGAGAATTTTATAAATAATTTTAGAATTTAAAACAAAGGTTATTGCTATTATTTTTGTACATATATATATATATATATATATATATGTGTGTGTGTGTGTGTGTGTGTGTGTGTCATGTGATTAATAATTGAATCAAGTATGTTGATGATAATGATAAGCTTAATTAAGCTTAAGTGTTAAGCCTTGTGTGACATAATTAATTTCCTAATTGGACTAGTTGGATCATTGATTTAATAATGTATTGGACTTAGGTTATATCCAAGCCCAACAATATTATTGTGACATGTTATAAGAGTTAGGAGATGTGGCCCAATCAATTTATGTGCTAGGTTAATATTAGGATTCATGTGCTTTAGTGTGTGCCTAGCCCAATTGGATTTATCTTGATATAACCCAATGAGTAATATATGATGATGGATACATGTATACATATACATGTAGATATATATGTATATTGGTGTATAATAGAGGTATTTATACATATATATATGTGTATAAGAGCCTTGTATGCTAGCATTATGTACAATGTGAGAATTAAAATGTGACATAGTGCAATAGACCCCTTCAATGACCCTTAGAATACTGATTTTTATAGATATAATGTGACAACCCGAAAAATCGGATTGTCCAGAAATTAGGTTTAAAGAGTTAATAATTAATAAAAGGAATTTTATTGATTATATTCTATGTTATGTGTTTATTAATCATTCTATGACATAGGATGATTAGAAATGGGGAGGATTCTGGCTACGAGCTAGAATGAACGAGTAAGAATTTTCAAGACGAAAATAAAAGATTTCTGAAAATAAAAATATTTCTAAGAAAAAGACGAAATAGGCACTATTCACGTATGAAATCCTAAGGGTTAGGGTTTGAGGTTAGGGTTTAGACCCTAAGCCTTTCTGGGAGATCGGAATATCGGAATGACATTCTGTCAAAAGATTTGATGGTAATATACCGTGAAAAGTTAAGTTAGCTGAGAAAAGTTTTTCTCGAAAGAAAATCACGAAAATCACTATTCATTCAGTTATGCTCGGGAGTTAATATTGAAATTCCCAGAAACGCATAATGATAGGTGTAGACACTCGAAATTTTCCTTGCCCCAATACTAACCTGATAAGAGGGCAAAACCGTCAATCAATCCAAATCCGGCCGCCAACGCCGGTCTTTCAACCTAAATTTGATTCCCAATATCGGTAATCAAGTTTTGACAGTCAATCAGACCATCAATCAAGTTCTGACAGTCAATTGGACCATCAATCAAGTTTCGACTATCAATTGGACCATCAATCAAGTTAAGACATGCAATTGGACCACCAATCAAGTTCTGACAGTCAATCGGACCATCAATCAAGCTCTGACAGTCAATTAGACCATCAATTAAGCTCCGACAGTCAATCGAACCATCAATAAAGCTCCAACAGTCAATCGGACCATCAATCAAGCTCCGACAGTCAATCGGACCATCAATCAAGCTCCGACAGTAAATCGGACCGTCAATCAAGCTCCGACAGTCAATCAGACCATCAATCAATCTCTGACAGTCAATCGAACCATCAATCAAGCTCTAATATTCAATCGGACCATCAATCAAGTTTCGACAATCAATCGGACCATCAATCAAAGTCCAACAGTTAATCGGACCATCAATCCAATTCTGAAAGTCAATCGGACCATCAATCAAGTTTCGACAGTCAATCGGATCATCAAGCACAACCCCGGTCTCAACTCGGGAAGTCAAAATCAACCCCGATCTCAACCCGGGATGTCAAGGCAACCCCGGCAGCAACCCGGGAGGTACCAATCAACCCCGACCTCAATATCGGGCCGCAAAGTCAACCCTGGTCTCAATCTGGGAAGTCAAGGCAACCTCGACATCAACCAAGGACATGTCAAGCCAACTCCAGTCTCAATCCGGGAAAGTCAGTTCATCCCCGGCAGCAACCCGGGAAGTCAAACTTAACCCCTGTCTCAACCCGGGAAGTGCAGGTCATCCCCGGTCTCAACCTGGGACGTCAGGTCAACTTCAGACATCAACCTAAAGCATCACAACAACTCCAGAGCAAAACCTGGAATGACCATGTCAGCCTCAGAGACAACCCTAAGGTCAAAAGACTCGACTGGGATCCATGTCTTGGAATCAGCTCCCGAAAGTCAACCAACGACCATGCCGACACTACAGGCAGCCTCGGGAGGGGTACAACGGTCATTTCATCAACTCTTAACCTTGGTTAAACTCAAGCCAAATTGATACCGCCAAAGTCAGAATGAACCGTAACGACTATCCCGAGTGGCAACTACGCAAGACAGCTCAACAGAAAAACTGCGGGGAATCAAAGATTTGGTTATTAACCCGTCTTTCTGAACCTAGAAAATGTTTTTTCCCATGTCATTGCGACACTCTTGACGAGAGCTTTTTAAAAAGGTATCGCACGCCTCAAACGGACGCTCCGATGAAAAGTTAAAAAGTTTCGACCGGACATCGCATTGCTCGGAGTGCACGTACTTCGAGACGACTAAGTCGGGCTTGTGGGCCCCACCTAGGGGAGTCGCAGCTCTACCTGCGGCTATTGTAGGTAGAGTGGAGGCTCCCTGGCCTATAAATAAACATGCCCCCCCCCCCCCCCGCTCAATTGAAAAAAGCCTAAACGCAGCGAAGCTCTGTCAGTTTGATTTTTCGACTTTTATACCTCTTCCAAACCCAAATATTTTTGCTCCAACACGTAGATATACACATATAGTACCACATATCAAAAACCCACCGGTATATTTGTATATTTAAAGCCTACGATTTGGCAAAAAGCTCGTATTACAGTCCATTGTAAGTATTTTTATGATCAGCTAGTCAATACTACTACTTTGCACTGGTTTACACTTGCACACAAAGTTTTATCTTCTAAATATGCCCGAAACTAAGTTTCGCGGCCGTTTTCGTCAAAAATTGGTACATTTTTGTACATAAACTCTATTTTCAACATTTCTACAACTCGGATTGACGATCCGTCATCTCTAGTAGCTTCAATGCACTAGCACGCACATTCTGGCAACTTCGCCGGACTAGGTTATCTTCCCAGTCGGAGTTTGGCCATTTTTTGTACATATATTAACTGTTTATGTACTAACATTTCAATTCAGTAAAGCCCGGATGTCAAATCTGAGGTAGTTTACCACTTTTATATATATTGACGTATATATAAGCGACTGTCACCATCACTGGTACTCCTATCAGTCCTGGTTGAATACATTTTTGTCAATATATATATATATATATATATATATTTATTTATTTATATTTTCAGTCAGCCTGGACTATTTTGTGGCCATTTTATTGCTTTTACACATTTCCCCATACTGGGTGCTCTCCCTAGTCACTAGGTGACTATTTTTCTATCAATTTCAATTATAGTACGGGCACCGGCGTGAAAACCCATCGCCCTTTTTACTGCTTTTATATATATATATATATATATATATATATATATTTCATTTCTGTCACAGCCTGGATCATTTCATGGCTATTTATAATTTTTATAAATATATATATATTTCAATTCTAGTCCGGGCTTGCGAGTGAAAACCCATCGCCCTTTACAGCTTTTATATATATATTAAACTATATATATTATTTTATTCAGTTTATTCAACTGCTACATTTAACATTCATTTGTATATAAATTTGCATTGACATACATGCGGGCGGACTAGATTTATCCAAATGTCGCCAATTCTAGCTTTTAACGGTTCAAACAGGTCCCGACAGAACCTGAAAGCTATAATGGCTTAGTATTCTTTAAATCTAGTTATTTTTATAGTTTCAGCTTCACAAGCAACCTCGCATCCCTTAGATCACTATCTAGTGGGAACGAGACGCTTTGGCCACGCGCAACCAGGATTTACTGATGAATCCTTAGTTCCATTGCGACGTGATGGTACATACATTTATTTCTATACAAATTTGAACTGTGCAGACTTTCTAGCCACTCATATGTGAGCCTAGGAATCATGGGATTCATGATTAAACTGATCAGAATCTGATTCCAACGATGGACAAATTCTGATTTACAGATGTACCCTGCCAGTTTTTTCTGTAAAATGTACATGCACAGCCCTTAAAACGGTTATCCGAATTTAAGGTCTCAATATAGTAAAAATATGGAATGTCGTGTCAGCATCCCTCTGATGGGTTTCATACCCATGAGGAGACCGACACTTTATATTTATGTGGTCAAGGATGCTTCGCAGCCCAACAAATCACCACCTACATGCAGCCTTAAGGCTATAAAGATAAAATTAAAAGTGGCGATGTGCTTCAATTCCTATGTCAGCGTAAGGGTTTGATAAAACCAACTTTCAAAACATCACTGTTAATTCAATTCAAAAGCTTTTGCAAAATACCAAATTAAATGCTTTTGCAAATCAAATTAAAGACTAATTTTCAAAAATCAAATCAAATCCTTTGTATATAGGCTCAATGAAGCCTGTCAAAGCTTTCAATCAATCCAAAGGCCCAATTTTCAAACAGCATTCACTAACGCATTCTAGTTTTAAGGGAAATATTAAAAAGATTGTGGTACCGTGTTTACACGGGAGTCGTGGGGTGTCTAACACCTTCCCCACACTTAACCAAGCCCCCGAACTAAAAACTCCGATTTCAAAGATCATATTTCGATAGTGTCCAATAAATTGGGCCTCTTTTCAAATCAAATTCGGTTGAGTTGGTACAACCATTTTCAAAACTACCAACTGGCGACTCTGTTTAAATCAAATCGTCGACATATACACATGTTGGCCTCTTTCGTAAAAAATCCTTCAAAACCTTTTTTGTAATAAAAAGAATAAGGGTAGAGATAACTTAGGAAGATCGATTTGAGGAAAACTGGGTTATAAACCGACCCGCAGCATTTTCTTAAATTTTCCAACGTCAACAGGTGGTGACTCTGCTGGGGACAGTAGAGGGCTTAGTCCGCTTTCAATCTTTTTAAACATTTCCCATTCAAAACTATTGAATGCGTGAAATCCTGCATCTCTACAGTCAATGGATGAGTGAATGATGCGTCTTTCATTGAATGTATGAATGTTATGCCTTTACATTGAATGAATGAGAATGAATGCTTTAGTGCTTCGCACCCATATTAGTGCTTCGCACAAACTATCATTGCATGCATAAGCGGTAATGCCGATGTATGTGAATGTATGCTATGAGTCCCTCCACCAGGAGGCCAATCCGATCGGTGATAAGTAAGGACTCTGGGGACGACTAAGTCTCTGAGGCTGCCTCCTGAAAATGCACCATCCAGATTCGCTCCAGTTGAACGATTAGATTAACTTCCCTTCTAGTAGATTGCGATGATCTGGGAACCTTCATGCCGAAACAAAAGCCGCGAGAGTAACCTAGGATAGGTCTGCTCCTGATCAACCGAATCCGACGGGATGCTTCTCCATGCATTCCTCTTTCAATTCCATGTCAAGTCTCCAATTACTAAGGAGCACAATGTAAATGACAATAATGAAAGATTTACTTTCCTGTCAAATATCCTGTCATCCTGCCATCAAAATAACTAACCTCGATTTTGCAGGATAAACTTAAAAAACACACATCATAAATGCATCTAGTCATTACCTACCACAGGGAACTGACACTCCTACGTTTTGGTGTATGTTGGGAAAAATTGGTCCTTTCACCAGATCAAAGGCCAGAAAAGCACCTAGTCCATCTACGAACATGGTTTCAAGTGCTTCACCAGAATCCACTCCTGTGTCTAGGGAAGAGTTCGAAGGATTAAAAAATTAGATAACCGAGCTAGCCGGTTTCCTTCGAGAGCAAAGCAAGGCCTTCAAAGAGAAACAATCTCAAACGCATCCAGAACCAGGATCATCTAGTAGTGGTTCTAGCGGTCAAGATACAGAAAAGGCCGAAACTCAGATCCCTGGACCTCAGAACCAAGATACAATCAACAAAACTCCAGAGATCACCATCCTAAGCGAATAACAGGAAGCTGGTGACATTCTCAAGAAAATGCAATAAATGGAAGAAACTCTCTGATCCATAAAAGGAACTGGGGCATTTGGCAGTGTCAACTACTCTGATCTATGCATATTCCCCGGGGCTCGTTATCCTGAGAAATTCAGAGCCCCCGAGTTCATGAAATATGATGGGTTGGGAGATCCATACACACACCTGAAAGTTTTCATCGGAGAACTCGAATCCTATGCTGAGGACAAGAAACTTTGAATGCAGCTATTTCAGAATAGTTTAACTAGAAAAGCCAGAGCTTGGTATGCCCGTCTGGACAACTCCAAAATCCACAGTTGGGAAGAACTGGCCCATGCCTTCCTCAGCCAGTACAGTTTCCAATCTTAACTAGCTCTAGATCGGTATTAAATTACCAAAATCAAGAAGAATAACACTGAATCATTCAGAGAATATGCCCAGCGATGGAGACAGGTAGCAGCACAAGTCACCCCTGCCATGACTGAATCTAAAATAGTCATAACCTTCATCGATATTCAAGAAGCTCCTTATTATGAAAGGGTCCTAGCAGGAATAGGAAAACCTTTCTCTGAAATGATCAAACACGGCGAAATGGTCGAAATGGGACTCATGTCCTGGAAAATAAAAGACCTAACGGCACTCGAAGCTGTTGCTGAGCATATCCAATCCAAAAACTACGGGAGTAATCCCCGGAGGGTCCACAAAAAGAAAGATGAAGAAGTTTCCTTGGTGGTACAAGGACAAAATTCAAGCGGTAATTCAAATAATACACCCATTCAAAGGAGGAACTATGTAAGACCCCAACTTTTATGAATAAAAAATTAAATTTCCTTTATATATTATTTTGAAAAAGTCAGGGGTTAATTTGATAATGTTGAATGCTATGGGTAAAATGCGCAAATATTTTAAATAAGCAAGTGTTTATAAAATATTCATTGTTGTCGGGAAATATTCGTTTGGTCTTGAAATATTCTTGTTGTCGGAGAATATTCGTACGACGGCGCAGCCATTTGTGAGCCCCATAACGAAAAACTGTCGGATGAAGAAAACGACAAGAATATGTTTTTTATAAATAATGGCATAGTTGTTACCGTTAACACTGTTGGAATATCCGGTGGGTAAAGTAAAGTAATACGCGTTGTTGCACAGTAGCACACGGTATTGCACATTATTTTTATATTATTGTTAATTCAATAATTGTCACTGCACAGTATTTTCCATTATCAGATCTATAATTCATATTATTTGAATAATATTATTAGTTAACATTATTGGCAATGTCTAAGGAAGTTCTGACTAGGAGGGGTTATTTAATTGCGCGCCAGTAAGGAGAAATCTTTATCGGAAGGCCCCCTCTTTCCTTGAAACGACCTAGTTGTCAATATTGTAGTTCTGTAATATTATTTGTGAATAATTAATTATTTATTTATATGATAAGGAAATATTTATTTTTGTGGATATAAAAGAAGGAATTAGTGTTGAGGTGTTTTTATCAGTATTTTGGTGTGAAAAATCACCCGTTTGTGGATTTCGGACAATTTATGTTTGGAATTTGGAAAAACTTTCTTCTACAAAGTTGTAGATAATTAAATTTTCTATGAAAAAAACATAAGATTTGTATTTTTCTGATAAAAAAGTTATTTTTCATGAATTATTGAAGTTCTAGAATTTTGGGTCGGAAGTGATTTTTGGGGTTAAAAATATTTTTTTTAAGAAAAACATTTTTTGAATTGGAGGTGGGCCCCACTGGTGGCTGATGGATTTTAGTCAAGAGGTGGGCGTAAATTTTTTTTTAAAAAATATTATTTTATTAAATTTTCTGTTTTGGCGTTCTAAGCATTTTTCTATAAATAGGGTTCTTAGTTAGAATTTGAAAATCACACCAGAATCAGAAGTTTTCCCTCTCTATAATATCGAGCGTATTTTTGTGAGTATTTCGATACTTTGTGTGTTACTATTCAGTACAAGTTTTCTTCAGTATTATATCCAATATTCCATTTTGAAGTACGGTTCTTTTAAGGTAAGGGATGTTATTTTTTTCAAGAATAATGTTATTTCTTTCAATATCATGACACCGAAATATTGGTATGAATTTTATTGTGAAATTTTTACCTTTTCATATTAGAGTTACTATTTACGTATACGGCACTATTCACGTATACGGCACTATTCACGAATACGGTACTATTCATAGAAAAATTAAATTTTCTTTTCTTTGTTCAAATTAGCTATTATGGTTCCTATCTTTGATTGGATCCAAGTTTTGATCTTCATTCTTGAATTTTGCTCCACAATTAATTATTATGGAGTATTCTTGAACTTGGATAAACTAAATTACGAATATCTAATTTTTGTCATTTATCTCACTAGATTCGTTCTTCAAAATATTTTTCATCATCTTCAGTCTTAAATGGTGATACAAAAGAATATCTTTGGCCTGTAGTGCAAAGAGGGATGATTATTTGATGAATATCTTTGGCCTGTAATGCAAAGATGAATGATTACCTGATGAATATCTTTGGCTCGTAGTGCAAAGATGAATATTTGATTCAAGATATATATTGATTGATGTTACAGGGATAAAAATATTGATTATGGACTTTCAAATCATAGAAGATAGTAGACATTATTTCCTACTTAATTCTTCTGATGCATGGTTATTTTCGCTGCTGTTGTTGATCTAAAACTTGTGGTCCATAATATTTATCTGATTTGTTGAAGACTAACGATAAATTGTTCTTTATTATCTTAGTAATAATATTCTTTAATGGGCTAGTTGAGCTCACCCTTGTCATCTATTGTCCTCTTCAGGAAATGAGAATGTCGCAGGGACGAGTCGGGGGACATAGTGATGGTCCGAGTTAGAGTAGTAGTAGTCCTACTATTTTTATATAGTGCGATAATAATTGTAATGAGGACTTAGTTGAATGTTTATATTTTCTAGATGTTTGTATTGACACTCACAGTGTCTGGTCGTATTTTTCACGACCTTGTGTTATAAAAGATTGTATTTGGATTCTGTACCATGTGTTTGGCGACTCAGAATGGGTTGGGTTGACTGGACCTATTCTGGGGCGTCACAGTTGGTATCAGAGCTTAGGGATATGATCTCTGGTGAAGATCGGGCAATAGAACTAGGAGGGGAGAGACGAGTAAATCCTTCACTAGTATGTCCTACCTAAGCTTATGTGGTATTTAATTGGTCATTCGGAGCATAGGGTTAATATGTGTTAATTTGTTTAATTAAACCTTGTTTTATGGCAGTATTTGAGAATGGCAGCTGAGAATGTTAACAATGGAGTGAATGAGACCGTGGAGACACCTTTAATCACCAACCAGGAGAACGTGCAACAGGAAGACAATGTTCATCCTGAAAACAACACTGATCAGACGATAAACGATGAGATGTTTAGAAGATTTTTGTAGTTCATGCAAAACCAGACGAGGGAGACTCGTATGCAAAATACAGGTGGAGATAATAACAACACGCGGATTGTCACTGCCAAGCAGTTCAAAGAGTTGGGACCACCAGAGTTTCAGGGAAAGCCAGATCCAATCAAGGCAGAGACGTGGGTTAACCAAATTACCAAGATATTTGATATCTTAGGATGCACGGAGGAACAGAAGAGTCCATTCGCCACCTTTATGTTCCGTGGAAAGGCAGATTATTGGTGGGAGTCTGTGAAGCGTACCCAGCCTGCCGCACTCAAGATGTCTTGGGAAGCGTTCCAGAAACTGTTCAATAATAAGTACTTTTCTTGAAAGTATTCATCATATGAAGGAGGTAGAGTTTATCAGACTAGAGCAAAACAACATGACTGTGTCCCAGTACGAGGCTAAGTTCGCGGAGTTGTCCAGGTTTGCACCTCATTTGGTAGAGAATGAGGAACGTATGACGCGGATGTTTCTGAGAGGTTTGAAACCCGAAATACGTCAATACCTCATTTTTCACAAATTTTCTTTATATTCAGATGTTGTGAATAGGGCTCAATTATTAGAGCAGGATAATGAGACTATTCAATCGAGGGACCACAATCAGGGTCGTACCGGTGGCAGCAGTCATCGAAGCAATGATAACCAGCGAGAAGGAAAGTATGACAGAAGCAGTAACCACTCCGGTGGTAATCGTGGCCATGATAAAAGAAGAAGTGAGTCGGGGGGAGATTTCAAGAAGAGAAGGTACAACAATGAGAACGTGAAGACGTGGACAGCATCACCAACATTAACTGTTTCTAGGGTAGGAGAACGACCACCGATCGTATGCTATAAATACGGGAAAGAGGGACAATCAGCCCAAGCTGCCCACAACAATTCAAGGCATGCTATAACTGTGGAAAAGAAGGACATATAGCTCGAGATTGTCCTGTAGCGAAACCAAGTCCAGCGGGGGTGGTGATTCCAAAGGTGATTTCTGACAAGTCAAAGTCGGTGGTTCTTGGAAGAGCGTTTGTCGTGACAACCCAAAACGCTAGGAACCCACACGAGGTGATTACGGGTAAGCTAATCATAAACTCTTGCGAAGTTTACACCTTGTTAGATACTGGTGCTACCCATTCTTTTATTTCACCTGCTTGTGCTTAACGATTAAATTTGACACCTGAGAAGTTAGACTTTGACTTATCTGTTGAAACTCCATTAAGAGAAACCTTCGTTACATCTACAGTTTACAAATCTTGCTTGATTCAGATTGGTACCCTTACCCTACCTGTTGATCTTATATCTTTGAAAATACTTGCATTTGACGTGATTTTAGGAATTGACTGGTTAACCACTTACCATACCAAAATTGATTGTTTTCGTAAGGTTGTTAGTTTTTATATTCCTAACCAACCTGTTGTGCGAATCCAAACAACCAAACCACTAAAATCAGTCAATGTCATTTCAAGTCACAAAGCTATTCGTTTATTGAAAAACGGATGTCAAGCTTTCTTAGCTCATGTCACTGATCTAAACCAAAATAAGTCAGATTTGAAAAATATTTCTGTTGTTAATAAGTTTCCTGATGTATTTCACGAAGAACTTCCCGGTCAACCCCCAGAACGTGAAGTTGAATTCTTTATTGACCTTGAGCTCGGTACAAAACCCATTTCTAAAACCCCATCTCAAATGGCTCCTACTAAACTCCAGGAATTAAAGGTCCAATTACAGGAGTTGTTGGACATCGATTTCATTCGTCCTAGTACGTCTCCTTGGGGTTTTATTCGTAAAGAAGAAAGACGGGAGTATGCGACTTTGTATTGACTATCGGGAGTTGAACCATGTCACCATCAAGAATAGGTATCCGTTACCTCATATTGATGACCTGTTCGACCAGTTGCAAGGTGAACAATTCTTTTCAAAGATCGATCTTTGTTCTAGGTATCATCAGCTAAAGATTAAAACTGAGAATATTCCGAAGACTGCCTTTAGAACTCGGTACGGGCATTATGAATTCCTAGTCATGTCTTTTGGATTGACAAATGCTCCTGCTGATTTTATGGATATGATGAACCGTGCATTCAAGGAGTATTTGGATCAATTTGTGGTTGTCTTTATTGATGACATCCTCATCTATTCCAAAAGTCGTGAAGATCATGAGCACCATTTGAAGCTGGTACTTCAAAGCCTTTGTGAAAATAAGCTATATGCCAAGCTGATGAAATGCGAGTTCTGGCTTGAGGAAGTAGAATTCCTTGGGCACGTGGTATCGAAACATGGAGTATCTGTGGACCCGGCGAAGATTGAAGCAATACAAAGTTGGGAGCAACCAAAGTCGGTGACTGAAGTGCGTAGCTTTCTGGGCTTAGCTGGTTATTATCGGAGGTTCGTGGAGGGATTCTCTTGAAATGCTACTCCATTAACTCAGCTGACTCGAAAGATATAAAATTCCTTTGGAGCTAGGAATGCGAGAAGAGCTTCCAAGAGCCCAAGAGAAGACTTATCTCGGCACCTATTCTGACAATACCATCTGGTTCGGATGGATTTGTTATCTACAGCGATGCTTCGGGCAAAGGGTTAGGATGTGTTCTCATACAACATGGGAAAGTCATAGCCTATGCCTCGCGATAACTCAAGGTGTATGAGAGGAATTATCCTACACATGATCTAGAGTTGGCAGCAGTCGTTTTCGCGTTGAAGATCTGGAGACACTACCTGTACGGGAAGAAAGTGGAGATTTATACGGATCATAAGACCCTTAAATATTTTTTCACTCAAAAGGAACTCAACATGCGACAACAACATTGGCTTGAGCTGTTGAAAGATTACGATCATACCATCCAATACCATCCGGGAAAAGCGAACGTGGTAGCTAACGCGTTGAGTAGAAGATCATATGCGGGAACAAGTGTGATGATGTCAAGTATACGGTTAGAACCAGCTTTGATTGATAAAGTTAAAGCTGCTCAAGCTACGGATCCGGAGCTGATGAAGATGAAGAAGAAAGTGCAAGAAGGTGCGGTTCCAGAAGCAAGAATCGATAAAGAAGGAATACTCCGAGTCAACTCCAGACATTGTGTTCCTAACGATTCTGATTTGAAGTATAGAATAATGATGGAGGCACACAACACACCGTTTGTAATCCATCCTAGGAGTACCAAAATGTATCGTGATCTTCGACATATATTTTGGTGGAGCAATATGAAGAGAGAGATCGCGGAGTTTATTTTGAGATGTTTAACTTGACAACGTGTAAAGACGGAGCATCAAGTGCCGAAGGGTCCATTGCAACCACTGGAGATTCTAAAATGGAAGTGGGAACACATTACCATGGATTTCGTTATGGGTCTTCCCAAGGTTTCTCAAGGCATAGATGCGATTTGGGTTATTGTTGATAGATTAACCAAGTCTGCTCATTTCTTGCCGATACGGGAGACCTATTCCCTTGAACGACTTGCTCGTATGTACGTGAATGAGATTGTGAGGTTGCATGGCATGCCAGTATCTATAGTTTCGGATTGTGACCCAAGATTTACTTCACGATTTTAGGTTAGTTTGCAGAAAGCTATGGGCTCGGATTTACGATTCAGTTCGGCATATCATCCTCAGACGGACGGGCAATCAGAAAGAACTATTCAAACTCTTGAAGATATATTGAGACTTTGTGTTCTAGACTTCAAAGGGAGTTGAGATAAGTACCTACCATTGGTGGAATTCTCCTACAACAACAGTTATCAGGCAAGTATAGGCGTGGCTCCATTCGAGGCGTTGTATGGGAGAAAGTGTCGTTCTCCAGTATGTTGGGATGAAGTGGGTGAGGCAATATTGTTGGGACCAGAGTTGGTACATATGACTACAGAAAAGATCCAAATGATCCGACAACGTATACAAATGGCACAAGATCGAGAAAAGAGTTATGTGGATCTTCATCGAAAGGACGTAGAATTTAATGTTGGGGACCGTGTGTTGTTACGTGTTGCTCCATGGAAGGGAGTTACGAGGTTTGGCAAGTGAGGAAAGCACAATCCACGATTCATTGGTCCGTGTGAGAAAATTCGAAAGAGGATCACAGAAAATAAGGAAGAGAAATTTCGAATAGATAAAGACGGTATTTTGAGATTTGAAGAAAGAGTATGGGTACCAGCGGTAACCGAGTTAAGGGAAGAGATTTTGCACGAGGCACGCAATACGACATATTCCGTTCATCCGGGAGGCACGAAGATGTACCGAGATCTAAGGAAACATTTTTGGTGACCCAATTTGAAACGGGAAATCGCAGAGTGCGGGAGCATATTACGATGGACGTCGTGGTAGGACTTCCAGTTACACAGAAAGGTTATGATGCTATTTGGGTAATCGTGGATCGACTTACCAAGACCGCACATTTTCTACCGATCAAGATACGTTACAGTTTGAATCAGTTAGCGGGTCTATACATAAAGGAGATTGTCTCACGACATGGAGTGCCGGTATCTATTGTCTTTGATCAGATCCGCGCTTCACGTCCAATTTTTGGAAGAGTTTGCAAGAGAGAATGGGAATGCAGTTGAGGTTGAGTACGGCTTATCATCCTCAGACAGACGGACAAAGTGAGCGAACAATACAAACGCTGGAGGACATGCTTAGGACTTGCGTGATGGATTTTAAGGGAAATTGGGACGACCACCTACCCTTAGTCGAATTTGCGTATAATAATAATTACCATACGAGTATCGGCATGCCACCGTACGAAGCTCTTTACGGAAGAAAGTGCATAACGCCATTATGTTGGGACAAAGTCGGAGAACGACGAATACTCGGACCAGAGCTAGTACAACAAACCGCAGACATGGTGACAATAATAAGAGCCAGACTAGTAGCAGCTCAAGATCGCCAGAAAAAATACACAAATTTGCATCGGCAGGACCGAGACTTCAAAGTTGGTAGTTTCGTATTTTTAAAGGTATCTCCATGGAAGGGAAAGATCCATTTCGACAAGAAAGGAAAATTGAGTCCAAGATTCATAGGACCATTCGAGATACTGAAGCGAGTGGGCGAAGTGGCATACAAAGTTGCGTTACCACCCGAGTTGGAGCACATCCACAACGTGTTTCACATTTCTGTGTTGCGACCATACAAGGCTGACTACAAGCACGTGATTTCTTACGAGCCCATTCAAGTGGAGAAGAACTTGGCATATGAAGAAATTCCTGTCCAGATATTAGATAAAAAGAGCAAATCTTGAGAAATAAAGTTATTTCGTCTGTAAAAGTACTTTGGCGTAACCACGATGTCGAGGAGGCAACGTGGGAGTTAGAATATAGGATGATGATGGACTATCCCCATCTATTTGTGTAACCTTGTAGCAATTTCGGGACGGAATTTTTATAAGGGGGGGGGGAGGATATAATACCCGAGAATTTCCTAATATTATTAAATAAATATATTAATGGAAATGAGAATTTATTTAATATAAATAATTTTGTGTTATGAGATAAATTGATTCAATTATATAAAATTGAATAATTATAATAATAATTGAGAAATTTATGGAGTTTGCGATAAACTCGTTGATAGCCTTGTGTGGCACAATGATGAGAATTATTAATGATTATATTAATTAACGAATGAATTATTAAAGTGAACGATTAATCTATATTAATTGTTAATTGCTATTATAGAATATTAATTAATGGTTATAGAACATTAACTGTGATTAATTAATAATATGTGATTATTATTATTGCAAGAAATATAATAGTAATAATAAGCAACGTGTTTATAAATATAATAAGATTTATATTCATTTAATGTGATATTTAATAATATAAGTGTTAATCGATTATTATGAAAATTAATAAGCAATGAGGAATGGATTAATTAATATTATCGTTAATTAATCAATGAGATGAATAATTTATTTAGTTGACATTATGAATAATAAAATAAATAAGTAAGTTATTAATATGATGATAATATATTGATTTCTATGTGTAAATGTGCAAGAATTAAATATAAAGTATATGGAATACGACTATATTATATAGTGTAGAGAAACACTTAGGTGTGACCATGCAAGTATACATAAACTATGTTATATAGTGCAATGTGAATATATTACACATAGAGACCATGTATTAAGATTGATTGAAAAATATAAGCTACATGTTTATGCTTGTGTGACAATAAATATGTGGGTATATATTGTTTAATATATCATGAACATATTGTAGACTATTAATTTTAATAAAGGAGACAGTGTAATGTGATAACATCCGATTAGACTATACTAGTATGATAAAATATACATGGATTATATGTGTTCAAATTGCATTTACTACATTATGTGAATCCATGTTAGTATCATTAGAATTACATTGTAACTATAATTGTGGCCTAATTATATAGTATATATACATGTAACATGTTTTGGCATAAGTGTTGTGTATATACAATTTGTAGAATGCTGATATATGGCCTTGTCCCAATATAATAGTCACTCTCCTTCTCCTTCACGTGTATGGCAAAAAGGCTAGTCTATTTCTCATTTTCAGCAAACGCTTAGCTTCATAGCAATCATGCAATGGGGAGTGGTTTTGATGATGAGCTTCAACAACCATTTACCAACTCTCTCTTAACCACCATGTAATCTAACATTCTCGTTGGTTTAAATTGCAGAACAATAACATTGTCTGGCTATTGAATGTTCTATAAATTGAGCTCTTCTCCTCCATTCTTCTTTGCTGAGATTTTGCTAAGTGTTGAGAGGGAAAGCATATACATATATCAGTATAGTAGCATTGTGAGTGGAAAGTAGCAGCAAGTTCACATATGTTTGACAGAGGTATAATTCCAAGTTTCGTATTCTTCATTGCCATTCTTGTTCTCTGTCAAAAACTTAATTCTTGATCATGTTGAATTGGGTTGTAATTGGGGTATAGAACACTTGTTTAGTGGTATATGAACTTATATACATGTTTAGTATGCAATGCAGCTTGTCTGGAATCGATTTGGTTATGAAATTTGGGAATTGGCCTAGCTTTTTACCGTTGCTGGCTACTGTCTGGCACGAACCAGTAGTTGCGCAGCTGCCCCGGTTTATAACCAAGGCACAGCGCAGCTGCGCCGGACACTGTGTTCAGTTTCTGATTTCTGCTTAAATTCTGCTATGTGATAAATTGTTTGCATAACTTAGATAAGCATGCTAGCTTGAGTAGGACATATGTATGAGTACATAGACCTAACGTAAGCATGTTTAAACCAAGATGGTATACCTTTTTGACGAAACGACGTATGTGTTCAAAAGGAACTTAAAGTTATAAAGAGAGATTTGGATATGTTATATTTATATTCTTACTTTCGATACATGTTATTAGGGTTTAGAAATACATGAAGGATGTAATGACTTGTGTATATATGTATCTTAAGGTAGCATGAACATGTTAGACTTCGTTAATAGAACTTACTAAGGAAACATGGACTTTGAACATGGACTTGACATGTTGTATTACGATTCATATTCTGATATTTTTAACATGTTTAATAATGAATATAACATCACTAGTATACCATACATGTGTACTCACTTGTCAAATTCAATGAAAGGTTAACCAAGCACGAGTTTAAGCATATTTTTATAGTGATAAACGAAGCTAGTGATGAATGAAAGATGTGGACACTTATAAACATGTATATTACAAAGTATGTGATCTCTTGATATGAACATATGATCTAATTGTATGCGTGGTGATTACATGACCCTATCCAACCTTAATTTTGTGTAAATCCTAGACTAAAACCGTAACATATAAAAATGAACTTGAGATGGTCATATGCTTATAAACGTCCTTTGACATGATTGTATGTTAAGTGCAAATTGGTTAAGTATGCTAAAGTATGGACAGAATCAGAAAATACAAGGCTTAACCCTGGTCTGGCCAGGGGACTGCGTAGCTGCGCCGTCCCTAGGCCTAACCAGGGCGCAGCTGCGCTGGTCTGGAATCTGAATTGTTAAAATCTGCTTGTTCTGGTCATGTCAGTTAGTGTAAATTATTGTTCAAAACTGCTAGAAATAATCTGTACCCTACTGATATGTGTATATATGTGATGAATAAGTAAGAAGATAATGTTTAACTTATAAAATGGGTCAAAGGATCATAACCACTTGAACATGATGAGTTGCTATAGTATCATTTACATTATAACTATGTACTTGATTCGTGATAACATATAATCTGATTTCATACCATATGAGTATAAGTATGACATGTGACTAAGATAGTAACATATATGTATATGAGTAACAAGTTTGTGTAACGGATGTGTTAACTAATGAACATCCTATACTTATAATACACTATAAATAGGATTCGAAAGTGTTGGCTAGCTTTACGTGAGTAAACTACGCATAAGGCAAGTATCTAAACCTTATCTCTTTGGATGCAAGTTTCCTAACTTATACTCTTTTACGGTGCAAGTATTCTATCCTTGTATATTGCGAGCTAGTTTCTTTACTTACTTGTTTGAATTGAATTAGCATACTTGAACTCTTATTTCATTAAAGCTATTATTCATGTTGAACTTGGTATTGTTCTTGAATATTGTTAAAGTGTCTATGCCATTTGATTCGGCTAGACTTATATTATTAAAAAGCGACCCAAAACCAATTGATTGGTGCGGGATCTTGTATTTAACTGAGAAGAACAAAATATAACTGTCGGAGAACCGACGCGCGCACATTAGTATGATTGAGTGTTATGCATAACATAGGGTACTTTAGGCTGATCACCTGTTGTACTTGTTTTTGTTGGATTTTCAGTTTATTACTGTCAATTCCTGTGGAAGTTCATAGTCCTTAGTGACTGCTCAATATTCAGTTATCTTGAAATCTTGAATTGATTTATTATTGAATCATATTGATATTATTCTGTCCTTAGCGACTGTTATTGAAAACTGTTGATATTCTTGTTATCCTTGAACTATCAAACCTTGCTATACCCTTTCGAGAATTGAGAATTTTATTACTCATCCTTATTGTATATTACTTGCTGAGCAATTTGTGCTCATTCTTGCTTTCCCTAAAAAACATTTCAGTTAAGGCCGAGCAGTGCGGACCCTCGAGTACCGACAAGGGCAAGGGAAAGGCTACTGAGTAGCTTTGTTTATGTAGGACTTTATGATTGTAATAAAGAACTTATGATATTATGTACTAGTTAAGGTTATTATTGCTTAAGATATGTCTAAGCTATGTAATCACTGTTTAAGTTACGAGACCTTAGGACGTGAATAATTATATTATTTAAATATAATTTATTCGGTATTAGTTGTGTATTATTCCGCTGTGTGATGCGACATTTAGTCGTATTATTATTGTGATGTATTACCATGAGCACGTGACGAATCGAATTCGAGAGACCAAGTGGCGGTCCCGGATTTGGGGGCGTCACAGACTGGTTAACCACTTACCATACCAAAATTGATTGTTTTCGTAAGGTTGTTAGTTTTTATATTCCTAACCAACCTGTTGTGCGAATCCAAACAACCAAACCACTAAAATCAGTCAATGTCATTTCAAGTCACAAAGCTATTCGTTTATTGAAAAATGGATGTCAAGCTTTCTTAGCTCATGTCACTGATCTAAACCAAAATAAGTCAGATTTGAATAATATTTCTGTTGTTAATAAGTTTCCTGATGTATTTCCCGAAGAACTTCACGGTCTACTCCCAGAACGTGAAGTTGAATTCTTTATTGACCTTGAGCCCGGTACATAACCCATTTCTAAAACCCCATATCGAATGGCTCCTACTGAACTCCAGGAATTAAAGGTCCAATTATAGGAGTTGTTGGACATCGATTTCATTCGTCCTAGTACGTCTCCTTGGGGATTTATTTGTAAAGAAAAAAGACGGGAGTATGCGACTTTGTATTGACTATCGGGAGTTGAACCATGTCACCATCAAGAATAGGTATCCGTTACCTCATATTGATGACCTGTTCGACCAGTTACAAGGTGAACAATTCTTTTGAAAGATCGATCTTCGTTCTGGGTATCATCAGCTAAAGATTAAAACTGAGGATATTTCGAAGACTGCCTTTAGAACTCGGTACGGGTATTATAAATTCCTAGTCATGTCTTTTGGATTGACTAATGCTCCTGCTGATTTTATGGATATGATGAACCGTGTATTCAAGGAGTATTTGGATCAATTTGTGGTTGTCTTTATTGATGACATCCTCATCTATTCCAAAATTTATGAAGATCATGAGCACCACTTGAAGCTGGTACTTCAAAGGCTTTGTGAAAATAAGCTATATGCCAAGCTGAAGAAATGCGAGTTCTGGCTTGAGGAAGTAGAATTCCTTGGGCACGTGGTATCGAAACATGGAGTATCTGTGGACCCGGCGAAGATTGAAGCAATACAAAGTTGGGAGCAACCAAAGTCGGTGACTGAAGTGCGTAGCTTTCTGGGCTTAGCTGGTTATTATCGGAGGTTCGTGGAGGGATTCTCTCGAATTGCTACTCCATTAACTCAGCTGACTCGGAAAGATACAAAATTCGTTTGGAGCTAGGAATGCGAGAAGAGCTTCCAAGAGCTCAAGAGAAGACTTATCTCGGCACCTATTCTGACAATACCATCTGGTTCGGATGGATTTGTTATCTACAGCGATGCTTCGGGCAAAGGGTTAGGATGTGTTCTCATGCAACATGGGAAAGTCATAGCCTATGCCTCGCGATAACTCAAGGTGTATGAGAGGAATTATCCTACAGATGATCTAGAGTTGGCAGCAGTTGTTTTCGCGTTGAAGATCTGGAGACACTACCTGTACGGGAAGAAAGTGGAGATTTATACGGATCATAAGAGCCTTAAATATTTCTTCACTCAAAAGGAACTCAACATGAGACAACAACGTTGGCTTGAGCTGTTGAAAGATTACGATCATACCATCCAATACCATCCGGAAAAAGCGAACGTGGTAGCTAACGCGTTGAGTAGAAGATCATATGCGGGAACAAGTGCGATGATGTCAAGTATACGGTTAGAACCAGCTTTGATTGATAAAGTTAAAGCTGCTCAAGCTACGGATTCGGAGCTGATGAAGATGAAGAAGAAGGTGCAAGAAGGTGCGGTTCCAGAAGCAAGAATCGATAAAGAAGGAATACTCCGAGTCAACTCCAGACTTTGGGTTCCTAACGATTCTGATTTAAAGTATAGAATAATGATGGAGGCACACAACACACCGTTTGTAATCCATCCTAGGAGTACCAAAATGTATCGTGATCTTCGACATATATTTTGGTGGAGCAATATGAAGAGAGAGATCGCGGAGTTTATTTTGAGATGTTTAACTTGACAACGTGTAAAGACGGAGCATCAAGTGTCGAAGGGTCCATTGCAACCACTGGAGATTCTGAAATGGAAGTGGGAACACATTACCATGGATTTCGTTACGGGTCTTCCCAAGGTTTCTCAAGGCATAGATGCGATTTGGGTTATTGTTGATAGATTAACTAAGTCTGCTTATTTCTTGCCGATACGGGAGACCTATTCCCTTGAACGACTTGCTCGTATGTACGTGAATGAGATTGTGAGGTTGCATGGCATGCCAGTATCCATAGTTTCGGATCGTGACCCAAGATTTACTTCACGATTTTAGGTTAGTTTGCAGAAAGCTATGGGCTCGGATTTACGATTCAGTTCGGCATATCATCCTCAGACGGACGGGCAATCAGAAAGAACTATTCAAACTCTTGAAGATCTATTGAGACTTTGTGTTCTAGACTTCAAAAGGAGTTGAGATAAGTACCTACCATTGGTGGAATTCTCCTACAACAACAGTTATCAGGCAAGTATAGGCGTGGCTCCATTCGAGGCGTTGTATGGGAGAAAGTGTCGTTCTCTAGTATGTTGGGATGAGGTGGGTGAGGCAACATTGTTGGGACCAGAGTTGGTACATATGACTACAGAAAAGATCCAAATGATCCGACAACGTATACAAACGGCACAAGATCGACAAAAGAGTTATGTGGATCTTCATCGAAAGGACGTAGAATTTAATGTTGGGGACCGTGTGTTGTTACGTGTTGCTCCATGGAAGGGAGTTATGAGGTTTGGCAAGTGAGGAAAGCGCAATCTACGATTCATTGGTCCATTTGAGATTCTTGACCGAGTAGGAAATATGGCCTATAGACTCGTATTACCTCCAAGCATGTCTCGTGTTCATAACGTGTTTCACATATCTGTGTTACGTAAATATGTGAAAGACCCGAGCCACATTATTGAGTTAGAACTGGATGAGATATTCGAAGACTTAACATACGAGGAGGTACCTGTCAAGATTTTGGATAGGAAGGAGCATGTCCTACGCACACAGGTTATACCACAACTCAAAGTTTTGTGGAGGAACCATGCTATTGAGGAAATGATCTGGGAGTTGGAATCGGAAATAAAAGCGAGGTATCCTCACCTTTTCGAAACACCAGGTACGCGCGTCAATTTCGAGGATAAAATTTCATAAGGAGGGGAGGTTGTAAGACCCCAACTTTTATGAATAAAAAATTAAATTTCCTCGATATATTATTTTGAAATAGTCAGGGGTTAATTTGATAATGTGGAATGTTATGGGTAAAATGCGCAAATATTTTAAACAAGCAAGTGGTTATATAATATTCATTGTTGTCGGGGAATATTCGTTTGGTCGTGGAATATTCTTGCTGTCGGAGAATATTCGTACGAAGGAGCAGCTGTGACGAACGAGAATTTTGTAAAGATATTTGAATATTTATTAAAATAAATAAATATTTTTAATGATTTAATTATTGAGTTAAACAATTAATTCATGAATTTGTGGTAGATTAATTTAATTATATGTGTGACATTAATTAAATTAATATGTAGTAATTTAATAGTTCAAAGAATATATTTAATGGAGTTTATTTGATTAATTGAATTAATTAAATAAGCATATGTTACTTTAGTTAATTTAATAATTAATTAATGAATTAATAAATTTACATAATTAATAAATAAAAATATTAATTATGTGACAATGTGATTTAATGTGATTTATCTTATTTTATTTAATTGATTTAAATAAAATTAATTAATCAATAAGTAAGGTGACAATTAACTATATAGTAAATTAGTTTATTAAAATAAATGGGGAAAGAAAAGAAGAGGAAGGCAAACAGGGCCTTAGGAGAAGTTTATCCGTTGTTAATACAACGGAGACTTATATAATACGTATAATCGTTGTTATAAGTCATTATTCTAAGTCATTATCAGAGAAAAGTTAGGCAAACTTGAGAGAGAGATCAGAGAGAAAAGAAGAAGGCATTGAGATAAATTGAGAAAAGAAGAATTGAGAGATCATTGTGTTGTTATCAATTGATTATCTTCATACTAACTAAAGGGTAGTTCTTCTTTATGTTTTCAAAATTAAAGTTTTCCATATACGTATTCTAAAGTCTGTGAAAAATTTGGTTTTCCAATTGGGTTACGATATAATTTTATCTATATGGGTATGTGATGATAACGTGTTTTATAATATATAATCATGATTTAAAAGGATCAATTTTATTTAAGATGGCCTTAATTTTTTTTTTTTGGAAATCACAGAGTTTATTTAAACATATGTTCAAATTTTCTCTGTTAAGAATTATTTTGAAAAATTAAACCAAGATATGTTTATATATGTAATCATATATGTTGATATTATGTGTAGAATCATGTAGGTATGATTTACACTGATCACACCAAGAAATTTTGTTAAGAATTAAATTTTTTTAAAAAATACAGAGGGTTGAATATTGGTTAATAACCCATATGGGTGAAATACATGTTGTAATCATATGTTTTGATTAAAATTGACGTTTGATTATAAGTGTATATATTTAAACAAAGAGAATGGAATTAAAATGAACGGATTCGGTGTAGTAACGAATCCGTAATGTTAGATTTTATATTTTTCATTAAATTTTGTAAAATTTATGAAGAACAGTGAAATTGATGGTGTTAAATTATGTAATTATATAACTTAGAATGTTAAGAACATGTTATAGGTGATATATAATATTCTTGTGAAGTTTATACTTCATGGGTAACATTATAAATCAGTGTATTGGTGTAAAATTGGAGAAAATTGCCGAATTTCTATGTTCTTCGCGAACTGGAAATTCTAGAAAAACCCAGTCGCGCTGCCGCGACGGGTGAAATGCTAAACGGCGCGCGGCCGCGCCTGTCCGAAAATTTTGAAAAATAAAATAAAATTGCTAAGTGTTGAAAAATTGTGAAATGTGTTTTGAGTCTAATGAACATAAACACATGTTGTATAAATATGATAAAATATTGATATGAGTTTAATAATTTATGTTATGTAATTAATTAATAAATTAATTACGTGACTTAAACTATTATTTGTAAAGGTTAAATAATGTGTTATAAACATTAAGACATTATTTTAAATCTAATTAACATGAAGGCATGTTATGTATGTAATGAGTTATTAATACAAGTTAATAACTTAAGTTACGTGATTAATTAACAAGTTAATTAATCAATGTAAACCATTATTTGAAAACCTAATAATAAGATGCCATGATTCTTTTAAAAGTATCATTTTAGTGTACAATACTTATTCGATTGTATACCTTGAGAAGTTAATATTCAATTTGAATATCATTTATTGACTTATCCAAACCAACTTTATTTGGTGCGAATTCTGATGTCAAACTAAGATGAATAACCCTAATATAGGGGATTAATGAAGATGCTTTAAGCGTTAAGATAATGTGCACAGTATCAGTACGAAGGGCTGATCTCCCTAAGTACGAGAAGTAAAGTCTATAGTCTTATGACTGTTAAAGGTTGGAAAGGTTAATATACTTGACAACCTAAGACTCGGTTCAAGGTCTTAATGACCCTCAGAAGTAATTTGACTCTTGATTAATATTCTTGATTCAAAAGTTGAGAAGTAATTTGACTCTTGATTAATATTCTTGATTCAAATGTTGAACTTTCTATTATTTAGAATTCTTTTATTCGCCTATTATTATTCTGTCATGTTTTTATACTTGCGGGCATTCGTGCTCACTCTTGCATAATAACATCGCAGATAAGAATGAACACTCTGGTGAGCCTTCTAGTAGCAAGGGAAAAGGAAAATCTAACAAGTGATGAAGACTTGTATTGTCATGAATAATGTTAAAGTTCAAGACTTATGTGTGATAATTTAAGACTTATTTATTTACGTTTCCGCAACAGAGATTTAAGGTTAAGTATAACTTGGGATTTATGATGTATTATTATTTCAGATGATGTAAGATGATGATTTATTTATCTAATAAATGAATTTCATTATTTATGGGTAGATAGTTGTATGATATTGGAACAGTGAACACCAAATCCTGTGGAAATTAAGATACCGGATTTGGGGGTGTCACAGCAGCCATTTGTGGGCCCCATAACAGAAAACTGTCGGATGAAGAAAACGACAAGAATAAATTTTTATAAATAACGGCGTAGTTGTTACCATTAACACTGTTGGAATACCCGGTGGGTAAAGTAAAGTATTACGCGTTATTGCACAGTAGCATATGGTATTGCACAGTAGCATATGGTATTGCACAATATTTTTATATTATTGTTAATTCAATAATTATCACTGCACAGTATTTTTCAATATCAGATCTATAATTCATATTATTTGAATAATATTATTAGATAACATTATTGGCAATGTCTAAGGAACTTCTGACTAGTTATTTAATTGCGCGCCAATAAGGAGAAATTCTTATCGGAAGGCCCCCTCTTTCCTTGGAACGACCTGGTTGTCAATATTGTAGTTCTGTAATATTATTTGTGAATAATTAATTATTAATTTATATGATAAGAAAATATTTATTTTTGTAGATATAAAAGAAGGAATTAGTATTGAGATATTTTTATCAGTATTTTGGTGTGGAAAATCATCCGTTTGTGGATTTCGGATAATTTATGTTTGGAATTTGGAAAAACTTTCTTCTACAAAGTTGTAGATAATTAAATTTCTTACGGAAAGGATATAAGATTTATATTTTTCTGATAAAAGGGTTATTTTTCATGAATTATTGAAGTTCTAGAATTTTGGGTCAAAAGTGATTTTGGGGTTAAAAATAATGTTTTTTCAATGGGAGGTGGGCCCCACTGGTGGCTGATGGATTTTAGTCAAGAGGTGAGCGTCAAAAAAAAATTAAATATTATTTTATTAAATTTTCTGTTTTGACGTTCTAAACATTTTTCTATAAATAGGGTGCTTAGTTAGAATTTAAAAATCACACTAGAATCAGAAGTTTTCTTTCTCTATAATATCGAGCGTATTTTTGTGATTATTTCGATACTTTGAGTGTTACTATTCAGTGCAAGTTTCCTTCAATATTATATCCGATATTCCATTTTGAAGTATTGTTCTTTTGAGGTAAGAGATGTTATTTTTTTTCAGGAATAATGTTATTTGTTTCAATATCATGACACCGAAATATTGGTATGAATTTTATTGTGAAATTTTTACCTTTTCATATTGGACTTACTATTCACGTATACGGCACTATTCACGTATACGGCACTATTCACGAATACGGTACTATTCACAGAAAAATTTAAATTTTTTTTCTTTGTCCAAATTGGCTATTATGGTTCCTATCTTTGATTGGATCCAAGTTTTGATCTTCATTCTTGAATTTTGCTCCACAATTAATTATTATGGAGTATTCTTGAACTTGGATAAACTAAATTACGAATATCTAATTTTTGTCCTTTATCTCACTGGATTCGTTCTTCAAAATATTTTTCATCATCTTCAGTCTTAAATGGTGATACAAAAGAATATCTTTGGCCTGTAGTGCAAAGAGGGATGAATATCTTTGGCCTGTAGTGCAAAGATGAATGATTACCTGATGAATATCTTTGGCCCGTAGTGCAAAGATGAATATTTGATTTAAGATATATATTGATTGATGTTACAGGGATAAAATATTGATTATGGACTTTCAAATCATAGAAGATAGTAGACATTATTTCCTACTTAATTCTTCTGATGCATGGTTATTTTCGCTGCAGTTGTTGATCTAAAACTTGTGGTCCATAATATTTTATCTGATTTGTTGAAGACTAACGATAAATTGTTCTTTATTATCTTAGTCATAATATTCTTTAATAGGCTAGTTGAGCTCACCCTTTTCATCTATTGTCCTCTTCAGGAAATGAGAATATCGCAGGGACGAGTCGAGGGACAGAGTGATGGTCCGAGTTAGAGCAGTAGTAGTCCTCACTATTTTTATATAGTGTGATAATAATTGTAATGAGGACTTAGTTGAATGTTTATATTTTCTAGATGTCTGTATTGACACTCACAGTGTCTGGTTGTATTTTTCACGACCTTGTGTTATAAAAGATTGTATTGGGATTCTGTACCATGTGTTTGGCGACTCAGAATGGGTTGGGTTGACTGGACCTATTCTGGGGCGTCACAAACTATACCCCTTTCCAAGCTGCAACACAGCCTTCAAATCCTTTATTTCAGAAAAACATGGAGGTCAGACAAAGAAGGACTTTCACCCCACTAGGGGATTCACTCGAGAACGTCTTCAAACTTCTGACCGCTCAGAAGAATATTTGCTAACTCCTTCCGCCAACTAACACTAATGCAATGAACTTCGACCCTAGCAAGAAATGTGCTTATCATTCCGGATCACCGGGTCATGACACTCAAGACTGTTGGTCCCTCAAGCATAAAATCTAAAATTTGATTGATAATGGAGAGATTGTGTTCACAAAGCCCGATCAACCGTATATCCAAGACAACCCTCTCCAATATCACAAGGAGAAGAGTGTCAACATGATCAACACTTCAAATGGAGAAGGATCCAAATACCTCCGCTATGTTGAAGAATCAACTCAATCCAACAACCTCAACCCAATGAGTTGGGAAGCTTTTGAAAAATAATTCCTGATAGAGAAAGAAATAAAGTCTATCAAGGAACAAATCGAGCAGTTGGCTGAACTGGTCGTCCAACAACATCAACTCACTAGAAAGATGTTGAAGGAGATCCATCAATCTATTGGCAGTCGCTCTCCTCCAGCGGAAGTTCATTCTAATCAAGATCCTAGCCGGACTTGTGAGCTTACACCCTAGTCTGGCAAAGGGATCGAAGAAGCAAGTGTCCAAGAAGATAGGAAATTCCTATTTCAAAGGAATTTCACCAATTTGAACCAGTCAATGGAAGAAATCCTACAAATGATGATCAATGAGGGAATGGTTGAAAACTTGCTACCTCCATTGAACCCTCAATCCAGAAAATTCAAACCATACCAAATATGTCAGTACCATTCCAACTCTCCCGGCCATGATACAGAAGAATGCTGGGCACTTCGTAACCTAATTTAAGACCTGATTGAGAAAGGTGACCTAATCAGAGGAGATCAAATCCTCAACATGACAGATAAAGGTAGCCTCTGGATCCCCGATGCATGGTATCAGGACACAGTGGCTGTCATATCCTGTGATAAAGAATCAATCATCACACCCCTGGTACTGACAGGTAAAGGGGTCCAAGACAAACAAAATCCTATGAAGGTGGCTGCACCTCAGGCTCTAATTTTTCCCTTCAGGCCTCAGTACCTGATTACCAGTCTGAAGAAGGTCCCATGGAATTACGGGGACATTGAAAAATCTACTTCAAACAACATTTCCATCCTGTTAAAGAATAATCCATTGTACCTGCCTCAGCAGGTGATTAAACCAGTTACCAAAGCAAAAGAAAGGGTGGCTGAAGAAAAGATACAAGAGTTCCTCAAAAAGATGGGACACAATGAAATCAAGATAGTGCAAAGCTTGAAAGACGCACCCCAATAGACTTGGTCCTATCATCAGAGGATCACCGCACTATCCTAGTGAAGGTACTAGAAGAATCTCATCTGCCATACACGGTAGACACAGAGAAATTCTGCCACGTGATAGAACACATTTTCAACAATAATGTGATTTCCATCATAGAAGATGATATCCCGGCTGAGGGAAGGGGCCACCATAAGTCCCTGCATATAGCCGTTATGTCCTTCGGATGCGTGATCGGAGGAGTGCTTATTGATGGAGGATCTTCCCTCAACATTTGTTCATACGACACGTTGGAAAGGATGAAGATCAATCCAAACTGGATCAAAGCCACTCACATGGTTATCCGGGCTTTTGATGGATCTCGCCGCCAGGCTATGGGGGAAATTGAGCTTCCTCTAGAAATTGGTCCACACACCTTCTATGTATCTTTCCAGGTGCTCAACATAGCTACCGGATATAACTTTTTGTTGGGCATGCCATGGATCCATATGGCTGGGGCTATTCCATCCATCTTCCATCAGTAACTCAAGTACATTATCAATGGCAATCTCATCACAGTGAATGTCAAACCGGAATACCCTACTCACATACATGGGGACATGCCAGTGATTAACCTGGACATCGGGGTTGAGCCTGCAAGTTTTTAAGCTCTCGAGGTAAGTGATATTCAGTATCTACCAATTGGGGCACCAGCCCTGAAGCCTAAAATTTCCACTGAAGTAATGGCAGTGGGCCAAGAAATTGTAGCTGCGGGTTTCTAGCCTGGGGAAGGGTTAGGAAAAAACAAGCACGACAGTAAGATGCCAATCCAAATCCCAAGTCAGATGGGAAGAGCAGGACTGGGATTTTCTTCCGGGTCAAGCCACCGGAATCCACATAAACATCCCAAGGCTCAAGCCTCCACGATTCTGCTCCCAAACCTCACAAATACCGGATGGGTGAAACCTACAAGGAAGATCCCTATGGGGGCATCAACCATGCTATTTCCTCCGGTCATACTTGTCCATGAAAGGAAAGCCCTCAAGCCTGAGGCAGATAGCGAAAAGGGAAAAGAAAAGATCCTATATGAAGGACAAGACCCATTCGCTAACATGAAAGTCATTATCCATTACGAGGGGATGAATGATGAACTCCCAGGTAGTGACGACGAGAATTGTGCTCACTTTCCTAGCTGCAAACAGAGGAACAATCCCCAAAAAAGCCTCGGCCATATCCTAAAGGATGTTTCAGTCACCATTCAAGACGAGACAGACAAGCACACCACTTCCAGTATCATCCCTATCCATGAGGATCTAACCCTGGACAATTGGAGCAGTGTCCCTTACCTCAGTTAAAAAGGGTGAAGGGGCAGACAGTCAATCTGCCCTTAATCATGCTTTCATTAACTGTTTACTTTTGATTGCACAGCTAGAGCAGTCATTTTTATCATGCTTTACAAATGCTATGTGTATTTAAGCAGTTGTATATATTAATGAAAGCATTTTTGTTTCTAGGACCCAAGCATTAGATATGTGTGTCTCTGCTGATGAGATGCCAACCTGTCAACATAACTCCAACTGTGATGCAAGATTGAGCTTCGACTTGACAGATCTTGATCAAAAGGAGGAAGATGACTATGAGGTGCCAGAGGAAATCAAGGAATGGGTCGAAGATAAACCTAAACTAAACCTTGACCAAACCTCCATCATCAACATAGGAACCTCCAAAACCATCAAAGAAATCCAAATAGATTTAGACCTCACCTCAGATCAAAAAACTGACCAGATAGAACCCCTAACACAGTACTAGGATGTGTTTGCATGGTCGCATGCAGATATGATCGGTCTATCCATAGACATTGTCATCCATCGGATGCCCATCAAAGAGGGGTTCAAACCAGTCAAACAAAAGCTCAGACGATTGAAACCTAAGTGGAGTCTCAAAGTCAAAGAAAAATCGTTAAGCAATTCAAAGCTGGGATCATCATGGTATCAACATATCCCAAATGGCTATCAAACATAGTCCCCATGCCTAAACTAGGAGGGAAGGTACGAGTCTGCATGGATTATCGGGATCTAAACAAAGCCTGCCTCAAGGACAATTTCTCGGTACCTTTTATCCACATCCTGATTGACAATACTGCGCAGTACGGCGTGTATTCCTTCGTAAACTGCTTTGCTGGTTACCATCAAATCATGGTTGCTGAAGAAGACCGGGAGAAAACAGCTTTTATCAGTCCTTGGGGAACTTTTTGCTACCAACGACTATCCTTCGGCCTTATCAATGCCGGAGCAACGTATCAGCGAGCCATAATGGCCCTCTTTCATGATATGATACACAAAGAAATAGAAGTCTATGTTGACGACATCATCATCAAATCTCGGAGGGAGGATGATCACATAGACCATCTCAGGAAGCTGTTTAACAGGTTGCGCAAGTACAACCTCAAGCTAAATCTCGCTAAATGCCCTTTTGGCGTCAAGGCAGGCAAACTGCTAGGATTCCTGGTGAGCAATCGGGGCATTGAGTTAGACCCTGCCAAGATCAAAGCCATTTCTAAAATGCTTGTGCCTCGTACAGAGAAAGAGATACGAGGATTCCTAGGAAGGATCAACTTCATAAGTTGGTTCATTTCCCAACTCACAGCAACTTGTGAGCCCATCTTCAAGCTGTTAAGGAAGAATTCCTCCATCAAATGGAATGAGGATTGTCAACAAGCCTTCCTTGCCATTAAAAAGTAGCTTGTCGAAGCACCTGTTTTGGTACTTCCAAGGGATGGAGTTCCTTTATTCACGTACCTGTTCGTCAATGCCAATGCCAATGCCATGGGCTGTATGCTAGGACAGAAGGATGATAGTAGCAAAGAAAGAGCTATCTACTACATCAGCAAAAGATTCAGCATTGGGGAACAAAAATACACCCTGATCGAGAAGACATGTTGTGCATTAGCATGGGCCGCCATGAGGTTGCAACACTATTTGCATGGGCACACGATGTATCTCACATTCCGCATGGATCCACTAAAATACGTCTTCAATAAACCAATGTTAAATTGCCGACTGTCCAAATGGCAGTTGATTCTACAGCAGTTCGATATTGTCTACGTGACTCAGAAGTCTATCAAAGGCCAAGGTATTGCAGATCAATTAGCAAAAGCACCTTCAGGAGGGGACATATTTCCCAGATGAAGGGATTATGACAATTCAACAACTCTAGTCAGAGAATACAGCCCAACCATGGAAAATGTATTTCGACGGAGCGGTAATAAACGAACTTATCTGAAACTCTTGTGTGATTTCTTCTATTAGATGTATATGTGTTTTACATATGAGTTTTATTTCAAGCTATGTGATGTGATGGATTTAAATAGTTGGTTTAGATTAATTTAACTATTTGATTTGGTTATGGAATTAATTCTATTAATTTCGTGGGATGGTGTTAAAGCATGAGTTAGAGTTCAGAGCGGAATTTAGATACGCGGACTGCGTATTTGAGGCCAGAACGTCGAAATTAGTCAGGATAGATTATAACCACGAAAATGTGTCACGGTTGACTTTTTGGTCAAAGTTAATCGGTTGACTTTTTTGGGTAAAAAGTCAACCACGAATTTCAGAGATGAATTTGGCAAAATGGATAGTCCCATGACGTCCGGGATGTCGACTTTAGTAGGAATCGATATAAGTATCGCAACGTTCGGCTACGGAGGGCAAAATGGTTATTTAATTGATTAAATAATTAAAATAATATTTTATTTAATTAGTCAACATCTGGTGGGACTCCTTGTGACACACAAAATGGGACAAGGAGGGGATGAGTATACATATATTACAAATGAATAAGAAGGGAGTTATATTTTCTTCCTTAATAAACCAAGACCTATCCATTCTCAAACCCCCACTTCTCCTTCAATGTTAATTAGTGGGTGTAGTGTGTATAACTGATATAGGGATATGGAAGGGCTGGAGATTTCAGTTCTATTAAGCTATATATATATACACCAAATCCAAGTTTCCTTTTCTCTTTTGTTAAAAGCTTCCAATATCGAGAAATTAAGAGAATGAGAGTTGAGAGTCTTTGAAGATTTTTGGAAATTTGCAAAGCCTAAACAAGCAAGGAGGGAAGCAATTTCGAATTTCTTGTTCAAAGGATAACATTCGAGGTAAGCCATGAACTTATTTTTTATGTTTTTGAGAAAAATAGTGGAGAAAATGCTTATATGATGCCATATTATCATTAGTTACTGATATATGGAGATTAAGAACGAAAGTTCTGGGTTTAATCATGTTGCAATTACATAGAACATCAAAGAATTTGAGTATGCTTGCTTTATGTTTGATATTATGCCACTAACATGCTAAATTCATCAAATCATGGAAAGTTAGTGAAGTGGAATGTTGTAGCATGTGTATTTATGTTAGTATATGTGTTCTGGACAGTAGGAACCAAGTCCTTGCATGCTAGAATCAAAATAATGAATTTTGTCAAAGTTGGGTTAAACTAGTAATCTGTGATTTTTGGGTTTTTCGGAGCCTTGGAATTATGGTTTCTGTGACCCGATTAGTGTATGTAATAATTTTGTAAAATACTACTACCTCCATCCCACAATAAGTGCTTTTTTAGGCTTAACATTTTTTCCCAAAAGAAGTGATGTGTTAGAATTTCAATGCAATTTTTATAATATTTTTCCATATGTGCCCTTATGCAACCAATGGTATTTATTGCATTTTTATTGGGAAGTTGAAAGGTTGAAAAAAGAGAAAGAGAGACCAAAAGACAATAAAAAAATCTCAAACAAAACAAAGAAAATATATTAAGGGTATTTTTGCCATTTTAGCTTGTGTATTGGTATGTGTGATTTAAGCTAAAAAAGTACTTATTATGGGACGGAGGTAGTATGTAGTATCAAGTCCAATATGTCCAAATTTCATAGTAATCGGAGTTATATTGAGTGAGATATGAAATTCGTAAGCATGCATGTTCATATTAAAGTCTGCAGAAAATCTGGAAATTCCAAAACTTTTCTAAGTGTTAGAACCTGTTTTGGCACGCTTTTCAAGGCAGCCGGTTCGTGGTCTTAACTTACTATTTTCTGGAATGTGATATTTTTGTAAAATACTAGGATGTATGGAGTGTATGGTGTCCAAATATCATAGTCATACAACCTGTAAACAAGTGGGAATTAAATCAGGAAGTAGGCTGCTCGGTAGGAAAAAAATTCTAGAAATAATGAGCCGCGCAGATGTGCCATTCATACGACTTAACGCTGCGCAGCTGCGCCATTCAAAGATGGCTTCTGGGTTGGTTGGGCAGCGCATCTGCGCTGGTAATACGGCTTGGTGCTGCGCAACTGCGCCGGGCCGGTCTGGGTCGAGTCGGGCCGGGTCTGATCCGGGTCGGGTTGGGTCGGACCGGGTCAGAGTAAAATGTCAGAATTTTATTTTCTTTCAGATTCTTATATTGAACCCCTTTACTTATATGATGCAGCATGTTATGTGATTGAATTATAGTAATGATATAATACGAGTTTGTTGAATAACCTAATTAGTATAAAAGGAAACAATTATATTTTAAATTAGAATTGGAATACTTAGTTGCTTAACGCGACATATGTGATTAGGTTACGTGAAGGACTAATTGATAGCTTAAACTGTAGAAGACTTATCAGGCAAGTTTCCTTACTCAGATTTGATTATGCAAGTTTCTTAACCCTATTTTTATTGAGAAATTATTTAACCCTTACTCATTTGATTGCAGCGAGGGTAAGTTTCGGGCTTGTGATTATTTAATTATTCGTACAAGTTCCTTTGACGTACAGTTCTACAACTTCAATTATCTTGCAAGTTTTATTGTTGATTACTTAGTTATTGCTTCAACTGCTATGCTTTAAAGTTCTATTTATTTAAAGAACTGTTTCTAAGTATGTTCCATGGCCTTTGTTTTCGGCTAGTTATTATTGATGAAAAATAATTTAATTTAAATCTTTCGAAGCTATTTAATGTTTACCAAACCAAATTATTTTGGTGCGGTCTCGCATGAATACTAAGATGAACAACCCGAATAAACGGGCAAACAGATGTCGGGCATATAGTCCCATTTATGCTTATGCAGTTTAAACTTTATATTTGTGCACAAAGTAGGGTACGATAGGCTGATCACCTGGAGTACTTGCAGAGACCGTTTATAATCTATTTGATTGTTAAACCGTCTGATGGTTTTCGATGAAACAAAGTAACGTTCAGGGTATTTAACACCCCTTAGTATGCTATTGAGAATTCTAAACTCTTATCTTTGATATTCTTATTTAACACTGGATAATTCTTTCAACTGTTGAGATATTGCCATACAGATGTTTTTACTCTTGATGTATGTTTTCAAACTTCTTTATATACTTGCTAGGCAATTTGTGCTCATTCTTGCTTAAACCTTTCAGTTAAGGATGAAAAGGCAGAGGGCTCGGGTAAGGACAAGGGGAAGGCTAAGATGAAATGTTGAGAGTTGTTTATGTAATAAGTTTATATTTCTGCATATGATGTTATGTGGTGCTAAACGTTAAGTTTAAGTTTCAGTTTATTTAAGGTTATAAAGACTTGGGATTTTATTTGAATAAGTATGTAATAGTTATATTATTATTATTATTATGGTTGGAGTTTACATAGATAGATGATGATGTTGTTGTATCATGAGATCCAGGTCCTGTAATCGATGTTACACGGATTTGGGTGCGTCACAGGTTGGTATCAAAGCTGTAGGTTTTAAACCTTAGGTGAGGAACCTTAGACTATAACCTTAGGGAAGTTAGTGGAGGATATAAGGAGATGAACTCACGTAGAGTTCTAAGGGTTGTGTCAAATCTATTTTTCTAAAACCAAAATCAATATCTATTTTAAAATACTAATCGAGTTGTTTCTCTTGATTGTAGGATGTCAGGAGAAGATGAGGTTAGAGATATTCACGTTGTGAGTGAGCAGTTGGTGACAGCTGTACCTGAGCCTATAGCTAAGGCAGCAGCTGACTCAGACCCAGAGGAGTATCCTGAAAAGGAAGAGGATCCCGAGGAGGACTCCGAGGAAACTACTGGGATGGTCTATTGGATGAGTTGATGGATAGGATTACTGAATTGGATGACAAGGTCCATGAGTTGGAGGAGCTGTATCAGGGGGAGCAGCAAGCTGCAGCATTGCTGGAGGCATTGGTGCACCACCTGATAATTAGGAACGGGGATCTGGCTGACGAGCTGCGAACAGCAGGTCAGAAGGCGGACAGGCTGAAGGATGAGAAAGAAGCTATCAGGACCCACTTGGGACATACCATCAATGGGTTGGAGTCGAGGATTCAAAGTCTCCAAACTGACAAGCAGATTATTACCACATTCTGGGGAGATGAGAGGAGAGGCCGTGTTCGGGCTGAGAAGCTAACAGGCGAGTTAGAAGGAGAAGTAAGAGATGAGAAGGTTAGGATGGATAGAATAAAGTACGCATTTAAGTCAGCACATGGGAGGTTCCAGCATAGGGTGTATCACTTTCCACGTGAGGAGCACCGGTCTAGATATGTTATAAGCCGAGGGCTGGAGCTGGAGATAGCGGATGAAGAGTATGAAGACGCCATTAGGCGGGGTCTTTAGTTTATTCGTGTTGAACTTTTACTACTAGCGTATAGAACGCTTATCTATGAAATAAAACTTGGTTTCCGGTTTTTCCAAGTGTTTTGGGTTAAAGAGATGTAAATGGCATAATGCCATAAGATGATGAGATACCTTGTAATTATGGTTTTTTTTAAAATAAATATGCTCTTATTTAAATATGTGATGTGATGATTACGTTTTATATGAAATATATATGCTGTAGGAATAAGTTATGAGATGATGACATTAAGTTTATTTAATCAGATAGATGGCTAGAGGAAGACGTAGTCAAGTACCAGAAGGTCAGGCGGTAATGCTGGGGGTCCACCGAACCCCATGCAACAATTCGTAGACATGTTAGTTGGGGCACTTCAGAATCGAACCCCGAATACCAACAACCCTCCAGCGGGCCAGGTGGCACACTTTAAGGACTTCAAGAGCACGGGACCCCCAGAATTTAAAGGAACCACCGAACCCATTGAAGCCCAAACTTGGGTTAAGGAAATCGAAAAGGCGTTCGCTATCGCCCAAGTAGGAGATGATCAGAAAACAATCTTCGCCACGTATATGCTGAAGGGTGAAGCCAACTACTGGTGGGAAGCAAACCAGACCAGGGCTGGAGAATGTGTGATACCTTGGGAAGGGTTTAAAAAGATATTTTTTGAGAATTACTTTCCTGTGAGTATGCAGAGTCGCGTGGAGATGCGATTCCTGGAGCTGAAGCAAGAAGAAATGACGGTACCTCAGTACGCCGCAAAGTTCAACGAACTGGCGAGGTTCGCGCCTCATCAGGTCGACACTGAGGAGAGGAAAATGAGGAGGTTTGAGCAGGGTCTCAAACCATGGTTATACAGTAGACTTTCGGTGTTGCAGACAAACAGCTTTGCGACTCTCTATGAGAAGGCTATAATTGCTGAGGGCGGAAGTGAAGCCCTAATTTAGTTTAATACGGAGAAAAAGAAGAAGAATGAAGGAGGGAATTGCGGGGAAGGTAGCAGCAGCAGTGGTGCAAACAAGGGGAAGTGGAACAACAACAACAGCAACAATAATTTTAACTCGGGAACTCTGGGGGAAAACCAGGGGAAACAAAGAAGAGGACTGAGGCATGCAAGGAGTGTGGGAGGAATCACTCGGGTACATGTCTAAAGGGGAAGAATGTCTGTTTCAATTGCGGGCAAGAGGGGCACATCTCTCCCAATTGCTCTGCACCAAAGAGGAATGGATGCTTCAACTGTGGAGCATTGGATCATCAGGCAAGGAATTGCCCAAAGAAGAATTCAGCAGGAGGAAATGGAGTAAGGGGACCAAGCGGTGGAAATCTCATAATTACTGGACCACCAACTCAGAATCGACCAACAGCAAGGACTTTCAACATGACAGTTCAGGATGCGATCGCATCTAAGGATGTGGTTTCAGGTATCATTCCGATCATTGATATATCTGCTTATGTATTATTCGATTCGGGTGCTACTTGTTCCTTCGTGTCGCATGAATTCTCCCAACGATTAAACTTACCCCAGGAAGAATTAGAATATCCGATGAACATAAAAGTTGCTAATAAGGAAAGAATTCCCATTAGCCATGTCCATAGGAATTTTGTTGTAGATGTCAGGGGATATAAGTTACATGTGGATTTAATTCCGATTAAATTAGGGGAATTTGATGTAATTCTAGGAACGGATTGGTTATTTAACCATGGAGCGATGATAGATTGCCAGAAGAAGTGTATAAACCTTAAGACTCCGAATCAGTCTAAGGTAGTGTTCTACAAGAGTAAGTCGCCGAGACACTCGAATTGTCTGACGATGATGCAAGTGAGGAAGTTGCTAAGGAAGGGATGTATAGGTTATTTGGCCCATATCGTCAATACACAGAAAGTAGGGGTAGGGATGGGACAGATACCAGTAGTGAATGAATTTTGGATATATTTTCGGAGGAATTGCCAGGTATTCCACTGGATAGGGAGGTCGAATTTGTTATAGATTTAGTATCGGGAACGACCCCGATTTTAAAAGCCCCATACAGAATGGCACCGGAGAGATGAAGGAGCTGATGGTATAGTTACAGGAATTATTGGATAGGAAGTATATTCAACCGAGTGTGTCTCCTTGGGGAGCACCAGTTTTATTTGTGAAGAAGAAGGACGGGTCGATGAGACTTTGCATCGACTATCGAGAGTTGAACAAGGTGACGATCAAGAACAAGTATCCGTTACCTAGGATAGATGATATGTTTGATCAATTGAAGGGAGCGAAATATTTTTCTAAGATAAACTTGAGGACGGGATATCACCAGTTGAAGGTGAGGAAGAAAGATGTACCTAAGACAGCATTCAGGACTCGTTACGGACACTACGAGTTTCTGGTGATGTCATTTGGGTTAACGAATGCGCCGGCGGCATTTATGAACATGATGAACCGGGTATTCAAGCAATACTTAGATAAATTCGTAGTCGTGTTCATAGATGATATCCTGGTCTATTCCAAGACTCAGGAGGATCATGCTGAACACTTAAGGTTAGGGTTGGAGGCATTGAGGAAGGATAAGTTATACGTAAAATTTTCGAAGTGCGAGTTTTGGTTAGAGAAAGTTCAATTTTTGGGTCACGTGATCGACAAGGACGAAATCTCCGTGGATCCAGCAAAGGTGGAAGCGGTACAAAATTGGGAACAACCAAAGACGCCGACTGAAGTAAGAAGTTTCTTAGGACTGGCAGGCTATTACAGACAGTTCATTCAAGATTTTTTAAAGATAGCAGGAACGTTGACGAATTTAACGAAGAAGTCTGTAAAATTTGTCTGGACAGAGAAGTGTGAAGAAAGTTTTCAGGAGCTTAAGAAAATATTGAGTGAGGCACCGGTGTTGTCTTTACCAGACGATACTGGTGTTTTCGTAATTTTCAGTGATGCATCGCACAAAGGACTTGGTTGTGTGCTTATGTAACATGGTAAAGTTATTGCGTACGCATCGCGTCAGTTGAAGGATTACGAGAAGGGATATCCTACCCATGACCTAGAGTTGGCAGCGGTAGTATTTGCCCTAAAGATTTGGAGGCACTATTTATATGGTGTAAAGTGTGAAATATATACGGACCATAAAAGTCTGAAGTATATCTTCACGCAGAAGGAGTTGAATATGAGATAGAGAAGATGGTTGGAATTAATAAAGGATTACGATTGCGACATCTTATATAATTTGAGGAGAGCTAACGTGGTCGCAGATGCGCTAAGTAGGAAGGGCAGTGGTAGGTTAGCAATGCTAACGGCTCAAGAGGAGTTGATTAAGGAAATGGCCAGTTTAGAACTCGAGATAAAAAGTCCGAGGGAGCCAGATGGGAAATTGTTCGCAATGGAGGCTCATCCGACTCTATTGGACAAAATCAAGGAAGCGCAAGGCAACGATGAAGAATGTGAGAAGGTGAGGAAAAGAATTTTAGATGGAGAGGAGCTTAAATTCAGCGAGGGTGGTGATGGACTGTTAAGATTTGAGAAGAGAATTTGGGTGCCAGCGGTATCTGAATTAAAGGAAGAAATCTTGCAGGAAGCTCATAGCTCAAGTTACTCAATCCACCCGGGAAGCACAAAGATGTATCAGGATCTTCGCCAACATTATTGGTGGCCCAATATGAAGAGAGAAGTGGCAGAGTGCGTCAGCAGGTGTTTGACATGCCAGAGAGTTAAGGCGGAACATCAGAGACTGAGCGGGTTACTTCAACCTTTAGAAATTTTGGAATGAAAGTAGGAGCATATCACGATGGACTTCGTGGTAGGACTTCCAACGACATAGAAGGGTTACGATGCAGTATGGGTGATCGTTGATCGATTGACCAAATCAGCGCATTTCTTGCCAATTAAGATCAGATATAACTTAGATCAGTTGGCAAAGCTTTACATCAAAGAGATCGTTTCCAGGCACGGTGTACCTGTATCAATTGTGTCAGATCGCGATCCGCGGTTCACAGCAAATTTTTGGAAAAGCTTTTAAGAACGCATGGGAATGAAACTGGGGTTGAGCATGGCGTATCATCCTCAAACAAATGGCCAGAGCGAGAGAACTATTCAAATATTGGAGGATATGCTAAGAGCATGTGTTATGGACTTCAAAGGAAGCTGGGATGACCATCTACCGTTGGTGGAATTTGCATACAACAACAGTTACCACGCAAGCGTCGGGATGCCACCTTATAAAGCCTTATATGGAAGAAAATGTAGAACGTCATTGTGATGGGATGAAGTAGGAGAACGTAAATTGCTAGGGCCAGAATTGGTGCAGCAAACTGCGGATGTGATCAAAAAAATACGAACAAGATTAGTGACAACTCAGGATTGACAGAAGAAATATGCTGATTAACATCGGCAACAACGAGACTTCGACGTCAGCACTTATGTGTTTCTGAAAGTGTCACCTTGGAAAGGGAAAATGAGATTTGGGAAGAAGGGAAAACTTAGTCCCAGATTCATAGGACCCTTTGAAGTGTTAAGACGAGTCGGTGAGGTGGCTTATGAAATAGCTTTACCTCCGGAGATAGAATATATACACAACGTGTTCGACGTATCAGTTTTACGACCCTATAAACAGGATTACAAGCATGTCATAGAGTATGAACCCATTCAGTTTGAGAAGGACCTAACCTATGAAGAGGTTCCTGTACAAATAATTGATAGAAAAGAGTAAGTGTTAAGAAATAAGATAATACCTTCTGTAAAGGTAGTATGGAGGAACCACAATGCCAAAGAGGCTACGTGGGAACTCGTGGAGAAAATGATGCAAAATTACCCTAGTCTTTTTGGTTGATGTGTAATGATTCTGGGGACGAAATCCTTTTAAGGGAGGGTGAATGTAATATCCGAGATTATTATGTAATTTACTAAGTATCAATAAACGAACTTATGTGAAACTCTTGTGTGATTTCTTATTTTAGATGTATACGTGTTATACATATGAGTTTTATTTTAAGCTATGTGATGTGATGGATTTAAATAGTTGGTTTAGATTAATTTAACTATTTGATTTGGTTATGGAATTAATTCTATTAATTTCGTGGGATGGTGTTAAAGCATGAGTTGGAGTTTAGAGCGGAATTTAGAGACGCGAACTGCGTATTTGAGTCCAGAACCTCAAAATTAGTCAGGATAGATTGTAACCACGGAAATGTGTTACGGTTGACTTTTTGGTTAAAGTTAACCGGTTGACTTTTTTGGGTAAAAAGTCAACCATGAATTTCGGAGATGAATTTGACAAAATGGATAGTCCCATGACGTCCGGGACGTCAACTTTAGTAGGAATCGATATAAGTATCACAACGTTCGGCTACGGAGGGCAAAATGGTCAAAATGGTTATTTAATTGATTAAATAATTAAAATAATATTTTATTTAATTAGTCAACAGCTGGTGGGACTCCTTGTGACACACGAAATGGGAAAAGGAGGGGATGAGTATACGTATATTACAAATGAATAAGAAGGGAGTTATATTTTCTTCCTTAATAAACCAAGACCTTTCCATTCTCAAACCCCCACTTCTCCTTCAATGTTAATTAGTGGGTGTAGTGTGTATAAATGATATAGGGATATGAAGGGGCTGGAGATTTCAGTTCTATTAAGCTATCTATATATATATATATACACCAAATCCAAGTGTCCTTTTCTCTTTTGTTAAAAGCTTCCAATATAGAGAAAATAAGAGAATGAGAGTTGAGAGTGTTTGAAGATTTCTGGAAATTTGCAAAGCCTAAACAAGCAAGGAGGGAAGCAATTTCGAATTTCTTGTTCAAAGGATAACATTTGAGGTAAGCCATTAACTTAGTTTTTATGTTTTTGAGAAAAATAGTGGAGAAAATGCTTATATAAACATAGTAATGTTATGTTTTGGTTCTGTGATGCCATGCTATCATTAGTTACTGATATATAGAGATTAAGAACGAAAGTTCTAGGTTTAATCATGTTGAAATTACATAGAAAATCAAAGAATTTGAGTATGCATGCTTTATATTTGATATTATGCCACTAACATGCTAAATTCATCAAATCATGGAAAGTTAGTGAAGTGGAATGTTGTAGCATGTGTATTTATGTTAGTATATGTGTTCTGGACAGTAGGAACCAAGTCCTTGCATGCTAGAATCAAAATCATGAATTTTGTCAAAGTTGGGTTAAACTAGTAATCTGTGATTTTTGGGTTTTTTGGAGCCTTGGAATTATGGTTTCTGTGACCCGATTAGTGTATGTAATAATTTTGTAAAATACTACTACCTCCGTCCCACAATAAGTCCTTTTTTAGGCTTAACATTTTTTCCCAAAAGAAGTGATGTGTTAGAATTTCAATGCAATTTTTATAATATTTTTCCATATGTGCCCTTATGCAACCAATGGTATTTATTGCGTTTTTATTGGGAAGTTGAAAGGTTGAAAAAAGAGAAAGAGAGACCAAAAGACAATAAAAAAAGTCTCAAACAAAACAAAGAAAGTATATTAAGGGTATTTTTGCCATTTTAGCTTGTGTATTGGTATGTGTGATTTAAGCTAAAAAAGCACTTATTATGGGACGGAGGTAGTATGTAGTATCAAGTCCAATCTGTCCAAATTTCATAGTAATCAGAGTTATATTGAGTGAGATATGAAATTCGTAAGCATGCATGTTCATATTAAAGTCTGCAGAAAATCTGGAAATTCCAAAACTTTTCTAAGTGTTAGAACCTGTTCTGGCACGTTTTTCAAGGCAGCCGGTTCGTGGTCTTAACTTGCTATTTTCTGGAATGTGATATTTTTGTAAAATACTAGGATGTATGGAGTGTATGGTGTCCAAATATCATAGTCATACAACCTGTAAACAAGTGGGAATTAAATCAAGAAGTAGGCTGCTCGGTAGGAAAAAAATTCTGGAAATAATGAGCAGCGCAGCTGCGCCATTCATACGACTTAACGCTGCGCAGCTGCGCCGTTCAAAGATGGCTTCTGGGTTGGTTGGGCAACGCATCTGCGCTGGTAATACGGCTTGGGGCTGCGCAGCTGCGCCGGGCCGGTCTGGGTCGGGTCGGGCCGGGTCTGATCCGGGTCGGGTTGGGTCGGACCAGGTCAGGGTAAAATGTCAGAATTTTATTTTCTTTCAGATTCTTATATTGAACCCCTTTACTTATATGATGCAGCATGTTATGTGATTGAATTATAGTAATGATATAATACGAGTTTGTTGAATAACCTAATTAATATAAAAGGAAACAATTATATTTCAAATTAGTGGGTGTAGTGTGTATAACTGATATAGGGATATGGAGGGGCTGGAGATTTCAGTTCTATTAAGCTATATATATATACACCAAATCCAAGTTTCCTTTTCTCTTTTGTTAAAAGCTTCCAATATCGAGAAATTAAGAGAATGAGAGTTGAGAGTCTTTGAAGATTTTTGGAAATTTGCAAAGCCTAAACAAGCAAGGAGGGAAGCAATTTCGAATTTCTTATTCAAAGGATAACATTCGAGGTAAGCCATTAACTTATTTTTTATGTTTTTGAGAAAAATAGTGGAGAAAATGCTTATATGATGCCATGTTATCATTAGTTACTGATATATGGAGATTAAGAACGAAAGTTCTGGGTTTAATCATGTTGCAATTACATAAAAAATCAAAGAATTTGAGTATGCATGCTTTATGTTTGATATTATGCCACTAACATGCTAAATTCATCAAATCATGGAACGTTAGTGAAGTGAAATGTTGAAGCATGTGTATTTATGCTAGCATATATGTTCTGGACAGTAGGAACCAAGTCCTTACATGCTAGAATCAAAATAATGAATTTTGTCAAAGTTGGGTTAAACTAGTAATCTGTGATTTTCGGGTTTTTCGGAGCCTTGGAATTAGGGTTTCTGTGACCTGATTAGTTTATGTAATAATTTTGTAAAATACTATGTAGTATCAAGTCCAATCTGTCCAAATTTCATAGTAATCGGAGTTATATTGAGTGAGATAAAAATTCGTAAGCATGCATATTCATATTAAAGTGTGCAGAAAATCTGGAAATTCTAGAACTTTTCTAAGTGTTAGAACTTGTTCTGGCACGCTTTTCAAGGCAGCCGGTTCGTGGTCTTAACTTGCTATTTTCTGGAATGTGATATTTTTGTAAAATACTAGCATGTATGCAGTGTATGGTGTCCAAATATCATGGTCATACAACCTGTAAACAAGTGGGAATTAAATCGGGAAGTAGGCTGCTCGGCAGGAAAAAAATTCTGGAAATGATGAGCAGCGCAGCTGCGCTATTCAAAGATGGCTTCTGGGTTGGTTGAGCAGCGCAGCTGCGCCGGTAATAATGCTTGGGGCTGCGCAGCTGCGCCGGGTCGGTCTAGGGTCGGGTCGGGCCTGGTCTGATCCGGGTCGGGTCGGACCGGGTTAGGGTAAAATGTCAGAATTTTATTTTCTTTCAGATTCTTATATTGAACCCCTTTACTTATATGATGCAGTATGTTATGTGATTGAATTATAGTAATGATATAATACGAGTTAGTTGAATAACCTAATTCATATAAAAGGAAACAATTATATTTCAAATTAGAATTGGAATACTTAGTTGCTTAACGTGACATATGTGATTAGGTTACGTGAAGGACTAATTGATAGCTTAAACTGTAGAAGACTTATCAGGCAAGTTTCCTTACTCAGATTTGATTATGCAAGTTTCTTAACCCTATTTTTATCGAGAATTTTTTATCGAGAAATTATTCAACCCTTACTCATTTGATTGTAGCGAGGGTAAGTTTCGGGGTTGTGATTATTTAATTATTCGTACAAGTTCCTTTGACGTACAGTTCTACAACTTCAATTATCTTGCAAGTTTTATTGCTGATTACTCAGTTATTGCTTCAACTGCTATGCTTTAAAGTTCTATTTATTTAAAGAACTGTTTCTAAGTATGTTCCATGGCCTTTATTTTCGGCTAGTTATTATTGATGAAAAATGATTTAATTTAAATCTTTTGAAGCTATTTAATGTTTACCAAACCAAATTGTTTTGGTGCGGTCTCGCATGAATACTAAGATGAACAACCCGAATAAACGGGCAAACAGATGTCAGACATATAGTCCCATTTATGCTTATGCAGTTTAAACTTTATATTTGTGCACAAAGTAGGGTACGATAGGCTGATCACCTGGAGTACTTGCAGAGACCGTTTACAATCTATTTGATTGTTAAACTGTCTGATGGTTTTCGATGAAACAAAGTAACGTTCAGGGTATTTAACACCCCTTAGTATACTATTGAGAATTCTAAACTCTTATCTTTGATATTCTTGTTTAACACTGGATAATTCTTTCAACTGTTGAGATATTGTCATACAGATGTTTTTACTCTTGATGTATGTTTTCAAACTTCTTTATATACTTACTGGGCAATTTGTGCTCATTCTTGCTTAAACCTTTCAGTTAGGGATGAAAAGGCCGAGGGCTCGGGTAAGGACAAGGGGAAGGCTAAGATGAAATGTAGAGAGTTGTTTATGTAATAAGTTTTTATTTCCGCATATAATGTTATGTAGCGCTAAACGCTAAGTTTAAGTTTCAGTTTATTTAAGGTTGTAAAGACTTGGGATTTTATTTGAATAAGTATGTAATAGTTATATTATTATTATTATGGTTGGAGTTTACATAGATAGATGATGATGTTGTTGTATCGTGAGCACCAGGTCCTGTAATCGATGTTACACGGATTTAGGGGCGTCACACCGCCCTTGTCCACCCATGTGGCCTTGGGTTGCCCCATGGGTTTAACCCACTCGTTTTCCCAACAGTTCGACCCACGGGTTAAACTTTTTAACTTTAATTAAAATTAATTCTAATTCAATTCATTTCAACGTATTTACTCCGTATAAAATTCGTATTATATGTCGTATAATTGTCGTATCCTCTCCGTATTATTCTCGTATAATACCTCGTATTATACGCGTATTCTTTTCGTATAATAATTACTTATTACTATACTAAATCAATAAATCTTTGATTTTCACTTTCCCTAACGCTTAGGTTCTAAGTCCCTACACGAAAACTTCGTGAGCCACAAATGAATTATTATTACATAATCCACCTCGCCTTGAAATCCTATTATTACGCGTTTCTCAGAATTTCAATATAAATCCCCGAGCTGAAGCAGATGAATTAATTTTCGTACTTTTTCTCCCGAGAAAACTTTTCTCGGCTAACTTAACTTTTCACGGTATATTACCGTCAAATCTTTCGACAGAATGTCATTCTGACATTCTGAACTCTCAAAATGGCCTAGGGTCTCCAACCCTAACCACCCTAACTCTTAAGGTTGAATAGTGCCTATTTCGTCTTTTCCCAGAAATATTTTATTCTCAAAAATATTTTATTTTATCTCATAAATTCATATGAATTATTCCTAGCGCGTAGCCAGAATCCTCCTCATTTCTGTATTCTATAGGTCATAGAACGACCTACGGTTAGCTTACTCAGTTTAATAAACAAATAAAAGAATTTTATTCATTAAATCAAATAAAAATCATATACATAAATGCTCGATTTTCTCAGGCGTTACAATCTCCCCTTCTTATAAGAATTATGTCCCCAGAATTACAATACCCGTTAATCAAACAAATGAGGATATGCCTTCCTCATCTTGTCCTCGAGTTCCCACGTTGCTTCTTCGGCATTGTGGTTCCTCCATATCACCTTCACCGAAGGTATAACTTTGTTTCTCAACACTTTTTCTTTCCTATCAATGACTTGAATAGGAATCTCCTCGTACGTTAAGTCTTTCTCGACTTGAATTAGTTCATACTCGATTACGTGTTTATAATCTGGCTTATAGGGATGCAATACCGAAACGTGAAACACGTTATGGATATTCCCCAACTCTGGAGGTAATGCTATCGCATATGCTACCTCTCCTACCCTCCTCAAATATTCAAACGATCCTATGAATCTAGGGCTTAACTTCCCCTTCTTCCCAAAACGCATCTTCCCCTTCCAAGGTGACACCATTAGGAATGCATACGAATCGACTTCAAACTCTCTGTTCTTCCTATGTGGATCGGACATACTTTTTCTGTCTGTCTTGAGCTGCAACTAGCAGTGTTCGTATCAACTTAACTACTTCCGCCGTTTGTTGTACTATCTCGGGTCCTAACATTCGACGTTCTCCCACTTCATCCCAACACAGTGGTTGTAAGACCCCAAATTTTATGAATAAGATTTAATTTTCTTTATATATTATTTTGAAATAGTAAGGTCTTGATTTGATAAATGTGATAAGTTATGGGTGAAATGTGCAAAGTTTACAAAGTAAGCAACTGGGTATAAAATATTAGTTGTGTCGGGGAATATTCGTTTGGTCGAGGAATATTCTTTTTGTCGGAGAATATTCGTACGACAGCGCAGTCATTGGTGGACCCCACAACGGAATGAATGTCAGATATAAAAAGCGACAGAAGTAACCTTTTTATAAAAATAACGACAAAACTGTTACCGTTAGTACTGTTGAAATACCCGGTAGTTAAAATACAGTAATACGTGGTGTTGCACAGTAGCACACGGTATTGCATAGTATTTCGAATTATTGATTCTTACATAGGAAGGCACTTACTCAATTATTTTTACAGTAATTACTGTTCAATATTTTATATTATTGATTCAATAATTGCATAATATTTTATTAGTTCAATATTTGCTACGTTGATATTTTATATCAATAAGTGCTACTTTGCTATTTTATATTATTGATTCAATAATTGTCATTGCACATTATTTCAAATTATCAAATCAATAATTCATATTATTTGAATAATATTATTAGATAGCATTATTGGCAATGTCTGAGGAAGTTCTGTCTAAGAAAGGGGTTGATTAATTGTGCGCCAGTAAGGAGAAATCCTTATTGGAAGGCCCCCTCTTTCCTGGGAACGACCTGGTTGTCAATATTGTAGTTCTGTAATATTATTTGTGAATAATTAAGTTTTGATATATATGGTAAGGAAATATTTATTCAATGTGGATTTAAACGGAGGAATTTTTAACGTGTGACATTTGTTGAAAGTTGGTATTTTATCTTGTCCGATAAAATAATTCATTCAAATATATTATTATAATATTACATTATAGTAGTATGATGTGATTATATAATAGTATGATTTTTATAATTTGAATGGTAACATTATTATAGTAAATTCATGGTATAAAATTTAAATGAGGTGGAAGAGTGCAAATTGAATTTGAACTCTTATGATGCAAACAATGATGTCATCGAAGCGATGAGGTAAGCAATAATGTCATAGGATCGATGATGTAAGCGATGATGTCATAAATTATGGCAAAAAGACTATTTTACCCTTACTCTGCCGAGCTTATAAATAGAAGCTCATTACTTCAATATTTCTCACCAATTCTCTAAAGCTATAGAGAGAGAAAGTATAGAGAGAATAAGAGAGAAAGAAGAATAGTATTCTGCTATTACACTGTGCAGTCTGCACATTTTTAAGGTAAGGGGTATTATTTCTTTCGTATTCATGAAGAGAGTTATTTTCTTTCAATATTCGTAAGGGTTGTTATTCCATTCTTTATTATTCTGTTGGAATAACCTGTCTACGCGGACAACCGCATGCATCGTGAAATCCTGTTGTTATTCCATTCTTTATTATTCTGTGGGAATAACCTGTCTACGCGGACTACCGCATGCTTGGTGAATAACCCTTCGTATTCAGTTGTTATTAAATTGTAGAAATAATCTGTTTGAGCGGACTACCGCCAGACGGGTGAAAATCCAATTACAGTTTCGTATATTGTTTCATTTCAGATTCCTAACTCTAAACTTACTACGGTAAGTATTGTTTCTAGAATTCCTGAAATTATCAGAAATTCCTTGAGTTTTGCGCTTCATCTAATATTATTTCACTAGAATATTGGTCTGAACTTTCTTGTGAAATTTTTATCTGTTCATGTCGAGTTACTATTCACGAGTTACTATTCATGGGATACTATTCACGGTAAAAAAAATATTTTTTTTCTTTCCAAATCATCTTTGATTGGATCCAGGTTTTGATCTTCATTCTTGAACTCTAGATAAATTGTCTAATATTTGTCTTTTATCTCACTGGATTCGTTATTCGTATTGTTTTCATCAACCTCAGTCCTAAATGGTGATATAACTGAATATCTTTGGCCTGTAGTGCAAAGATGAATGATTACTTGATGAATATCTTTGGCCTGTAGTGCAAAGATGAATGATTACCTGATGAATATCTTTGGCCCGTAGTGCAAAGATGGACAGGTGTTGAGATGAACATGACCAACTGGTGATACAAATGAATATCTTTGGCCGTAGTGCAAAAGATGAATATTTGATTCGAGATGAATATTGATTGATGTTACAGGGATAAAATATTGATGATGGACTTTTAAATTATAGAAGATAGTAGACATCATTCTCTAATTAACTCTTCTAATGAATTATCATTTCCGCTGCAGTTGTTGATCTAAAACTGGTTGTCCATAATATTTTATCTGATTTGTTGAAGACTAACGATAATTTATTCTTCATTATCTTAGTCATAATATTCTTTGTTGGGCTAGTTGAACTCACCCTTTTCTTCCGTTGTTCTCTTCAGGAAATGAGAATATCGCGAGTACTAGTCGGGGAATGGAGTGATGGTCCAAGTTAGAGCTGTAGAAGTCCTCACTATTTTTTTTAAATAGTGTGATAATAAATGTAATGAGGACTTATTTTGAATGTTTATATTTTTGACATGTCTATTTTGACACTCATAGTTGTGTGGTCGTATTTTGCACGATCGTTTGATATGAAAGATTGTATTTGGCGTCTCAGAATGTGTTGACTATTGAACCTATTTTGGGGGCATCACAGTTGGTGTCAGAGCTTAGGGATATAATCTCTGGCGGAGATCTGGGAATAGAACTAGGAGGGGAGAGACGAGTAAAACCTTCGCTAGTGTGTCCTATCTAAGCTTAATTGTTATTTAATTGGTCGGTTGGAATATAGGGTTAATATGTGATATATTAATTTGTTTGATTAATCCTTGTTTTGTGACAGTATTTGAGAATGGCAGCTGAAAATCTAAATAATGGAGTGAATGAGACCGTTGAGACACCTTTAATCACCAACGAGGAGAACGTGAAATAGGAAGGCTATATTCCTCCTGTAAATAACCCTACCGAAGAAATGATAAATGACGGAATGTTTAGAAGCTTTTTGCAGTTCATGCAAAACCAAACGAGGGAGATTCGTGTTCATAATACAGGTGGAAATAACAACTCGCGGCTTGTCACTGCCAAGTAGTTTAAAGAGTTGGGACCACCAGAGTTTCAGGGAAAGCCAGATCCAATCAAGGAGGAAAATTGGATTAAGCAAAGTACCAAGATATTTGATGTCTTGGGATGCACGGAGGAACAGATAGTTCCATTTGCCACCTTTATGTTCCGTGGAGAGGTAGATTACTGGTGGGAATCTGTGAAGCATACCCAGCCTGTCGCACTCAAGATGTCTTTGGGGGCGTTCCAGAAACTGTTCAATGACAAGTACATTCCAGAAAGTATTCGTCACATGAAAGAGGTAGAGTTTATCAGACTGGAACAGAACAACATGACTGTGTCCCAGTACGAGGCTAAGTTCGCGGAGTTATCCCGGTTTGCACCTCATTTGGTGGAGAATGAGGAACGTATGACGCGGATGTTTCTGAGAGGTTTGAAACCCGAGATTCGTCAAAACCTAATTTCTCACAAATTTTCTCTATATTCGGATGTAGTGAACAGGGCCCAGTTATTAGAACGAGATAATGATTATGTTCAACCAAGGGACAACAACCAAGGTCGTACTGGTGGCAGCAGTCATCCAAACAATGACAACCAGCAGGGAGGAAAGTATCATGCCAGAAGCGGTAACCACTCCGGTGGTAATCGTGGCCATCCTAATAGAAGAAGTGAGTCGGGGGGAGATTTAAAGAAGAGAAGGTACAACAATGAGAACGTGAAAGCATCGACAGCAGCACCAACATCAACTATTTCTAGGGGAGGAGAACGACCGTCGGTCGTATGCTATAAATGCGGGCTAGAGGGACACATCAGCCTCAACTACACATAACAATCGAAGGTGTGCTATAACTGTGGAAAGGAAGGGCACATAGCTCGAGTGTGTCCTATAGCGAAACCAAGTCCAGTAGAGATGGTGACTCCAAAGGCTATCCCTGACAAGTCAAAGTCAGTGGTTCCTGGAAGAACTTTTGTCGTGACTGCCCAACAATCAAGGAAACCAAACGAGGTTATTACGAGTAAGCTGTTAATAAACTCTTGCGAAGTATACACTTTATTAGATACTGGTGCTACCCATTCTTTTATTTCACCTGCTTGTGGTCAACGTTTGAACTTGACACCTGAGAAATTAGACTTTGACTTATCTGTTAAAACTCCATTAGGAGAAACCTTCGTTACATCTACAGTTTACAAATCTTGCTCGATTCAAATTGGTACCCTCACCCTACCTATTGATCTTATATCGTTGAAAATACTTGCATTTGATGTGATTTTAGGAATTGACTAGTTGACCACTTATCATGCCAAAAGTGATTATTTTCGTAAGGTTGTTAGTTTTTATATTCCTAACCAACCTATTGTGCGAATTCAAACAACTAAACCACTAAAATCAATCAATGTTATTTCAAGTCATAAAGCTATTCGTTTATTAAAAAATGGATGTCAAGCTTTCTTAGCCCATGTCACTGATCTAAACCAGAATACTACAGGTTTGAATGATATTTCTGTTGTTAATGAGTTTCCTGATGTATCTCCTGAAGAACTTCCCGGTCTACGTCCGGAACGTGAAGTTGAATTCGTTATTGACCTTGAACTCGGTACAAAACCCATTTCTAAAACCCCATATCAAATGGCTCCTATAGAACTTCAGGAGTTAAAGGTCCAACTACAGGAGTTGTTAGACAGCGGTTTTATACGTCCTAGTACACCTCCTTGGGGTGCTCCTATTTTATTCGTAAAGAAGAAAGACGAGAGTATGCGACTTTGTATTGACTATCGGGAGTTGAACCATGTCACCATCAAGAATAGGTATTCGTTACCTCGTATTGATGACCTATTCGACCAGTTGCAAGGTGCACAATTCTTTCTTTTTAAAGATCGATCTTCGTTCTGGATATCATCAGCTGAAGATTAAAACTGAGGATATTCTGAATACTGCTTTTAGAACTCGATACATGCATTATGAATTCTTAGTCATGTCTTTTGGATTGACTAATGCTCCTGCTACTTTTATGGATATGATGAACCAGTGTATTCAAAGAATATTTGGATCAGTTCGTGGTTGTCTTTATTGATGACATCCTCATCTATTCCAAAAGCCGTGAAGATCATGAGCACCACTTGAAGCTGGTACTTCAAAGGCTTCGTGAAAACAAGCTATATGCCAAGCTGAAGAAATGCGAGTTTTAGCTTGAGGAGGTAGCATTCCTTGGGCACGTAGTATCAAAACGTGGAGTATCTGTGGGCCTGACGAAGATTGAAGAAATACAAAGTTGGGAGCAACCGAAGTCGGTGACAGAAGTACGTAGCTTTCTGGGCTTAGCTGGTTATTATCGGAGATTCGTGGAAGGATTTTCTCGAATCGCTACTCCATTAACTCAGCTGACTCAGAAAGATACAAAATTTGTATGGAACGAGGAATGCGAGAAGAGCTTTCAAGAGCTCAAGAGGAGACTCATTTCGGCACCTGTTCTGACAATACCATCTGGTTCGGATGGATTTGTCATTTACAGCGTTGCTTTGGGCAAAGAGTTAGGATGTGTTCTCATGCAACATGGGAAAGTTATAGCCTATGCCTCGCGAAAACTCAAGGAATATGAGAGGAATTATCCTACTCATGATCTAGAGTTGGCAGCAGTCGTTTTCGCGTTGAAGATTTGGAGACACTACCTGTATGGGGAGAAAGTGGAGATCTATACGGATCATAAGAGTCTCAAGTATTTCTTCACACAGAAGGAACTTAACATGAGACAACGACGTTGGCTTGAGCTGTTGAAAGATTACGACCATACCATCCAATACCATCCTGGTAAAGCGAACGTGGTAGCTGACGCATTGAGTAGAAGATCATATGCGGGAACGAATGCGATACTTTCAAGGCCTATTTTGTGTGATTTACAAAAGATGGAGATAGAGTTCAAAACTCCAGGGACCCATGCGATGATGTCAAGTATACGCGTACAACCAGCTTTGATTGATAAAGTTAAAGCTGCTCACGCTACAGACCCGGAGCTGATGAATATGAGAAAGAAGGTGCAAGAAGGTGCTATTCCAGAAGCAATGATTGATGAAGAAGGAATACTTTGAGTCAACTCTAGACTTTGTGTTCCTGACGATTCTGATTAGAAGTATAGAATCATGATGGAGGCACATAACACACCATTTGCAATCCATCCTGGGAGTACCAAAATGTATCGTGATCTTCGACATACATTTTGGTGGAGCAATATGAAGAGAGAGATCGCGAAGTTTATCTCGAGGTGTTTAACGTGTCAATGTGTCAAGGCGAAGCATCAAGTGCCAAAGGGTCCATTGCAACCACTTGAGATTCCAAAGTGGAAGTGGGAACACATTACCATGGATTTCGTTACGGGTCTTCCCAAGGTTTCTCAAGGCAGAGATGCAATTTGGGTTATTGTTGATAGATTAACCAAGTCTGCTCATTTCTTGCCGATACGAGAGACTTATTCCCTTGAACGTCTTGCTCGTATGTACGTGAATGAGATTGTGAGATTGCATGGCATGCCAGTATCCATAGTTTTGGATCGTGACCCAAGATTCAATTCACGATTTTGGGTCAGCTTGCAGAAAGCTATGGGCACGGATTTACGATTCAGTTCGGCATATCATCCACAAACGGACGGGAAATCGAAAAGGACTATCCAAACTCTTGAAGATCTATTGAGACTCTGTGTTCTAGACTTCAAAGGGAGTTGGGATAAGTATCTACCATTGGTGGAATTCTCTTACAATAACAGTTATCAAGCAAGTATAGGCATGGCTCCATTCGAGGCGTTGTATGGACGAAAATGTCGTTCTCCAGTATGCTGGGACGAGGTAGGTGAAGCAACATTGTTGGGACCGGAGTTAGTACGTATGACTACGGAAAAGATTCAAATGATCCGACAACGTATACAAACTGCACAAGATCGACAAAAGAGTTATGCTGATCTTCATCGAAGGGACGTGGAGTTTAATGTCGGAGATCATGTATTATTACGTGTTGCTCCATGGAAATGAGTTACGAGATTCGGAAAGAGAGGAAAGCTCAACCCACGATTCATTGGTCCATTTAAAATCCTTGACCGAGTAGGAAATGTGGCCTATAGACTCGCCTTACCTCCAAGCATGTCTCGTGTTCATAACGTTTTTCACATATCTGTGCTTCGTAAATATGTGAAAGATCCAAACCACATTATTGAGTTAGAAACAGATGAGGTAGCCGAAGATTTAACATACGAGGAGGTACCTGTTAAGATCTTGGATAGGAAGGAACATGTCCTACGCTCAAAGGTTATACCTCAAGTTAAAGTTTTGTGGAGGAACTATGATATCGAGAAAATGACCTGGGAGTTAGAATCGAAAATGAAAACGAGGTATCCTCACCTTTTCGACATACCAGGTACGTACATCAATTTCGAGGTTGAAATTTCATAAGGAGGGGAGGTTGTAAGACCCCAAATTTTATGATTAAGATTTAATTTTCTTTATATATTATTTTGAAATAGTAAGGTGTTGATTTGATAAATGTGATAAGTTATGGGTGAAATGTGCAAAGTTTACAAAGTAAGCAAGTGGTTATAAAATATTCATTGTGTCGGGGAATATTCGTTTGGTCGAGGAATATTCTTTTTGTCGGAGAATATTCGTACGATGGCGCAATCATTGGTGGACCCCACAACGGAATGAATGTCGGATATAGAAAGCGACAAAAGTAACCTTTTTATAAAAATAACAGTAAAACTGCTACCGTTAGTACTGTTGAAATACCCGGTCGTTAAAATACAGTAATACGTGGTGTTGCACAGTAACACACGGTATTGCACAGTATTTCGAATTATTGATTCTTATATAGGAAGGCACTTACTCAATTATTGTTACAGTAATTACTGTTTAATATTTTATATTATTGATTCAATAATTGCATAATATTTTATTAGTTCAATATTTGCTACGTTGATATTTTATATCAATAAGTGCTACTTTGCTATTTTATATTATTGATTCAATAATCGTCATTGCACATTATTTTAAATTATCAAATCAATAATTCATATTATTTGAATAATATTATTAGATAGCATTATTGGCAATGTCTGAGAATGTTCTGTCTAGGAAAGGGGTTGATTAATTGTGCGCCGGTAAGGAGAAATCCTTATCGGAAGGTCCCTCTTTCCTGAAGAACGACCCGATTGTCAATATTGTAGTTCTGTAATATTATTTGTGAATAATTAATTTTTGATATATATGATAAGGAAATATTTATTCAATGTGGATTTAAACGGAGGAATTTTTAACATGTGACATTTGTTGAAAGTTGGTATTTTATCTTGTCCGATAAAATAATTTATTCAAATATATTATTATAATATTACATTATAGTAGTATGATGTGATTATATAATAGTATGATTTTTATAATTTGAATGGTAACATTATTATAGTAAATTCATGGTATAAAAGTTAAACGAGGTGGAAGAGTGCAAATTGAATTTGAATTCTTATGATGCAAACAATGATGTCATCGGAGCGATGAGGTAAGCAAGGATGTCATCGGAGCGATGAGATAAGCAATGATGTCATTGGATTGATGATGTAAGCGATGATGTTATAAATTATGACAAAAAGACTACTTTACCCTTACTCTGCCGAGCCTATAAATAGAAACTCATTTCTTCATTACTTCTCACCAATTCACTAAAGCTATAGAGAGAGAAAGTATAGAGAGAATAAGAGAGAAAGAAGAAGAGTATTCTGCTATTACACTAGTGAAGTCTCCACATTTTTAAGGTAAGGGGTATTATTTCTTTCGTATTCATGAAGAGAGTTATTTTCTTTCAATATTCGTAAGGGTTGTTATTCCATTCTTTATTATTCTATTGGAATAACCTGTCTACGCGGACTACCGCATGCATGGTGAAATCCTGTTGTTATTCCATTCTTTATTATTCTGTGGGAATAACCTGTCTATGCGGACTACCGCATGCCTGGTGAATAACCCTTCGTATGCAGTTGTTATTAAATTGTGGAAATAATTTGTTTGAGCGGACTACCACCAGACGGGTGAAAATCCAATTGCAGTTTCTTATATTGTTTCATTTCAGATTTTTAACTCTAAACTTACTATGGTAAGTATTGCTTCTAGAATTCCTGAAATTATCAAAAATTCCATGAGTTTTGCGCTTCATCTAATATTATTTCACTGGAATATTTGTCTGAACTTTCTTGTGAAATTTTTATCTTTTCATGTCGAGTTACTATTCACGAGTTACTATCCATGAAGTACTATTCACGGTAAAAAAAAAAATTCTTTCCAAATCATCTTTGATTGGATCCAGGTTTTGATCTTCATTCTTGAACTTTGGATAAATTCTCTAATATTTGTCCTTTATCTCACTGGATTCGTTATTCGTATCGTTTTCATCATCCTCAGTCCTAAATGGTGATATAACTGAATATCTTTGGCATGTAGTGCAAAGATAAATGATTACTTGATGAATATCTTTGGCCTGTAGTGCAAAGATGAATGATTACCTGATGAATATCTTTGGCCCGTAGTGCAAAGATGGACAGGTGTTGAGATGAACATGACCAACTGGTGATACAAATGAATATCTTTGGCCGTAGTGCAAAAGATGAATATTTGATTCGAGATGAATATTGATTGATGTTACAGGGATAAAATATTGATGATGGACTTTTAAATTATAGAAGATAGTAGACATCATTCTCTACTTAACTCTTCTAATGAATTGTCATTTTCGCTGCAGTTGTTGATCTAAAACTGGTTGTCCATAATATTTTATCTGATTTGTTGAAGACTAACGATAATTTATTCTTCATTATCTTAGTCATAATATTCTTTACTGGGCTAGTTGAGCTCACCCTTTTCTTCCATTGTTCTCTTCAGGAAATGAGAATATCGCGGGTACTAGTCGGGGAATGGAGTGATGGTCCGAGTTAGAGCTGTAGAAGTCCTCACTATTTTTTTTAAATAGTGTGATAATAAATGTAATGAGGACTTAGTTTGAATGTTTATATTTTCTACATGTCTGTATTGACACTCACAGTTGTGTGGTCGTATTTTGCACGACCGTTTGATATGAAAGATTGTATTTAGATTCTGTACCATGTATTTGGCGACTCAGAATGGGTTGAGTATTGAACCTTTTTTGGGGCCGTCACAGTGGTGTTCTGCATTTCCTTCCATATAACGCTTCGTAAGGTGGCATGCCTATACTAGCGTGATAACTGTTGTTGTAGGTGAACTCTACTAACGGTAGATGATCATCCCAACTACCTTTAAATCCATAACGCAAGACCTTAGCATGTCTTCTAGAGTTTAAATTATTTTTTCACTTTGTCCATCTGTCTGTGGATGGTACGCTGTACTCAACCTCAGTTGTGTTCCCATCTGCTCTTACAAACTCTTCCAAAAATTCAAGGTGAACCGCAGGTCGCGATCTGACACGATCGAAACTGGCACTCCATGTCTCGAGACAATCTCTTTGACATAAAGCTTAGCTAACTGGTCTAAATTGTATCTGACTCTTATCGGCAAGAAATGAGCCGACTTCGTCGAACGATCGACTATTACCCAAATAGCGTCGTATTCTTTCTGCGTTGTAGGAAGTCATCCCACAAAGTCCATCGTGATATGCTCCCATTTCCACTCCGGAGTCTCCAATGATTGTAACAAACCACTGGGTCAGTTGATGTTCGGCCTTAACTTTCTGACAAGTTAAGTACCTACTGTCATACTCTGCTATCTCCCTCTTCATGTTCGACCACCAAAAATTGGTTTGAAGGTCTTGATACATCCTGGTACTATAAGAACCCAAATTTCCAAGAATCATTAGGCCCACTATGGTACGATGTATTATAACAAAGTTATAAAATAAAAAGTGATGGAGTTATCAATGCTAATTAGTGGTTTTTATGACCGCCTATTCAGATCCTTTCTAACTCTTTCTGTTGCTTAAACTCAAGTATTCATGTGCTTTTAATATGTTTTTCCTTTGTTTTGTATTATTCATGTTTAGGAACTCTTCGAGTGCAACTTAAGCTTAAAAGGACCAAAGATGGCCTAAACTGGCATGATAGGTCAAAGCATGGAGTCAAGCAGATGAATGGGGGCTGTGATGAGGCAAAGGAGCTATAAAGGATGCAAGATGGCAAGATTGTGCTAAAGAAATCAAATGCAGCAGAAGCCAAAAGCAATGCAGCAGATTCACAGCCCGCGCGGCCGCGCCGTGTGAAGGTAGCCAGCCCGCGCGCCCGCACCGATCCCCAGAGCCAGAGCCTCAAATTTCCTTCCCGCGCGGCCGTGCTAGGAAATAGGCTTGGGCGCTCGGCCGCGCCAGTTAGCATGTTGGACAGATTTGACTTTTGCTTAAAATAACGGGAGAGGCAGAGATATAAGGGCTTGAGCCCTCATTTGTGCAGACATCTCCACTAGGGAGCATTGAATAGTCCTTAGGCCCTAGTTTCTCCATTCCTTTATCTTTTCCTTTTCTTGTATAGATTAGGGGTAGTTTAGTGTTAGATTAGGGTTAGGTAGTTAGTTTTCTAGGGTTTTGTTAGTGTTTGAAGATTGAAGCAAGTGTGTACACTAAGATCCAAGCTCGGAGAAACGAACGAAGATTTACATTTCTCTATCTCTTACTCTCCTTGCTATCATTTGTATTTGGATAATGTATACTAAACTTGTGGATAATATATTTGGGTTGTCTATGCCTTAAATTATATTTTGAGGTTCCAATGGAACCTAATGAGTAGTTTAATTTAATATTCCTTCCAATGATGGTCTTATTTGATTACTATGTGTTTGTCTATTGCGATGTATGCTTTCATTGCTTAATTGAGTCATGACCAATTACTGTGATAACTCACATGGGATTGAAAGACGAAGTGTGGGTTTAGATCTAATCGTAGTAGCTGGCGATTGTACGTTCACATGGCATTGGACGTATGATTTGTGCTTTGGATAGACATATACCGAAGCGCCGCTCGTAGTCAATAGAGGACTTGACCTTAAACCCTATATATTTGTAAACACCATAGACATATAGGGGTTGTGGGTGTTCACGTGCATTCTATCATTTGTGAATTACACGTGATATGGATTAGGCGCATCGAAAGATGACCTTCTCTTACCTTCGTGTTCTCGGCTAACAACTTTAATGATTAATTTGACCTAATTGGAAGTGTGTCGACTTAGACGAATCATTAGCTGAAGTTGGAATCTCTTATCTTTATTATCTGATTTTACTCTAGGATTAATTCGTTTAAGTTTACTTTCTTGCCTAGTTAACTTAGTTTAAATTCATTCTCTTTACCACCCATTTAAATAAGACTGAAATGATTATGTGCTAGTGCTTGGGCGACCTTTTATCTGTTAATTCCTCGTGGGAACGATATCTTTGCTCACTCTTTATTACTCGTTGGCCGCGTATACTTGCGCGTTAATTGTGTCATCTAAATCGGACCAACAAGTTTTTGGCACCGTTTCTGGGGAATTAGTTGGATAACTGTTTCCCAACATTAGTTTAAATCAAATTAGTCTTAATTTAAACTTTCTATTTTTTTTAATTCTCTTCATTTGTTCTCTTCTCAGGTACAATGGACTTAAATTTCTATCCCTGGAATGGTACAAGGAAAGAGCAACCAAGGGAAGCATACACTGATGGCGTCAACCCAATTGCAACACTTTTAGCACAGCTAGAGGTTCTCTCGAGGAAGCTGGATACTGTCTCAGCTCAGCAGAATCGAGAGACAGTAGTGACCTATGACTATGGTGCTAGGAGCTACGCTAGCCATCAGGAGCCTATCAGTTATGGACAGGAGCAGTATGGGGGTGGTTATTCCTACGCCGAACCTTATCCCACTTATCAACAAGATTGGGGGTATCACCCAAACCCTTCATCAAACTACTATCAAGACCAACACTGGGATCCAAATCCCGCATACGCCCCAGAATGCACCTTCCAGACTCCAGTTTACGAGCCTTAACACAATTTTGAGGGTGACACAGAAAATGTAAGCTTGAAGGAAGGAAGTGGCATAGAATCACTAAAGAACATCTTGAATGAGCAGCAGAAGTCATTCAAGAGTATTCAGAACTGGGCAGAGCAGATTAGCAAGGCCTTGATGATAGAGGATGAACAAGGGATGCAAAACCATACTGTGAGCTATCAAGAACAATATGAGCCAAGTCCAACTTATGCACCAGAACACCCTATATCAATCCCCATATTTACAAGGAGAACAGTATCCAATGGAATTCATGTATAGGAGCTTAGAAAGCCAAGAGGAGAGGCTTGGGAGCCAAGAGCAATCAAGCCAGAACTTCCAGAATCAG